>VWZL01005584.1:1212657-1302165 GCA_013396915.1 Stercorarius parasiticus
GCATCCCGCCGACCGCGGTGACACCGCCGGTGTATTCTCCTGCCGCTTCCACCGCAGCCACAGAGCGTCTGTCGCTGCGCCCTGTGCCAGCGGCCGCTCGGCTCGGGCGGGATGAGGGCTGTCGAGATAATACTGTAACTGATGCCCTCTTACAATAACAACAACGACAAAAAAATACACATACTGTACTTTTTTATGCCACTGCATACTGTTTTAACTGTCTAGCTTGAACAATATGGTACATTTTTCCAGTATAAGAGACCAAAATAATTTTTACCTAGGTATGTTTATAATGCCCATTCATGGTGAGAAGAGGGTAGTGGTACAAAATTGGCGGCTAGCGCTACTGTAAAATTGTTATCCTTATGGATATTGCCCTTAAAATTATTAGCCTTGTGCGCTTTGATTTCTGTGCTAGGGATCACAGAATGGCAGGGGTTGGAAGGGACCTTCTGAAATCATCTGGTCCACCCTCCCTTGTCAAAGAAGGGTCACCTAGAACAGGTTGGACAGGAACGCATCCAGGTGGGTTTGGAATATCTCCAGAGAAGGAGACTCCACAGCCTCTCTGGGCAGTGACTGGAAAGCACTTTTCTTTCAAGCTCCTCAAGGGACACAAGAAAAATAATGCATTGCAAATCTATAGCACCTTTCATCTTTAAAGACACCAAAGCACTTAACAAAGCGTGTCTTCAGATCTCAGTCCTTTCAGAAGCTTTTTGCAGGGCAGTTCCATCATATGGATCCATTTACAGGCAAGGGTTCGGTATATACGAGTCTTTTCACCCACCACTAAACCATGGCAGTGCTAACATAAAAATATGCTATAAAATTAGGCAACAATATCAGTTCCATATTACAGTGTAGTGAAAAGTGCTCCCTCCTGAATTGCCAGTGCCAATATCGGTGGAGTTGAAGTCATCTCCAACACAAGTACTTACCCAGCCGCCTGGTGCTTAACTTGTATCTGACAAAAACAACTGCAGATTACAGCTGTGGGCTATAACATAACAGAAATTTGCGGTCGTTTAATTATATAAAAAAAACAAAACAGCATGGAAGAGAAAATAACTTCAAAAATATTAAAGACAATAGATTTTCTTAATCTTTTAAATGAGCCACAATTCTTTCTCATCTTTAAAATTAACACAGAGCCTTTAGGTTTTCTCATGACCTTTTCATTCACAAGCCACCAAACTTTTCAAAGATGCCATATTGTTGTATTGTACAAAAATTGTACACACAGAAATGCATGGGATTTTTGGCAGACAAGTGACAATAATAGAAAAATGAAGCTCATTTTTAATACAAATTTTAATTAAGAATTTCCTTCATTTTAAAATCTTATTGCCATGATTAGGTCATTCTTTTTTGAGCTTGAGAAGTGTTTTAATATGCTGATTTTTCACCAGGCAGAGACAGTTCCAGCACAAGTGGTGTGCTCGCCATAACATGTCAATGTTAGCTTAACCCGTACCTCCTTCAGATGTGTACGTTTTGGCAAATAACTCTATGAAATCTATGCTATCTGAAAGTATTATGTCTGTAGTAAAAAATGTGTTGTCGGGGAGAGTGCTACAAAGACAAGAGAAGTAAACACCCAATAACTTTTACGACATCTGCCAAAGCAAAAGGAAGGACAAAAAGGGGCAATGCAGCTCCATTTCAGAAAGAGGAAATTAAAAGTCACTTAGAAACTCAAATCTAAACCTGTCTGAACGCAGCATCGTTAAAGAAAGATACAACATCTGAAATGTTACAATAGATTAGCCACCCAAATTAGTTGTGAAGGTGTCAGTGAAGCCCATCAGCTCACCGTGCTGCAAATCATCTCGGTGATGTGACAGAAAATGATCTCAGCTCCAGTCTCTAGAGCTGTTATGATGCCATTATATTCTGAGGGCAAGGGTTAGGAAAAGAAAACAGTTTTATAATGTAATTGCAATGATTTTGAGACCTGTGACAATCTTATTACACTAAACTGCACCACACGGCACAAAATGAAAAAGGAATTCTCTCTGGCTGTGGGAACAATGGGACAATGGATCTGGAGGATGGACGGATGTGTCTCTGGGAATTCTGCTGGTATATCGAAACAGTGAAAACACTTCTTTTTAATGTCCATTTTTCAGTAAACTGTAGCTTTAATCATTTGTGCAGATCCAAGTGAGTGCATTGGAAAATGGGAAATTTGCAGATGGGAATGTGGCATCCTGAGCAATACAGTGGGGCTGAGGCATCTGGAGGGGATTCGTTGCTGTACGATTGTGCACGCTTATTGTCGGCACTGTCAGAAACTCTGTATGATGTTACAGTTTTGAAAGCTGTATTTTGTAACTAACAATTTAAGTTTCATTTGTATCAAGTAGCGTAATACAAATGGCTGTTTGCTAAGTGAGAACAAAAGAGCTTTTACCCATCCCTAGCTGAATTTTCAGGAGTTAATGCTCCAATTTTAGGACAGAGAAACCATGCTTTCACTCCCTGCTAATACGCTATCATCAAATAATTTTGATGGTTTATGTATTCCTTTTCCTTTTTTATTTCTATTTCTTTTGCATTACTAATAAATACAAAAAATACCCTGCAGCAGTTTCATATCAGAAGTATTGTAGTTCATAGCTCTCAACAGTATAATTTGTATAGTATTATGATGTTATAGCTAACGACACTCTCAAGTCAAGAGCGAGCTGTCCCAGTTACCAAGTCCACAAGAAACAAAGAAATCTGAGTTACAATATCCTCTTAAAATCCACTGAAATAGCAGACACTGGTTATATAAATCTTATCCCTGTACTGGTTACATTTCGCAATAACGTCGAGAGAAAAGCACGATACAAGCACGTTTCACCTGGCTCGTAGAGAAGGACTTTTAAAGAGCACAAGTCTTACAAGAAGCGGCTGGGGGAGCTGGGGTTGTTTAACCTGAAGAAAAGGTGGGGTTTTCTTATTGCTCTCTACAACTACCTGAAAGGAGGGTGTAGAGAGGCAGGGGTCAGTCTCTTCTCCCAAGTAACAAGCGATAGAACAAGAGGAAATGGCCTCAAGTTGCACCAGGGGAGGTTTAGATTAGATATTAGGAAAAGTTTTTGCACCAAAAGGGTTGCCAAGCGTTGAAACAGGCTGCCCAGGGAAGTGGTGGAATCTTCATCCCTGGAGGTATTTAAAAGACGGGTAGACATGGTGCTGAGGGACACGGTTTAGTGGTGGTTTTGTCAGTGTTAGGTTGGTGATTGGACTCGATGATCCCTTCCAACCTAGACAATTCTATGAAGAGGGATTTTCCCTTCTGGGTCATTTCTGTGGCTCTGTCATTTGACAGCGTCAGGCTGTTTTCACCATTTTTTGACAGCTTGGACAGTCTACCCTTCCCACCTGACACACAGCTCTGTGCTGAAGGCCCTTGCCTTCAGTGCGCTTGTTCGGGGAGTGAGATGGTGGCACTAGGTAAAGGAGAGAAGTTGGGATTAGGATCTCAGTCTCAAAGCCTGGTGTGCAGAGCTGCTAATGGCATCAGGTGTAGAAGAACCTTCTTTGCAGAGTTTACTGGAGGTGAAGGCTCAGTTCACCATAGGGGCTGGAAGGGTTTTTATTTTTCTGGTGGGTGCAATGCACTTCTGCTGAACAGATCAGGAAAGCCTGGATGGCCGCTGCGCGCTCTGAACCTATTTTGTAACTAGGCGAAACTTCATCGGGCAAAGCATCTAGCACCATCAGCAAATGTGCTGGATTCCCTAAAATTTATCAGTGGATATAATTACAGCATCTATTTTAGCATGACTAGCTTTTGAAGAGCCCCTCCAGCTTTTCAACAATCGCTCGATAGGTCACGTTTACTGCAGCGTGATCAAAGGGAGCTGAGCTCAGTGCTGTAATTCACTGTGCCTCGATTTAAGACCTTAAGACTCCATTTCACCATTTACAGTCTTACTTAACGCAGCAGTCAGTCTCTGCTCGAGCCTGGAAGGTTTGAGATTGTGTGTTTGTTCAAGTTTTGCTTTTCCTCTGTGAGTCACAGATTTCACCCGTTAAAAAACTGAAGCACTGCAACACTTGGTGCCTGGCCCCAGACTACAATCCGAAACACAAGGCACCACGCGTGTGCCTCTCCCTGCCTAAAGTACGCTGAAATCCTGATTTAGACAGATTTTTATTTATTTATTTATTTATTTTTAAATTTGCCCTTTCTCTTCAGCAAGCAGCAGAGATTGTTTGGGTTTTTTTAAGACAATTTCATGCGGTGAATAAATTGTCTTTGTTTTTCAGAGGTGGCTTTTCCTCACAGATGGACTATCTGCAGGTATCAGAGTGGGGTTCTCTGTCAGGGTCCTATCACGGGCTCAAACAAGGATTTCCTCTCCTACTGCGGGGTAGGAAAGGAAGAAGTGCCTTGCTGCCCAGTCTCCTTTGTGAAAACACTTCAACCGCTGGAATAATCGTTCATTCTAAATAGCAGGACTCCAGCGTTTCAGCCACAGCAGGGGTCTTCATGAATGTCACTACAAAGCACGCCTCATGCATGTGGGAAAGATGGGGTATAAGGGGAGGCTTCACCATTATGCCAGCACAGTCTGAGCGCACTAAAAATACAATGAAACAAATGTGGGATGAAACCATCAAAGGTATGCATGTTTTACAATCCAAATGAAAATATGCTGCAATATGTCTGTATATGTCATGTTGTTTCAAATGACATGTATTGGAGTTGTGGGTTTTTCCCTGTAATTAATAAGAATATTCTTAATCATACTGCCCAGTAAAAAAATCCAAAAACATTGCTTTGCAGATTGATTAATTTGTAAATACAAAGAGAAGGCTTTGAAGATGAAGAGTAATGCTTTGCACCTCTATGACTGTTGTTATTCAAAGATAGGAGGCTGCTCAGCAAACCCTGGTGCTTTCAGACTTGCGCTGCCTTTTTGAACTAAATGTTGCCTTTATTTTACTTACTTGGAAAACGAGAGAGAAAACATGAGGCAGCCAAAGTCACACCAGGAAGTCAATGACAGAATCAGACCAGAATAACTACCAGTTGAGTGCACTAACCATTAGACTACCCTGTCTGCAAACACCGAAGGTATTACTTGTACCGTTTATTATGAAATGCTTTCAAGCATAGTGCCTGCAGTAGAAATACCCTTGTTTTTGTAAGGTCCCCTAACAAGTTGGGTTCAATGCACTCCAGCATATGAAATGGCCAACTGCAGACTTGTTACACTCACAAATATAACATTATGATACCAAACTGATAAGAAGCAAAATACACTACAGATACACAGGGATGCAAGTCCTTTTCCACCTTCTGTGCAGTCTGTGCTGATGGGAACAGCATTTCTGAGATACTAATACTCTGAGGGATTGATATGAAGAGGTGCAATGATGGATGGCATCGAAGGGAGAAATGATCTGTCCGCTCTTCAAAATCACTCCTTGGAAGTTTTCATTTCTAGCTCAGCTCTGCAACCCTATTTTTGGTGGCTTCAGTCCCAAATGGAGACCGAAAGCTTCATCTAGCAGAGCTTTTTGAGATCGTGTGTTCAGGGTTACAAGTCCTACCTCCTGGTAGAGTTGCTTCCCTGGTTTGTCATCCAGCAGCTTTGGCACAGGTTCACCAGTTCACCAGCCAGGGCACAGGAGGGTCATCCCCACAGGAGCTTTCCCACACCCACTGAAACCTCGGGGAGCCCGAGGCATGTAGGTATTGAGAAATGTTTTCATCAAGTATGAAAAAGGGATGCTTTTGTGTGGCTAGCACCACACCGACACCCCTCCTGCACATGGCCGAGATCCCTGATTTTTTTTTATTTGATTTTTTTTTTAGTTTCTGTGTCATGATTATAAAGGTGTTACTATGACAATATTCCAGAGGTCTATTTTATGCATATATTTAAGTAATATTTTGTTAGAATTTAATATCTGGTTTATACAAAGCCACACAATATAAATCTGTGCCTTCTGAATTATATTATAGGAGAAAAAGACTAGAGCAAACTATGATGTAGATTTTTTTTTTTTAAATGGTACTTAAATAATAGCACAGCAAATTGATCACTTAAGGTGTACACAACAATTGCCATTTTGTTAACAAAACGGTATAAAAATAAACATCCTGTTCAATTTTTAGACTGAGCATTTTCATTTGACTGTAGCAATTTGCAAGAATGTGTAAAACCCAGAAGCAGAAAACAGAATATATGTCCAAAGGGTATATGTCAGCTAGACTGTGAGGGAGAAGCCTCTCTACTCTGCAAACAGATCCCCACAGCGCCTGTGAACAGAGGGAGATATCTCAACACTATTTCTTACATTTCTCAGTCAGTAGAACCGTGGATCAAACTCGTGCCTTATCCGACCTGGTATTCAAAATTTCCCACCTTCCCATGTCACTGTTTCACTGTTTTCAGGATCCAGCACAATTAAGGGCATCTCCTGGGAACCGATGCGTACTAGGAAAATTTACTGTCAGCCATGTAAATAATAAAGCACACATAAAAATGTATGTGTAAGATGAAGCACCACATCCGTTCAATATATTAATGTTAGAAGGGACTAGCCAATCTCATTTATGTCACATTCTGCATTTCCTATAAGAGCTAAAATTGGAAATTTATACTACTGGAAATTTGCCCAGATATGGAAAATGAACTATGGCAAGTGTCTTGAGCGGTAATTGGAAAAAATACTGCATTTCTTTCAGTGATTTTAGATGTTATGCTTGCTTTTAGTTAGGGGTTTATTGGAAAAACTAATTTGCACAACTAAACAAGTCATCGAAAGTAGATGCAGAGTTTGCCTGTAATCTTAACTTCTGCCATCACGTATGCTCATTTACTGCCTCAACTAACCTATCTTAATGTTTTGCTTATCCATCTCCTGTTAAAAGAGGTAGGGGGAGAAAGAAGACAATATTCCATTTGTACGGTGTGGGTTATTTCTGTGGGGGACAATAGAAAGTCCACTGGTTCAAACTCATTGAATTTCCATGAGCTTTTCCCGAGCGGGTGGAGGAGCGAGAGGATGGAAGGCAGGGTGACCTACAAGATACACAGGAAATTCAGCCCACTACACTCACAGATTCCTTTGATATCTGCCAGAGCCCAAGACCACCTACAATGAGAGATCTTCATCCCTCCCCAGCTTTTGCTGCCTCAGCCCATTTCTGCTTTCCCAGTACAAGATCCCAAGACACAACCTGGGGATGGAAGAAAACACTTAAATCATCGGCTAATCTAAACTTGGCTGGCTCGAGAAAAAAGCAATAGGGAAGAATCCTTTCTTACAGTTTTCAACATGACTTTACACTAATTTCCAGCATGGGCTGTAGCTTTTATTTTTGTGGGTAACTGTAGTTTTGTTTTGAATTAAACTTTTGTATTTACTTTGGAAGAGAATTTGGCTTGGAAGAAACTTTTTTGTCCTGGTCTGTGCAATCACCCAAGGCTCACTGTGTGATCAAAGCTGTGTTGTGTTTCATGTGTTTTTCTCAAAGCAATTTCTTTCTACAGATTCATGGCAAGTAGATAAATTTAGATAAATTCCACTTTTCATCTCCTTTTGTCATCTAAGACTTAAGAAACAAAATGCAACAAAGTAAGTGGTTGAACCAAAGAAGCTTTCACTGAATTGCCCAGGAACATGAATAGACATCAGGGTTTTAAACTGCAGGATCAGGTCCATACAGTAATAAAATATTTGGCTTTTGGGGAAAGAATGCTGGTTGTTCTTAAAACACCTCTGCCAGCTAGTGCAAGGTGTAGGATTACTAATCCTCCTCAGGGGAAGCCATGCGTGGCATTCTTCGCTTTGGTGGTGGCATTCAAGGGAGTCCTGGACAGAGGAAAAAGTAATAGGGGCAATAATGACAGTCTCTGAATGAAGCCCTGAGAAATAGCCCAGGCCCTGCTGCCTGGCTGCCAGCCATCCAAGCATGAAGAACAATTGTGCGTTTGTTTCGGATACCAAGTCACCTAATTTTAAAAACGCTTCCTGATGCAGCCCTTTAATTCCTAAGTATTTCACCACCTGACGTTTCTCACTCAAGCTTTCAAAGGAGCAAGAGAAAACCAGAGCTACAGATAAGAGAAAGGAGGGAAACTAAAAGGATTTTGTCGTTAGTGCAGTGATAAAAAAAAAGGACAAGAAGACAAGTTCTTTTCAACTTTCTGATGCCCGATAACCCCTCCTTGTCCCACCTCTTTCCGACAGAATAAATGCTGGAATAAAGAACAGAATGAATCTCAAAAGAAAAATATGTATTGTGTGCCACAAATTATACAAGCAGATGCAGCCACGAACAAAAGAATTAAGAACATAAAACCCCTGCAGTGTGCACTGGCTGATGAGGGGCTGGAGGTTGCCAAGGGACACTGTGTGACCACTGTGCCGTCCAAGCTGGGATCTTGCTCTAAACATCAGCCTACAGCCCTGTCGTGCAGGGGCTTGCCATCTTTTACTTACATTCTTCTTCTTAAACAGTTCTTTTACATATCAGTAGCTGTTTAATGAATGTTTTGGCCATAACCAGCTTGTGGTATATTGCACAGCTGTCTGAGAAATCTTGCAATGAGGAATTTTGCATCTTTTCCCCAAACCATCCCTTCAGACAAATATTCCCACATGAAGGTGAATGAATCCCCCTAGAAGAAGGGATGGGTAGAACAGGCCAAAGGCCAAGACTTCATCTGCTGTAACCTTGCAGAGCACTTTCAGCTTCAGCTGAAGTTTTGATTTCATTACTTTTTATTTGTTAGAAAAAGTCTTATTTAGCTTTATGGTGCCATATACAGAAATAATTACAAATAATGTAGCTAGCTGCTTAATGCTCATCAGAGGCTTCATTCAACTAAACAGTTTTTTGGTGAAGTCCAAACTCTGGGTCCAGATTTTTCAGACTTACACATCTATAATATCTCCCCATTCCTTCATGATATCTTTTATTTCAAGACATCGGCAGCTATTTTCTTATTCAGCAATCATTTCAGTGGGGGAAAAAAAAAGCTTAGCAATATTGATGCAACTTAGTGTCATATGAGCAATTAAGAAAAAAATGCATCTCAAGGAAGTTGATGGCATTAATTTCATATCAGTAAGATGTTTTAAAGAAAACCCATATAAGACTGTGTAAAAGGACATTTGGACAACTTCACTCTTTTAAATGTCATTTGGTGACCATCCAAGGATAAGGAGTAAATAATACTTGATGCTGGAAAAGAATAGAGATGACTCATGATTTTCAGCTGTCATACATGTGAATTTGTGGAAAATGATGCAATTAGAGACTAGAAGAAGAGCAAAATTTCTGTTTACGTTACGCTCTGCCCCACAGATCAGAGGGACAGCAGAGAAAATGTCCTTTTCTCTCTTGCTCGTGTCCTCCATGGGCTATGTCTTGCTCTGAGTTACATCGTATTCAAGCAATACAATTAGGGGACAGTCTTGATATGATTTAGCATTTTCTACTTTTTCCATTCGTCTGATGAAGAGCGTTTGCTCTGTCATTCATTCACCATTTCCTTCCATGTGAAATTAGGAAATATGGCAAATGAAGACTGAAAGCCAGGGTTTTTCCATCCCTGCATGTTTTCCCTTGGAACTCAGAAACCCAAGTTATTCCAGTGTAGAGGAAGGAGAGGAAATGCAGTAATAAAGTCCCTGGCTTCATCACAAGCCCTTTTCTGACCTGACAGGAAGAAAGTATCTGGAAAGGGATTGAACTACTCAGAATAAATGTGAATTGAACTACTCAGGATAAATGTAAATGAATGGCAAAAGTACGTTGAGGTAAAATCAGGAAGGCAAAAGCACAAAGCAGGGACAGCGAGGTACCAAGATGTCATTCTACAAATGCACATGAAGAAGGCTGGGGGAGCGCTGGTCCACTACTCAGGGGTGCAAGACAACTATCGTCAGATGACACGGGAAGGTACAAGTGATTAATGACTTTTTTGGGTCTGTCTTCATTAAAGTTGCCTTTCAACAAATGTGTTAAGCCAGTGCTGAGGCTGAAAAATGTCATTACACCCTCCCTGCTCCGCTCTGTTCCCAGCTCCTCCCTGCCCTCCTGCATCCCGCTGCCACAGCAATTTGTGAGGGCCTGCAGGGATCTGTCTGGGGGAACTGATCCAGCTGAAAATTAACCTAGAAAACAGATGATTGTTATTAGGATCAGTTAGTTCTGCAGTTTGATTCATCTCATGGCTGCACTGTATTCAGAGAATTTTTTTCAAATTAGCTAGACTTGTTAGCTTCAGCCTATGATGCTTAAAGTGCAGACCGATCCCAGGATGGGTGGGTAGTTTCTCTGAGTGACTGGATGTGTAGGATGTCAGAGGATCAGAAATAGGAAAGCGCGGTGCCTGTCTTTAAAATAGGGAAAAAGAAGGAACTAGGAGATTGTTGATCATTCTGATTACATTCAATTCCTGCCCCAAAATCTAGGATTTTTTAAACAAACTATTTATAAGTGCCTGGAAGATAAAGGGGAGAGCATTCAGCTTTAGTTGTAAGAACAAATGGTCTGTCAAACCAGTCTAGCCCTTTCTACACCTGTATTGTGCTGTGGAGAGGGGAAGGGCAGTTGGTGTCATATAACCCAACTTCAGGAAGGCTTTTTGCACACTCATGACACTCTCAGAGGCAAATAAGGAAATGCAGCCTTGCTGACCCCGTTATACCTGTTCCAACAGGTGTAAGACTGCTCAGGTAATTATACCTAAAAAGTGACTCAAAATGGAAAGATGTATGAAACACAGTTCTGCATAGTTTTGTCCTTACTCCCATTATAGGCCACATTTTCATTAGTGGCTGAAAAAGGGAGCAGAAGACATACTTAGTAAATGTGCAGGTCACATCTTGGGAGCTCTGCAAGTTGATAGACAGATTAAAATTTAAAAAAAAAAAAATCTTGGCAGCTTGAATGAACTGTCTGCAAGAGAAAATGAGGACCCGTATAAGGGACTACATTTAGATAGGAACTACCTGCCGGAAGGTGGGTAATAACTGGTTAGGAAATAGCTCAACCAAGGGTAGAACACGAACCAAATATTGAGTCAGCTTTGTCATGCAGAGTGGAAAAGGCAGGCAGCATACTGGGATGGATAAATAATCCTGAAAATGCATGAAGAAATCCTTCTGCCCTATTCAGCATCGATAACACCTCAGTTGGAGCACGGTCTAGTTTAAATGGCGTTTAAATTTTATCAAGAAAGACTCTCATTCAGGTTAGACATTAAAATAAATAATCCTTCCAACTTTCAGGGCAGTAAAGCACTGGAATATGTTGCCTGGGGAAGTTGCAGAGCATCCATGGAACATCTCTAAAATCGTTTTAGACAAATATATATTGATGCGATATAGCTGGTCCTGCCTTGGGGCAGACTGACTAGATGAACTCTTAAGGTCTTTTCCAGCCTAGGTTTCCTGAGATCCAACTCATTGAGTTATTGTCCATCTTTCTGGGGAAAGTAGCTGCAGGTCCACTTCCATGGGTGTTTTGTTGTTGTTCTTCTCACATGAGGTTCACGAGTAATTGGCTGGAGTGCCTCAAATAATCCCACTTTACTTACAAAATCTCTCTCAGTTGCTATCAAGCTGGAATAATATAAATTAGGCTATTGCTCCATTTTTCTGTTCTGAAGAGATCAAATCTTGCCACCATTTAATTCATTGGCAATATATTCCTACCACCCCCAAGAGAAGCTGGTGAAAAAAACAGTTTAGTTAATTTTACCAGAAAATAAAGCTGATATACAAAAAAAATCAAGCCACTTTTCTGAGCACGCATGTGTACGGTGCTACTATTCTCGGGGCTAGTGATGGAGAATCAGGCTTTCTTCTCACCGTCACTGGTGCGTGTCAGGTCAGGTGAACACCAAGCAGTCACACTCCACTACTGCTCATTAGAAAATGAGCTAATGCCGCTTTCCCTCTTAGGAGAAGACACAAAGCAGAGCCAAAACTTGGCAAAACACCACTATCACTGTTGCAGTAGTGAAATGCTGAAAGCCTGAGCAGGCATTCGGACTGAAGTGTCCTCACCATCCGCTTCCAAAACAATACGTGGGATGTCTGGGATTTCATTTTTCTACTCTGTTCCCTTCTTTGGATCCACTCCTGTAACGCTCGTATGGGCGAGATGATGAAGTAAAAAGGCTGTTCACACTGACTGCAGTATTTGCTTCCAGCTAAAAGTGTACAATTGCAGTTTGGCAGGCAAACACGCACACCTACGGGAAGGAGAACGCTCTCTGGGTTTGATGCTCCTGAGCATCTGTAACCAGCACATTTGAAAATATTTTAAAGTGAGCTCAGCCTGTGTTTGCCTTCATATCACAAAGTACTGCTAGGGACAGAATCGAATGTTTGGGTGTGTTTATATTATTCCTTTTTATAAGATGAATGGCATTTACGCCTCTTTTCTCTGCATTCACAGACACCTCCACATAAAGGCATTCTGTACAAACCGTCCTCCCTTTCCCTCATAAAAGAATTATGACCTAATATGATTTCTTTCTTAGCGGCACAATCTCCTAAACAGGCTTTGAAAATGATCATTAACCTTGAAGGGGGGACTATCTATTTTCTGGACTTGCCCTTCACAGTGCTAACAAAAGTCATTTCTGCAAGAGAAATTTGACTTTTACATTATCTGAGATACACATTTCAATTCATAAAATATATTAGTCTTTTATATATTCCAGAGCCTAAACCGCAAAATTTAAAATGATATCTTCACACTTATGAAACTCAGGTTTGCCTTTCTGCTGAAGTGTAACAGTGTGACATTTGAGAAAGCTGTGACATTTGGCTCTGTGTCCAACAGAGGGAGGTGTTCAGAGACACAGATTTGGTCCAAACTCTTTTGAAGTTTAAGGAATTCAGCTGAAGGGGAGGGTGTGTGGGGAGAGCACACAGAAATGCAAGTGAGCAACACGTATTTTACTATTGCAATTCAATTCATTTAACTGCTCTGGGAGAATTCCCGTGTGGAGTCACTGCTTACTTAAGGAGCCAGACCGACTCGAAGGATTTAGGATCAGAACAACCGGGATGATTTGGTGGGAGAACTTTTAAATCAGACAGGTGATGATACCGTCTCTGTGTCAGAAAGGAACTATGATTCTCTTAAAAATAAAAAAGCACTGTTTGGTTCATACCACCTGGTTGATGTAAGAAAAACTCAAGCAGAGGTCCAGCCTGGTTGGCAATTTGGGTTCAGTTTGAAGTTACTCGGCTGTGCCTTCCTCGCAGGCAGTCACTATGGCGATGGGAAAATATTGTGAGGTATAGGAATGATGGGAATATGACTCAGAGAGTACAGAAAAAGGAATGTTCAAAAACATAACTCCCAGGAGGCACAGAGTACGCTTTTCAAAAAGGCGCACAAATCGAGGATGACAATCATAGAATCATAGAATTGTTTGGGTTAGAAGGGACCTTAAAGATCATCTAGTTCCAACCCCCTGCCATGGGGTACAATCTGGTACTGCTTTGCACCAGTGTGTTTACTGGGGGACATGGTTAATAAACAACGAGCCATAGCGCTGCGTATTTTCAGCCCCTCTATTATCAGGGGGAAACAGAAGCCGGCGGTGAAGGAAACGGCGGCGCTCTGCCCTGCTCCTTCCAGCCCCCATGGGACCGCGTGGGCCTGGAGCTGGGTTTATCAGTAAAGGGTGTGTTTGGACAGACTCAGTCAAGTCGGTGTGTGACTTCCGTGGCCTTTCCAAGTGGAAAGGCTACTCCTTTCACTTGCAAAGCCACAGAGGCTTGTGGAAACCTCTGTATGAAGTTGCCCTTCTCTGCTGACCCTCATCCCGTTGAATTGGGATTTGGCCCAAATACAAAGGAAGTACCCCAAGGCAAGAGCCATCCCACAGGGAGACTCTATAGATCCCTATAGAACATCACATGAAGAAGAACTACCAGGCTAACCCAGACCTGCGCTCTGCCTGGCCCAGTACCAGATGGGCTTCAGCATGCCACAAAACAAGAATTTCTAAAATAGCTTGCCCTCAGGAGAATTTTTTCCCCAGTTTTGCTATTTAGTCACAGAAAGCATGAAAATATATATATATATATTTCATAAAATCATACAATCATAGAATAGTTTGGGTTGGAAGGGACCTTAGAGATCATCTCGTTCCAACCCCCCTGCCCTGGGCAGGGACACCTCCCACTAGACCAGGCTGCTCAAAGCCCCATCCAGCCTGGCCTTGAACACCTCCAGGGATGGGGCATCCACAACTCCCCTGGGCAACCTGTGCCAATGTGTTGTCACCCTCAGAGTAAATAATTTCTTCCTGATATCTAATCTAAATCTCCCCTCTTTCAGTTTAAAACCATTGCCTCTCGTCCTGTTGCTACACTCCCTCATAAAGAGTCCCTCCCCATCTCTCCTATAGGCCCCCTTTAAGTCCTGGTAGGTCGCTATAATGTCTCCCTGGAGCCTTCTCTTCTTCAGGCTGAAAAACCCCAACTCTCTCTCTCTATTATATATGTATATATATATATATTTGTTTAAAAAAAAAATCTACCTCATGCAGCTAATGATGATTGCATGGCCTGTATCAGTGCTAGTCATTCTCTGAACCTTTTATGCTTTTGGCCTCAGTGGCACTCTGACGTAGTGAGTTCCCCAGATTGATTATGCATTGTGCAAAGGTTTTTCTTTTAATCAAATTTATGTTCTACCTTTTACTTTGCTTAATGTCTCTTTATCCTTGAACTCTGAGAAGTGCCAGGTCAACTGCTCTAGCTTGTTTCTTTTTTTCTACATCCCTCTCAAGCTTCCCCTTCAATTTACTCAAATTCTTCAATCGTTTCTGCCCTGAAGGAGGTGAGAGCTTCCTTCCCCGTGGGCTTCTGGGACCCGTGGAGTTTGAGGGCTGTCCCCAAGCTTCCCCTCCTGACCTGCAAGCCGCTGGTTCTTCAGGAGAAATTCAGTGAGCTGAAGCAGTCCGCTGCGCCCTTTGATCCTGCTCCCCTGAGCTTTACTATGGGAGGTACAACCGAGCCCTGAGGCACCAACATGATTATACTGTCTTCTTTTACCTTAAAAATGCTGGCCACCAGTATTGTTGCTCAGCAACGTGAAACTGTGTATCACTGCTGGCTTCATTAAACTTTAAAAATATTTTTCCTCGCCAACTCAAATAAATAATTGACGATGATTTCAGTGTATATTTAGCATGTCCATTGGAATTCCAGTAAGTAGGTAAAACAGCTTTTATATATCTGGAATTAAGAATACCTAATACTGTGTGTAAAATAAAATGAATAGCTGAAAAAATACTTGCTCTTACACAGCAATTTGTAAATCGTTGAAAGAAGCTATACCAAATAAATGTCAAAATGCTATAATTATTCCTTTACTGAACACACTGCACCTTCTTTTTTGCAAAGATCATTAAATCTTATTGTATGGTTTCCTACTAGAAAAGACTACGACGACTGATCCTTTAACTTCTTTATTATACATACATTTGCTAATATAGGCAATTGAAGACATTAAATATGCATAAATGGAGGAGAACAGATTTCAACATACATATTTTCTGGCTGAGTAATAGTGCCTGGGGTTATTAAAAAGGAATGGTTGTAAAACTCAAGCGTACTTTTCGTCAACTAACTGATGGATTGCTTGTTATTCACCTCTAGCATGGGTCCCAGCTAAAATAAATTGCTGCAATCCTTATCAGCAGATTCTTTTCTATTATCCGTGTGAAGTCCCAGTTTTGCCTAATTAGTGGCATTACCAGAACATTTTTCTGCAAATATAGAAGCCTCTTGGTAGATGCAATTGCTACTTTAATCCACGAGAGGTGCATTTAGATGTGTATCTGTGAGCAGGACGGAGAGAACCTGAGCTAGGGAGCTCTGGAGATCTCCGGTCTAAACGACTGCCAAAATAAACATGAGTGGAGATAGAGGGATTAATCCTGTAATCCTTACTTAAGCAAAATTCCAGCTATCTTCAGTGAGATTCTCACTGGGGAACAGCTGTAGAAATTGGCCTAAACGAAGCAGAAATGGGAAAGGCCAAATTCTGCCTCTGGGTGTGCGTGTGTGACTTGTGTAAAACCTACAGTGTGACACCTCGGGCCTGGGATAATCAGCACATAAATTCCCATCAAGCTCTACAGTGCCAAGACTTTAATGGGTATAAATACCAGGCACATCCATACCCCCATAAGGAAATACTTCTATCCAAGGATAATTATCCAAGAAGAACTAAGAAGAGGGAAAACAAGTGCAAACTGAAACTAATACTCAGAAATAAAACGCGCATTTTATTAAAAAGTGTCTTCCATTTTGACCAATCCTAGGGGTGTTTGCAGTATTTGCCTTCACTGAACTCGGAGCTATTGCCCCCATTTTCCAGCTGGGATGGAAAACCAACATGCAAAGTTAAGTGATTTTCCACAGACCACACAGAAAGTGATTAGTATCATGGGGACAAATTAATCTTGGGTGTAAATCCATAAAGATTAATGGAGCTCTAACAGGGATTAATTTGGCCCATCATCTCTAAGGATAGCAAAACCAATTAGGTGATGTCATTAATCTTCTGGTTAGTACAGGACCGTTTCTTAAACAATATGCAAAGAAAGGCAATAGAAAAGGAATGACCAAAGGATCCACTAAAACAGATGAAATGGCCATTCTTTGGCAGAGGATTCACAGCAGGAGCCTCAAATAGTGACAACAGCCTCGATGTGCCCTCAGGCTCCCACCCCAACTAAGACACTCCACTGCAATCGTTTATTTGAGGATTGGAGCATCGGCCCAGGTTTCAGTCACTGATTAGGTTTAGGTCTTTTCTTAGGGCAAGAAATCAAACGGAGTCAAATGTATTTATTATGGCCCTGGGATCTTCAAATCTTTGGAAAATGCGAAGTGGTTAATGTCCTATGGAAAGTAGCACTTGCACGATTCATAAATTTCAAAACTTCCACTTTTGGCCTGGCAAAATGTGAACTATCCCATTAGAAATAAGTCTGTAAGAAGGAAGTATTGCACAATCTGTATAACTGATGTGTTCTGAGATTTGCAAAAAAACCATTTCCTTATTCATTGGTTGGGACAATACAAAATTTCCCATTTAAAACACTGAAGATGTTCCTCATGCTTACAAAACTGGCCCACAGCAGAAGATGATCTTTCTCCCGTTTGCCTCAGAAATTTTATTTTAAAGAGAAGTTAAATTAGACAGAAAGTTTTTTGTTAAAAGGTAATGACCAGCTGTAACAAATGCATACAAAGCAGAGATGAACAGAACAACGAAAACTATGGCTTCCAGACCATGGTTGATGGAATTTATGGAAAAAGGACGTCTGTGTCATTGGCAAGGACTAGTGTGAGGACATTCAATAGGAGATAGTGAATTTGTGCCCAAAAGTTGTGTGCATTACCTAATAGGCCTGGTAAAAATGTTCCACTGGGATTTTGAAAGCAAAACTTGGCAACAGTGAGATCATTAAAACCCTGCTGCATAGAAGCCCTCATTCAAAATGCAATAATATGTAGTGAGGTTTTCATAGTTATTAGGAGAGAAAATATTCTAGCTGTAATAGGGATCTTCCCATCAATAGTTCTGCCTGAATAAGAGTTTCATGGCTGAGATGTCATAATCAGTGAAATGACTTAAAACTCCTTTCATGGGGATGTTCTTGGACAAATTAAAACCTCTTTCCTCGTTTTATATAATGTAGGAGTTCAAATGAGGTGACATGCTCGGGCTGAGAGTATGGCTCCATTCGGGAGGGAGGACGTCATGATGCTCCCTTGTACCGTGGTAGGGAAGCAAGGCTTTGCGGGACAGGGCTTTCTGGCTTCCTTTCCACCCAGTCCACTGCGCACTTTTGAGGAATGTAATGACACACTCTCGAGTCCATCTACGAACAAAGGATGCTAAAAAAAGACATGGAGTAAGCACCTAATCAGAATATGAAAGAAACTTGAATTCTGGCAGGGTGAGTTGAGTATAGAAGATGGCGTGGGATGGACACGTTTCTGAGTCAGTGCCGGTGCTATGTCAGCACTTAGGAGTAGTAGGTACTTCTAAATGCTGATGGTCATAAGCCTAGAAATTGCCATGTGGAAATTTCATCATCCAAAAATAGTAAATAAATGTACCAGGGAGTGTTCCTACATAGTCTCATCTATGTTTTAGAAGGGTAATGAAAACAACAGGAAACGCGCATGAGGAAAAGCTGTCAAAGTAGGCCCATAATATGTAAGAAGATAAAAGAACATCCGTTTTAATATCTTCCTTTGACAGATGGATCTAAAGAAATATTCTGAAAAATGCCTCAACACAAGCTTATGTTTCCAGAAGGCCTTTCAGACTGTAAAATGAAAATGTTTCTGTCTCACTGTTTGTTTCTGACAGCCATATTCAGTGATTATTAGAAGAAAAAGCAATGAAAATATACTTTTTTTCATAAATTGCTGTTATATTGAATATTATAATTTCTAGGCAAAAAGAAGATTCTGACTATAGTATTTCAGTAGACTAGCTAGCTTAATACTAGTTTTCCTTTTAAAAACCAGAGCAGCTTTGTCATTAGTGATTAGGGGAGATGGGTAATGACCACGTCACCATTTATCCAGCCTTTCTAATGCGCAAGTATGCCTGCAGCACAGCGCTGCAAGCACAAGGCTGTGCAAAACCAGACAGTAAATGTAAAACTGGGCAAAAGCTATGCAAAACAAGTGCAGTAAATGGAAACCAGTTCCTGCTTTCAGCTCAGGCATGACCAGGGTAGGAACTGGGTGCAGGTACCTTATCTCACCTTCTGCAGCTCACTTTTGTTGTAGAAATATAGCAACCAACACAGCATCACAGATATTAGCTCCATGCAAATAAACTTATATTAAAAGCGGCATTTAGTGTTCAGGAGGACAAAATCAATCCTTTAGTGCTCTAATGAACACCACAGTAAAAATACCTGACATTCCAATCCAAGTTGTTTCATAAAAAATATCTCCCCACAAACAATTACAGCCTGTCTAGCTCACATTTCTTTGTTGCCCTACTTAAAACACGTGTGTCAGAAATAATTTATGAGGGGTGATAGATGCATATTCATAGTAATTACTGCTTCACAAGTCCAGCTGCAGTAAAGCTGAAAAATCTTGGAGAATAACTGTAAGAAAAGTAGTGATGGCATCTGCTTCAAGGCACTGTGGAGCACAGAGAAGCCCAGACTTTGTCCTGTAAACACTCTATTAACTGTTTTCTGATCGTCTGATTGGTACAGTGACTGCTGAGTTTGTCAGCAATTAGCTCCGGTTCTGTTTTAAGAACAGAGTAACAGGCATCTCGAAAGGAATGTATTTATGGAAAAACCTTTTATGTTCTAGTTTGGATACATTTGATGCTATTCAGAGGCTTACTGGGTTCTTTTTTCTGGATTGCAAACACAATAATGGAAACATTTATTCATTGGCTTGCATACACATTTAGTGCTATGTATGGATTGTGGACACAAGTGAAAAAGTTGGCTTTCATCACCGGAGATAAGTCATCTTACACTTGGAGTAAGAGAACATACTCCGTGTAATTATGTGAAATCTTCACAGTCATTTTCACATGTCCATTTTACTTCATATTTACACCAAATTAGCAGCAAATTAACTCCTTGCCATGTCCTTGCTGAGAAGTGAGAGCTTCAGCTGTGGTGGCAGCTTGCCCTCTTCAGAGCTACCAACTCAATCACTTGCTGCCATCCCACAGTGCTCAGCGACACCCCGAGGAACGTAAAAAACTCATTTCTACCAGCAAGCATCCCTTAAAATGTTTTGGAAGACGATACCAGTCTGCAGCAGATGCTACAGGTGCCATCTCCCTGGGAAAAGTATCACCTTGAGCCCTGTTTCGGAGGGAACACAGGTGCAGCGCAGCGTGTCCAAGGGGACTAAAAGGGCCCCCCTCCGAGACGACAGAATATAGGTGCCCCAGCAAGTCAAGCCGGACACAGTCCCCTTTGCCCCGAGCACACAGCTGTCAAGGGGTTAAATACGAAGGTGAGACAGACCAAGGTCTGAAGTACATCCCACAGAGTGTCCTGAGAGCATGAGCAGCTGGTTAATCTGATTAAAGGAGATGGAAAAACATCTTGAGGATGTCATGGCCGGAGGGAGAAGATCAGCGTGCATTAAAAGCCAGAGAAGTGCCCGGGCGCATGCGTGGTTCAGCGTCAATACCAGAACAAGTGCAGGAGGCAACCCAGCGTGATTATTCCCTGCACAGCTCCATGGTACCCACCAAAAACCACCGTCCCCACCTCCCCCAGGTGCCCGGCACGCTGGGTATACCCTTCGCGCACAGGCTGGGCAATGTGAACTCCAACAGTATGATTAAAAGTAGTAGCATTTATCCACATCTAGCTATCTTATCTCTTTATTTTGAACAAAGAAGGACTCATGAGGATGGATTTTGAGGATGAATAAGGATGGATTCCTCATTCAATCTATTCCAGACTGCAGGCAATACATGACCTAGGATCTTCCCAAAGATTTTTGTTTGAAAGGAAAAATATCTGCTCTTCCCCAAACCCTGGCATTCAACCTCCCAGCGCATAGTTTCAGACAGCTTCAGAGACCTCACTGGACTCCTGTCTTTCAATAGCTCCTGGATGTCTGACACAGCCCTACACCTGCCTTGTGCTGGGATGAAGTGCTTGGGCTCCTCAACGGATCTCCTCCATCATCTGTGTCCATGAGCCTATTCCACAAAAGCAAGCATTACGTTTTTGTAAAGCTCTCTCTGAACAAAGCAGCTGGCTCCAAAAGCATCTTTCTACCTGGGCTGTCTCAGCTGCTCACCGTTAATGAGTCACAAGCTATGGAATACAGCCATGGGGTTGTCAGAAGCGTTCTTGAACCTGCTCTCGCTGGTTTGACACACGCATAATTCAGATAAAGCCTTTGGGTGCTGTGATGCCAATTGCCGGACTTGGGCAGCTTTGTGGGACGGAGGGCTGGGGAGGGAAGGGCTGCTGAGGGCATTGGTGGCGTACAGCAATCCCCAACAGCACCCCCCGGGCTGACACCTGCAGCCCACAAGGGCACTGCCATCTGCAAACTGCACGCCCCACACCCTGCTACGGGAGAGATGGTACTCCTGGGGCTGGGGAGAAATGCAACACATTCTTCTCTTTTTAGTCTGGTTTTGGTTTTGGGGTGCGCTGCCAAGCTGTACAATGCAGGGGAAAAAGACTATACAGCTAGTTAATCGACATGGATTAGTCTCCGCATGAATTCCAATCCCAGATTTTCTTGGCTAGGTCTCAGAATGGGGATTACTTTTGTTAGCTAATGAGTAACATAAAAAGATCTACAGGTCTACTACTTCAGAAAACTAAATATATTTAAAATCAGCTGTTTTGATTGCTTATCTTGTTTTTTTTTTCCTTACAGACTGAAGGTACAGTTAGGTATAATCTCAAACTAGTAAGCAACAAATCTGTTCTCATTAAAGTAACTTAAACCATTAATGGCATTACAGCCTGCTTTAGATTTGTAGTCCTTTTTTTACTGCCGCCTGTTTACTTTCCAGACTGTACTGAAGGAAAAGGAAAGCTATTTTCTGTTCTAAACTCACACCAAAGCACCCACCAGGAACAGGTAATACTTAAGAAGAAACAACTCTATGAGGTCTTCAGAGCTCAGCACCGAGTCAGAAGGACTTTTCTTCCTGTAGTATGGTATTTAAAATCAAACAAATCAGACAAAACAGATGCTACCTTACAGTTTCATATCCAGACCACAGAAAACATCATTGCAGTAACGCTGTCTACTTACTACTTAACACCGAGCCACCATCACACTTAAGGAAAATTAATTGCTTTGTAGATGGAGTTAAAATCCCAGCTGTTATAAAATGCGTGGTAATCCTCATGTCCACGGCAATGTGGAATTAAGTAATGGAAGAAAGGAGTGACCTGCACAGAACTCTGGTGCTCCACTGTGGTCTGCCTGGGACGGTTCCTCGGGGATGGACTTCATGTTCCTCAGCGATGCCCCCGGAGCCGCTGGTGGGTTATGTCCGGGACTCAGAGGGCTCTGCATGAGAGGCAGCTGGGTGCCTTTTCTTCTTGTTGTTTATGTGAAGGTTACAACGGCAGCAGACAGCAATGCATAGACACTAAATTAATTAAGCTGTTTTTAAGCCACAGCATTAAGGTTATGTCATAAGAACCCGCTTAGGATGGCAAGGTCGCTGGAAAGGGAGAGTACACCTCCTGCAAGAAAAGAATTTGTAATTTGAAAGGCTTCTGTTGGATGCCTTGTGTGGACTTGTCAAACTGCTTGTTTTTCACACCTGGCATCACCTGGAGAAGTGTTTTTTCTGTCCATTGAAATATCCAAGATCATCTCTGATTTAAACAGAAGAGCTGATCCACCTGCCCCAGCTGTGAGCAACACATATTACGTACTCAGAAATACATAAATTAGATATATTTGGAAACACACAGCACTGGGAAAATATTTTGATGCAAGAGAGCACGGTTGGTATAATTTATGCCAGACTGAATTTGTGTTTGCATACAAGCGTGCTCAGATAGGCACATGTTGGCAACCAGAAATCTGTTCAGCTTTCCACTTGCATTGACATGGTACTGCATTGCCATTCTGCATTGACAGCTTATGCTGTACAACTGAGCCTGAGATTTTTTTTCTCTATTTCCCAAGTAACTAGTTTCATAAAAATCCAGAACAGCAACAATTGGTTTTAAGTTTTTTCATAGCCTTACACACACACAAAAAAAAATCAGGGTGACTCTAACAGAAGAAATAAAGCAGAAGCTGATGCATTGCAATCTCTTAATGATGCTATTGCTTCATCCTGAAATATTTCTACCAGGAAATGTTGAGCGTCTGAGCTGTAGCCATAATCCTCTCACACAGAAGCCTTTTCTACAGCTCCTAGAGAGTAAGTACAAGCCTGTGTCTTCAGCATTAATGGAATCAGCTGAAGTGAGTAATGCTTTGTGTATCCTAAGGCTGTGATCCTATAAACGTGGTAAAAAGATGTCAGTGTTGTTTTTTCTAAGCAGTCAGTCCCACACGAGGTGAAGTGAGTCAGAGCATCTGAGATGGATGGGCAGCTCTCAGAAAGGAGCTTTTGTTCCTCGTCTCCAGTCTCTGACAGTCACAGGGAATCGCCTCTACCACCTACCTATTAGCATGAGCATCACTAGGGCTGTTTGTGTGAGAAACACGAATATAAGCAAAGGTCACACAAGGAGACTCTTAAATCGGGTTTGTTTTTTTTTAAAAAAAGCTTAAAATGACCACACTGATGACCCACCACTGCCTCCCATAAGGAAAAGCAAGAGGACTGCTAGAGACACAGATGGGGATCAATTTGTGACTGAGAACTTTACTATTTATCCTTCTCCGCAGTATTCATACAAACCTCTGAAGAGAAACATTTCTATTCACTACGTGGCAGTCTCCTACCCTTTCTTTTCCTGATAGCTGTTACTTGTAATTGCAACAAGAATAATATCCGGACGGCTTTATGCTGATCTGCTGGATTGGAACATCAGCCTCTCAATTTACAGCCTCCATAGCCCCCACCGCCAGAGGAGTACACATCGCTCCTGTCGCCCAATAAACCCTTATGAAACAAGCTTAGACCTGAGTCGATTTTACCACTGATTTCAGACAAGGAATTGAATGTAAAATCCACCTGGTAATCCTGCAAACCCGGAAGGCAGATGAAATAGCTCCGTTCACTCTCGATGCCACGGGGGCACGTTTTGCCCCGATTTGCGGGTGATCCAGGCAGTGAGCCGTACGGGCTCTGAATCCTGGCAGCCCGTGCCAAAGAGCGGATGCGCTCTCTTTAGGCATTCCTTCTTGTAGCATCGCAGCATTTCTGAGGGCTTGGAGGTTGTGTACTAGCTTTGCTTCACGGCACGGAAAAGCACTTTCCATTCAAAGTGAATAGCCATCAAAGTAATAGAGAAAATTGTTAAGTGCTGTCAATGGAGACATCTTTGCTTTTTTTTTTAAAGGTGTGTTAATGGAATGCCCTGCCACAAATCATAAGGGTTTTGCAGCCCGATACTTCCAAATGGTGAATATAATGATAAAAAAAAATATTTTGTTACCGCCTGGTTTCCATTATTGGGCTAAATTATTGGATTAAATCGTGATCCCCAGAGCTGAAGTCAAAGGATTCTGCCCAGAGCAACAATTAGGATATCAGAAGACACAATCGATCTGCCTGATCCCCACAGGGGGGCTGAAGGGAAGCATGGGAGCAGGGGGGTGGCAGCACAAAGGGTGCCTGAGCACCCTCGTTCTACCCATCACATGAGGACTTACGTTGGGAGAATGAACTACTTCCACATGGACACACGTACACACCCCTACATACACATATATATATGTCTGCGGGCCCTGCTGGTGCACAGCCAAGCTGAGATGAGCCCTGCACATCCATACAAGGAAGCACAGCATTGCTCCATCAGGATTTTTAGGGGCTCCTATGCAGTGCTTTGCGGTTTTCTCGAGGTAAAAGGCAAAAGAATTGTAGGCTCTGCTGCTAAAAATAGCCAGTTATGCTCTCGATGATTCATTTGTTGGTGGGGAGTACCCATAAGTGCCTCTATCTAAACAGTCTGTTCTCTGGCTCAGTATCTCCCGTGCCAGCTTGTATACGTCTCTCCAGTCTTGCTGAGTCTGTTTTCCTATGGGTTATATCTTCTTTGGCTAAATATATTAGGACAGTCTATTTATCTCCCTCCATGGCAGCAAGACCCAAGCACGACTTCCTCCCGCTCTAGGAATTTCATAAATAAATCACTGTCTATTATTTCCCCGGGAGCATATGGCCTGACAAAAAAACCCAAAACCAAACACACCAAAAAACCCCCAACAAACAAAACCAAGGAATCATCCCTTCCTCAGGCTAGATATGTTGGAACAATAACAGAAGCAGGAATATGCCATTAAACTTCAGTGGCTGACCTCTTTGCATTCCTCTGATTTATGCAAGTAATAAATAATTGTGCCGAATGGCTTCTCAGGGTACGGCTAATTCTCTGAGAGAAAGAAGGCTTCCTGTGATTTAACTCCCCATCCCCCAAACATATACTCTCGGGGTGATGGCCAGGATTTAAATCACAGTCCTATAAATTGTTGTGGATTGGGAGAAAATGAAATTGGGCCCTTTGGTGACATCCTTATAGCGCAAGTGACTTTATGAATGTATAACTGAGCTTATTGGTAGGCATTCTGAACCTGAAATGGGCTCTGTTTGGGGCTGTGGGATTTTTTATTACCTGTTACAATATCACCATATTTCTGGAACTGTTTTTTTTGTAAGCAAGCTCCATCCATCACTAACAACCCTTAGGAAGAATGAAGGAACAAGATGCTTCTTCCGTTGCACTATGGGCTTCTTTATGCCTGCCCCGATGCGAAGGGCAGGTGAATCAGAGGTGGTTTAGCTGAGAGAGGAGAGCAGCGAGTGTATATGGATGTTACTGACCTGAGTCCCAAACACAGAAGATACAAAACCTGCTTTTCCTCCAGAGCATCCCTCCAGCTGGGCACGGCTGAGCCAGGCCTTTCCTGGGATTGAAACCATCACTCGCTACTCGGTGTGCCCATGAATGCTGGCTCCAGAGGGAACAGATCTGGCATGCCATGATCAATGTCTCTTTCCTTCTTTTTTTCTTCTTTCTTTCTTTATTTCTTCTAATGGGATCTCATGTTTGATATCTTTTATCTGTTGATGTAGAGAGTCACTGCTAACTAATAAAATATAACTGGTCATTTTGCGAGGTATTTAAGTTGTAGTAGGATAACTGGGGAATAATAAATAAATCTTTTGGGTAGCAATACTTAGTTACCCAATATTTAAACTCCTCAGTTTAGACAAGCCATGTAACCAGATTTTAATGTCTTTTTTTAATTATTTTTTTTGTAACAAAATATTATTTTCTTCATACATTCACTGATATTATTTGGCAGTCACCTTTCTTATTTTTCTCTGTAGGCACAATCTGTCTTTGTTATGAAATGTCCTTACCACTGGCGAAGGCAGTGATTTCTTTAGCCAGTCTGTGCATAATTCTACGTGTCCTTATTGGAGCACAACAAGAGACACCAGCATATTTGTCTTCCCATTTGTAAAAGTTTCCCCAAACGCTTTCCCTTCCAAGTGCACGTTCCTGATCCATACTGCACATGCTCAGACTACACACATCACGTTAGCGAGGCAACATCCACAGACTTGTGATTTATCCCTGTTTTCCCTCAAGAGCCAGGCGTGCACAGTTCCGCGCTCAAAGAGGAAAGCTGCTGGCTCCCAGCAGTCAAAAAGCCCAGCAAGACTCGTGTGCTGTGGCTCCCTCTGAATGACTAAGCAGCTCAAAATAATACCACTTACATTTTCTTCAGCAATGGGGGTTATAGATGATAGTTATCCTCCTTTTCAAATTTTCTAACGTTAACTGGAATACAGATTGTAGTTTGTAGTGCTGTAGCTGGCTTCCTTTACGATGGACCAGTTTGGAATAGTGATAAATTAATGAGATATTCTGCTCTCTTCTGCGTAATAGTGGATTTTGCAGCTAGCGTTTCTCTTTTTATGTAATCTGACCCTAACTTGGTCCCACTCTCAATGCTCCTCACTACCAGGCAAAGCATTGATCTCTAGGCTGTGTCCTAAATCCATTCCTGGAAAGGCAATGGAAGTAGGTACCAATGGTATTTTTCAGTTCAACCAGTACATGCCATAGAGATTACATTTGTGCAAGACAACAGGACAAAGATAGATTTTTCAGTTGATGATGTTTGCATCAAACAATTTAAAAGCAAAATGATAGACGAGATCTTGAGATTTTAGGAACCTAAGGTCAGTCTTAACAGTAAGTCCTTGATGAACTCCCTCAAATCAATGAAAGGATTTGAACAAACAATGAGACAGACTCAGAGTGAAAATTTCCAGGTGGGACTGTAAACTACCTCCAGGCATCTTGCAACGGATAATTTCTGCTTGTAGCAATGACACTTAGGGCTATTTAATGGCCTTCGGTGGTTTGTGCTTATTCAGTGGTGAGCACTTGGAGCACATCTCCTGGAAGAGACACTCTGGGACTGATTTCCAAGCGGTGGAGTAGCAGGCTGTCCCACGGGAGGGCATTAGGAGGAAAGGGCATCAGCTGGCAAAAGAAACAGAGACCCAACCAACTCCAATAGAAAAGAGAACTAGAAAACAACTGTGAATTGGGCCCTTAAATCTGGATTATTAATAGCTGGAGAATGGGTCTCCTTTAAACAGGGACCTTCATTGCCCAACTCCCCAAAATGAACCTCATGTGACAGTTTTGATGTTTACAGTAAATGGAAAATCATTTTTCCGATTGCTGCTCCACATGTCTGGCACTTCTGCAGTAAGCTCTTTGCAAATAAAGAAGATAATAATTGGATGCATTTTTATATAATTTTTAGTGAATAAGTGAGCTTCCTGGGCACCTTTGTTTCCTCCCTTTCCAGAAAAAGAAAAAAACCCACTCTAACAGCCTCGTAAAAGTTGGACTTTTTTCCGGCTGTCCTCGAACAGTGCAGGCTAGCAGGCAGGGCAGAAGGAGCGTTAACACCCAGCACGACCAACAAGCCAAGTAGGGCTGGAGCTTGGCAGAGGACCAGCAGTCCTTCCCCTGCGCAGCCTCACGGCACCGCTAGGGAAAAGCTTCAGGTCTGTCCTGGAGGGTCTTGTACCATTTTCTATACCACTTCCTAAATGTTTCTCCGCAGCGTCTGGTCACAGCATCCCATCTGGGTTAGTTAGGATGCCCTCTGTTAGAGGATTTGCATCCTCTCAGGAAGCTGTAGGATAAACATCGGTGCTTATCTGCTCAGCAATGTCAGCACTTGGGCATTTGTGGGTACGCACAGAAGTGACAAGTTGGGTTGAAAGGTCTTAGCTGGCACTTCGGTTGGAGCTCCAGCACTCACAACAGGATTTGAGACCCAGGTAACCTAATTGCTCCTTCCTGGGAACCCGAGCTCTCTGTGAGCTGGAGTGGTTTAGCAGCCTGTGATTCACTCACAAACCATGAAAGACCTCAGAGGCTAAATTCCAGCCATCCCGTGAGATCCAGGTTGGGACATGGGCCAGCTGGGCCACCCTGTGCAGGTCTAAGTATCTCTAAAAATGGGGCTCTGTCCTTATTCAGGGAATGCTCCCTTTCATTTCACTTATTTTATAGCTGAGTGAAGGCTCAAAAAGGCCCAAACAAAACCAAAATAAGGATTGGATTCATTAACTATTAATACTATTCATTACTGGTATTTCTACAGTAGCCTTTGCATGCATGAAACTTCAGCACAAATGAAAATATCTCCCTCCTTCACGTATCTTACAAGTTCATTTATATGCAACATAGCTTGTCAAGAGACGGCAAACAAAAGACCTGGGAGGAAGAGGATTTACTCTGAATAAGCCGATAGCTACAAATGATTCTGAATCATATCGGAATTAAGTGACTTAGTGCCACTAATGCCACTGGCACTGCTGCTAGCCTTGACTCTGGTGAGGGGCTTAATCTAAGAGGCTCTTTTGATTTCTCAGAGGCTCCTAATGGTTAATTTTCTATTCCTTTTCCTTTTTTTTATTTCTCCTTCTTTAGGACTTGTCAGACAGAAAGGCTGATGTGTGAAAGGATCTAATCTAGGCTATGCTTAGGTTATGACAGGCAGGAGATGGAGGAACAAAAGAGGAGCAGGACAGAAAAAATATCTTGCCGTTTGGTTGCTCCACTAATATTTGCTAATTGCAATAAATATGATACAGCACAGAAGCTTCTAATGAGCTTATATAAAGCATTTTAATGGGGTGCTGTCAGGTTAAACATTGTGTTTAAAAATATAAATGTCCTTAATAATTCCAGATTAAACCAGAATGAAGTTTGAATACCCAATTAATTTTTTCCCACTTTGTGCCAGGGTCTGAACTGTATTTCACACACCTCAGCCACCGAAAACAGATGGGGCTTTATTCTGCTGCTTTCAGGCCGGAGCACACCTACACCATAGGAGGAAGGAGATGCAATGGGGCCACATCATGCCCTGGCTTGCCAGGCTGTTGGGCAGCTCTTGTTAGCTTTGGCCCAGCCTTGGGCTTCTTGGATGGCAGTGCTGAGGCTTACACAAGGATTTCGCCCAAGGATGGCAGCTCTGGGGCTTGCATGATGGTTTTCTCCCCTTGCATGACGGTTTTCTCCCCTTGCATGACAGCTCTGGGGATGGCAAGAGGGTTTTCATCCAAGGATGGCAGCTCTGGGGCTGGCAGGAAGCTTTCCCTCCAGTATGTCAGCTCTGGGGCTTGCATGATGGTTTACTCCCCCAGCAAGACAGCTCTGGGGCTGGTCGGAGGGTTTCCCCCAAGGATGGCAGCTCTGGGGCTTGCATGATGGTTTTCTCCCCCTGCATGACAGCTCTGAGGCTTGCAGGAGGTTTTTCCCTGGGTGCTGCTCTATGAAATGGGGCAGTTGCAGCTCTGCCAGGACCAGGACGGGGGTCCTCACACGGCACCAAATCGCACTGTACAGCTTCATTTTCTTGTTTTAGCGCATGACTTAAATGTTTCCATGTTTAGATTACAGGCCTTTCAGAGCAGAGTTTAAATCCAGAGCAGTGACTATGTTGAGTTTAACCGAAACTGAAGGAAATAGCCTGTGGAAACTTCTTCACAAAGAAGTTTTGTAAATAGTGGTTTGATACTATGGTGATGGGTCCTTAGAACTGTTGACTCCATTTTTCTTTCTATTCAATCCCTTAGTTTTCTTCCAAACATGCAGATCTTAGTCCTGTCCTACATGGCAGGGTTGATTGTGCACTTTTATGCACTGAACAAGTGCCAAGAAAATCATACTTGGAGAACAGCAATGCTGGATCTATTTCCCAGCTGAGCCTCTCATAGAAAGTGTGGGAAGGGGCCAAATGCATCTGCCTGCCTTGGTATCTCCAGGGGCTTCTGGATGTACCCATTTGCCCTGGGTCTTGGTAAACCACAAAGGACGGTCCATATCTGAGAAGGGTGAGAATGCACCAGGTCTTGCCCAAACAAGAAACTCCATTCACAGACTGAAGGGCTCAGGTATGTTGCTATGCGGAAGCAACGCCAAGGACCTGCTTGAGGTCATGTCCTCTGCTGTTCATCTGCCTGCTGGAGCCCGCCTTGGTGCTGGCCCTGCAGCCCCGCAGCCCACCTCCCCATGGGGGCAAGCCCTAGGATGGCCCCGCTGCTGCCTGATGGAAGAGGAGCTGGACCACGCGGGCAGCCTGCGCTTGACCTGTGGATTACAGGGTGTCTGATCCTAAAAAAACCCCTGGGTTTCAGGCCACGATCACCACGAGTCTCTTCTGGGAGGTGCAGCCTCTAGCATTTGGAGCATCTGAGTGTATCTATTCCCACTTAACCGGAAAGACGCTGCAGACAATTTAGTGGGGTTCTGCATTCGCTATCTAGTAAATTCTCTTCTCCCAGGTGGAAAGATCCTCTGCTTCTTTTATACTGAAGAAGGAGAGAAAATAAATGCTTCCGAATAACCCACAATCTGGGTGACTTCAACAGAAGCAGGAACAAGCACTTAAGAGTGTGATAGAAGGATTACTGTCACCACATATCATTATCTGGGGGAGGACAAGCCCAACGCGCTGGAAGCTTTGTAAACATCTCAGGCTACTTAGGGAATCTGCAACACAAGTTGAAATGTTTGAAAATGTATTTTTCCTAAACCATGCATTTCCCAGCTGAGTATGGACAAATTCAGGTCTGGAACAAGTCCAGTGAGCATGATGAACTACCACTAGGGAAGAGCAGAGGCAATTTTGTGTAACCCCCTCCCTCCCAGAATGATGCAATACCTCTTAAATTCAGCGGTAGAAAAACAAAAAAAAAAGCCTATGCAATATAATAAGGACAAAAGTTTGTTCTGATTCCCTCAGCCTCGAAGCCTGCTGGGCACAAGTCTGTGTTCGTTATATGCTGCAGTCTCGTGGCCCAGCAGATTGAGCGATTGTGTTTTCTGTTTACTTCTTTTTCCAATCTCTTCCGTAAGCCAAAGATAAAGCCAGTACAGCTCCAGCTGTACTTTTGAACCCATGTTTAAATGGGGTAGAAATAAATCTTAATGAGATTGTCCAGCCCTATTACCTTAAGTAGTATACCTCAAATGAACCCTGCTAAAGGCTGTAATTCCCTTCTGAGAGTTCAGGGACATGAGCAAGTGGCTCGTATTTCACTATTGTGGTTTGGGTCATTACCAGATACTTGGTAAAATTCCACCTTTATTGCATAAGAGTTGGAGAAACCCGCCTTCATTTAAGATGTGAAAAGAGTAGAAGATGCATTCCTCTAATAAGCACAAAGAAATTTCTCCTAATCTTCACACCAAGCAGAAAACTACTTTTTACTTCACCAGTGTTCACATGCAAAAACTTTAGTCCCATAAATTCTTATTATTGATATTTTGATGATTTCTATTCTACCCTTGGGTAAAACCAAGGTGTTTTCACAGGACTTGCTGCTGGGCAGAGCGAGGAAGGCAGCAGCAGACGGGAAGGACTGGAAGGAGCGAGGAAGGGCCAGAGAGATCTCAGATGGGTGTCTCGGGGGACCACCGCACTGCGGCGGGGACACCACTTATTTAGCATCTCTTGAGAACCACAAACGCGGTTGAAGAGAGATGATTTTTTAGAAGTACTTGCCTAAGGTACTATATAAGAAAGGAAGGGGTGGCCCTAAGTCTTTGGACACCTGCAGCAGCATCCTTCAGAGCACAGGGCACATGCCCTTCACACTAAGGAGCAAGAAGAAATCCATCTTCCTAGCCCCAGCCCACTTCACTGGGCAGTAAATGGGTTTTTTAGATCACATCGTGCCCACAGCAGTCAACGGGTAACCCACAAAATGAACGTGCAGAGGACAAATCTCTCCTCCTTGTCCAAATTTAGCGGATAAGCCTTGTAAATGCAGAGAAGGCAGCCAAGAAGCAGCAGCCACCAGAGAATTTAGACAAGGAAGATAACTCAGTTCTGCTAAGTGGCTTTTGGGAAATAATAGAAGCATAAATAATAATCTAATAACCTTTAACTGAACTAGAGTTAACCTCCAGCTCTGGGCAGAAACCTAGTACTACTATCCATGACCATAAACCGAGCTCAGTGAAGAATTAGGCTTCCTACTAATTCTTTGCACCTTTTATAGATGTCTGATACCTGATCAACACACAGAAATCTGGGCACTTAAGGATCTCCGTGGGCCCATCAGATGCTATTAACTGTTCAGAGGAGAGGTCTGGGACTCATTGCTAGTAATTGATGAGTGATGTGTCACAGAGGAACAAGACCAAGCCTGGAGAACCTGTACCAGAGGGTTCCTGCCCAGCTTCGTTCACTTCTCGGTGCTCTCCAGGCAGTCAACTAGTAAACAGGCTGGCCTGTGGCAAAGCCGTGCATCGAGTAGAGGAAAGTAAGTTTGATCTCCCTGTGATGGCTCCTCACCCCAAACAACTCCCTTCGCGTTCTTTCCTGAGAAGGCAGGCGCTCTGGGTGGCAAAGACATAGCTGTTTGGGCGGGCTCTGCATGGACTCATGCTACAGCCTTGTCTTGCCCTTCACGTCAGCTCATTAAATTGCCCAGTTGCCTCCGGTTCTCCTCTCTCCTTGAAGGCAGCTTAATTAACGAGGCAGATTGTCAATTGAGCAATCACCTCGGAACAAGGAAATCTTTAGAGATTTGGCACCGTTATCTAGGATAACCCAGCTGCTGAACTTCATTAGGAAAAGAAAGCAACTGCTAAACGTGCACTCAGCTTCGAGACACATTTCTGCAGGAGAATGTAAAAGCGATGTAGGAAAACTGAGTATTTTCTAAGCCTGTATCTCCCCCTTGGACAGAACGGAGGTGTTTGGCTCCTGGCTACTCCTGGTTACCATGGTGTCTCACAGCCATGGAGTAGCGAGTTTTCTCGTGCACCTTGGGGTGCTCCTCTGCCTCCTCTCCCCTGCAGGGACACCTGACCTCGGAAGCAAGGGACATGGCACCGGTGCACACGTGCTGCTCCGGAAACTGAATCTGTCCTGCTGAGGTCTCGATGGCAGCATGAAGCAAGGAGATGATCATGCTCAGGGTCTGATGGTCCTTCTGGATCCCCAGAGCCCAAAACCGTGCTGAAGTCTCACAGGGGTGGGTTATGTTTGGATTGATCTGAGCAGTGAGGCTCCTGCAGTAGGGAGGGGAGACTCATAATGCCTCAATGAAAATGTGCCATCTGGACACTTTTCAGTGGACATCTCCTTCCAGGGTAGTGGGAGAACAGTGAAGAGCTGTTTTCTTATTCCCCCCACTTTATGGGACATCAGAGTAGGCAGGGAGTAGTAAAGGACTGCAAAAATGCTCTTCAGCTACTTTGTGTGTGTGGAGGCTCCCCAAAGATCTGAAGAAACCAAACAATTGTAGGAGAGGAGCTTGCTGAGAAAACAAACACTCCTGTGAAAAAGTGCGAGCAGATTGAATGCTTTCCCTGGAGTTTTCCAATTTTTTCATTAAGTGACTCAAAATGAAAACATGCAAAAATGTGGTTGGTGTTTAAAAAGACAGTTTTTGTTAGAGAAATATTATTCTCCAGCCTACACATGTGAGTACTGTGTGTCTCAGCCTGCCATGTCTGTTCCAGTCACTGCACGTTCTCTCGCACTTTCCCATATGATGCTTCTCCCTATGCCTTAGATGTTTAAATACCTGACCAAAACATCTTTGAAAAAAAATCTTCACTCTCCAGTGACATAAGACTCCCCATATGTTGCTGACTGGGTGAAAACAGACAGTGCATAGACATTTTGACAACCCCCAAAAGCTCATGACCCAAGAAACCTGGCTCTGGAAAAAAAATATTAAATTAAAACAAATCTTATGAGGGTCATGATAAACATCAAAGAGTTGGCAGCACTAAGACGTATCAAACAGTTTAGGTGAAATTTCCCAGAGAAATTGCTTCCTTTTCATCAATGTGCTGTCTGTTTTCAAACAGTCATGCCTGAATATACCATTTGGAATTTATGATAGACGCAGGAAATAATAGTTTCCTTCTCAAAGGAAACCACATGCGGTCCATACGCCTGCAGCACAAGTGGATTGCAATCTCATGCCTAAGTCAGATGGGTGTGAGAAGGACAGCTGACTGTAGTGACAGGATGAACCTAGGGTAAAAGAGCTGTAGAAAATGACAAATTTAGTGTCCAGCTGTAGAAAATGACAGATTTAGTGTCCGAGGGACAAGAGCTGCCTGTATCAGAGGTGCTCATCTGTGAGGGTATCGACACTGCAGAGTATCTCCAAACAATTGGTAGAGTATTGAGTTATTATTATAACAAGTATACTTATTGCTAGAGGTCTAGTTATGAGGTTTCAGAGATTTTGTATTTTATGACCTGTATTTCCAATAAGGTCTTTATCATAACATTCAGCTTCACCTGTTGGAGATATTGAACATGGTAAAGAATGCAATTCCAGGAAGATCAAGGATGATTTCAGGCTAAGTCAGCTTGGAAGTATTACTAGGAGCTGGACTACATCTGTGCCTCAGCTGCAAAGCAGCTCTCGAAGGGAGAAGAGTTGGTCCTCAGAGCAACTGTGGAAACCAAGCTTTTCCCAAATGGTCACTGATGGCATGTTCCTCATCCCCTTGTACTGGACCGGAGACCACGGATCCGATTTACAGACAAGCCCAATGCTCACAGCTGCCAACGAAGCTTGAACATATGAAATACGGTACTGAGCTGGTGCTCTGAAAGAAGAGCTCCTCAGCATCTCCGATTAGACACCCATGGCGGTGGGAACTGGTTTTGGCTTAATCTCAATGTGCCTCAGTCCCTCATATACAAACTCTGAATAATACCACACACATGGCTGTGACTTATTGCTAAGTCATATCTAGCAACGTTTCAGCAGGGGAAATACAAAACATTCACCGAGTTTTAATTAGGTACAAATACAAATACGTTTCTCTGAGCAATCATGCTGGGATGAAGTATGACTAATGCACGGTGCTTCCCATGCACCACGAGAGTGTTTGCTGATGAGGGCTCACCCAGCAAACCTCACCAGCCACACAGCACAGGGCTCGAGCTGTCTGTCTGAAGAAGAAGAACCGGGTTGACCCAGCCGCAGTCTGCACCTATGGGTCAGGTGGATAAAGGTGTTTCTGAGATTTTAGGAGTCGTGATCCAAGTTCATTGGAGTGAATGGAAATCCTCCTCTTGACTCCAAGGGCTCTGGATCAGAGACCTAAAGCTCTTCCATCCAAGATGCACCAAGTACAAGTTTAAAATGAAGTTAGGCCCTTCTTAATCCCTCTGATACGATCAAGCACAACCTGAGACCCTCAGTTTGCTGACACTTTTGTAGATTTTTGAGTAGCTGTGGAAAACACTTAGGTGTTCAGATGTTGCACACAGGTCTTTTTTTGTGTGCTTTTACTTCTCCATTGCGTCAGCAAGGCCTCTTTAGGCAAGTTGCCTTGCTACAGGAGTTTTCACCCAACCCTGGCTTCAGGCTGGAGACCCCTTGCCTGGGTAGCTGGCTGCCTGCTGGGGTTTAACACATTTTACGAGACATGGAGCTGCTGAAGTGCAGGGTCATTCTCTCATCAGAGCTTCTGGGGAGAAGCAGGAGTGACCGTGCCCATCAGAGTGAACTTAAAGAGCTGCTACGCACACAAACATGCCCCAGCCAACAGCCCTGGGGCTCCTCTCGCACTGCTGGTTGCTGTGTCCCACTGCACAGCAAGGATTTTACCAGTTTCACGGTAGTTTTATTAGTCACTGGGAAGTGTTCTGGATGCCCTGTGTGATTGAGGGGTACTGGCAAAGCCATAGCATATCCCGCAGCTCCACAAAGAGCACATCACAAAGGACAAGGGTGCATGCGCGCTGTGTAGGCAGCCAGTAAGTACACTTATCTACAAAATAGGTGAAATGCCAAGTTTGGCAAGAAGTGCCTATGGATTTGTGAGGGGATTTTGGACCTAAACCTTTCAAACAACTCTCCAAAACTCTTTGTTTCATGCCCTCACACTAGCTGGTGGGGGTGAAAGCCTTTGCTCTCCCAAGGAGCACTGAGGTGATGGAAACACGAGCCACGCAAACGGTGCTGAGAGCAGTGATGGGGTACTGGGGGGGGTTCCTGCCCGGGCAGTGAGGAGGAGCTGTCTGAGATGAACGAGCCACTGGCACCTCCCTGAAATGCTCCCTGTTATCTGCAATGGAGACAACATTGGACGTTCCTAAATCTTCTTGGAATTTGTTGTGACTCCTCGAGGACCGCAGCAAATTTACTGAGCCCAGTTCAGAGTCATCAGATCGAGGGCTTGCAGAGACAGGCTTTTCCTCCAAAAACAATTTCTGTGATTGACAGACTGTGTGCAGAACCAAAGCGCAGCTCTGACCGGTCCCCACGTGCCATGCTGACTCAATGGTGACTCCAGCTGCTCTATGAAACCCAGGACTCCTTCGGGGAACTGATCCTAGGCACTATCAACAGGTCCGTGCCCAGTGGCTGGCCTTTGTCAGGAGCCCATTCCTCTGCCCCACAGTCCCTATCCCACAAGGAAGAAAGCATCTGGGGGATCTTGCCAGTCTTTTAGGTGAAATTTAGAGGTTTGAGATCTAAGGGAATCCTAAATGCTACAAATTTAGCTGTGGAAACCATTAGTGCGTGGTGAGGGAGCTGATCACAGACAGCAAGGAAAGAAATGACAGGGAGAGAGAAGCAGGTCGATGAGAGACTGGGCACTCACCAGGTTGGCGGGACGGCAAACTGGGCATTTAGTTTGGAGTCTGAATGGTAACATAAGGGAAGGGTGCCCCACCCTCCAAATTAGTGCCTGTAAAACAGGTCTGTAGCAAGAGAGGGCTCCAGACAGCAAGAAGCAAATGTTAAATGCAATTATGGCTTCTAAATGCCGATGGCTTAACACAGACTATGTTGGAAATGCTGCAGATGTTGTGAGGCATGGAGGAGAGGAGGAGAAAAAAAACACATCAGTTGTTTTTTGCATGCCTTAAGTTACTGTAAACATCATGGAGTAAGACTGTTCAGAAATGTGCCGTACAGCCCGTGCAAGTGCTCTTGCTCACAGACCCTGGGACAAACTAGAGTTTCCAAGTATTTCTACAGACAAGCAAAATCCTCCTGCAGGGAGGAGGAGCACTTGGGAACTATGTAGCATCTTCTGCATTTCCTTAACTAGATCCTTAACCATCATCCCAGCTGCAAACTTTTGTGCCAACTTCAACTGTCTCTAATGACTGCCTGAAAGTGCTCTTCTTCAATACTCCCCCTCAAAAAAAAAAAAAAAAAAATCACAACANAAAGAAAAGTGGAAAAAAAAAAGAAAATACACCATCTCTTATACTCCCAGGTATGATTTCAGTACATTTCTGCAAACTCAGATTTCTGAAAAAGGGTGTTAATATCTCTGCTAGCTCAAATATTCCCAACTTGGAGCCCCAGTAGCGCACACTCACATTTTGCTTTAGAAAGGCAGGACGCAGGTGCAGCCCCTGCCTGCCAGCCGAGTATTTAGCCCAGTCCACAGAAGGACACCTCACCTGCTACACCTCAAATGCAGAGGCTGAAGATGGAGCCCAACTCTGTCCCTTTGCTCAGGACACTCCAGGAACACAGTCAGCTCCCACCTAACTACTGCCGAGCCCCAGGGACAGGATGCCCATGGCCTGCTGCTCCAACACTGCCTGCAGTAAATCCCCGAAATGAAGTGTGTGGACTCTCACAGGACATACATCACTCAACGTCACCAAGCCTAGCCCACCCAAATCACTTGTTGTCCCCTGCTGTGCTGCTGCAGCCAGCAGAGGAGCAGCCGGCTGGCCTTACTCCTGAGCAAAGCGTTGGAGGGGAAAAGGGTAACTGACAGCAGAGTTTGTATTTTTCTTATTTCCAGAGGTTGCAAACTTTGAACCTGGTTTTAAGAAATAACTCTATGAGTAGCGGTTGGGGGTTGTACTACACTGGAGCAGGTTGCCCAGGGAAGTTGTGGCTGCCCCATCCCTGGAAGTGTTCAAGGCCAGGCTGGATGGGGCTTTGAGCAGCCTGGTCTAGTGGGAGGTGTCCCTGCCCATGGCAGGGGGGTTGGAACGAGATGATCTTTAAGGTCCCTTCCAACCCAAACCATTCTATGGTTCTGTGATGCTGTGTACAGGTACGCTACGTTTGGCTGAGCAGGGATAAACCGCTGTTGAGAACAAGCCTGGCTGCAAGAGGGAGCAGCTTCTTTCCTCTTTGCTTCTGATGACAAAGAACCAGCTTTGCCATCTGTGGCGTTTTACACAAGTGCAAACGGAGAGCTGCTCCGAGCACTCCGGCTCTCTCCCTTTCCCAGCACTGAAGCTGCGTGGATTTGGGAGGCCTCAGATGTTTCCCAAATGGAAAAGCACTTTTTGCCCCAAGGTGGATGAGACGAGACTACAGAGTTTCTGTGACTTGTTCATTGGTTACAAACCCTGTGAAACAACACAGAGTTCTCATTGCTGTGCAAAAATTAGCTATTAGTGCTTAATACTACTATGATGGTGATTGTCCCCTGTCCTCAGCACTGGTGAGACCCCACCTCGACTACTGTGTTCAGCTTTGGGCGTCTCACTACAAGAAAGACAATTTGATGCTGGAGTGTGTCCAGAGAAGGGCAATGAAGCTGGTGAGGGGTCTGGAGCACAAGTCTTATGAGGAGCGGCTGAGGGAGCTGGCTGTTGTTCAGCCTGGAGAAAAGGAGGCTGAGGGGAGACCTTATCGCTCTCTACAACTACCTGAAAGGAGGTTGTAGAGAGGTGGGGGTCGGTCTCTTCTCCCGAGTAAAAGGCAATAGGACAAGAGGAAATGGCCTCAAGTTGCACCAGGGAAGGTTTAGGATGAATATTAGGAAAAATTTCTTCACCGAAAGGGTTGTCAAGCATTGGAAAAGGCTGCCCAGGGAAGTGGTAGAGTCACCATCCCTGGAGGTATTTAAAAGGCGGGTAGATGTGGTGCTGAGGGACATGGTTCAGTGCTGGACTTGGCATTGTTAGGTTAGTGGTTGGACTCGATGATCTTAAAGGTCTTTTCCAACCTAAATGATTCCATGATTCTATGATTCTGTATCGATCTGGAGCAGCCAGAGAGCCTGGAGGCAAAGGGCAGAAGCCAGTGGGGATTTTCTCCCCATTCCCCCACACCCGAGCAGGCGGAGGACGGGCTTCCAGCCTGGGTGAGCATGGCAAAGAGCTCCTGGGAAAAGAGGGGAGAGCAGGAGGAAGCCACTCAGGCTGCAGGAAATCCCCTGGGCTTTCAGCCAAACCAGATGACACAGCTTCATGGACAGGATGCGCTGCTATGGAAAGTCGCGTGCAGCGAGATGATGTCTTCCCCAGTGAGCCTGGATTGATCAATGGCTGAAGCAAAAGAACAACCCACTAAATGGTGTAAATGCTGGCATTTGGAAATGCTTCTTTCTTGAGGATTTACACTGATCGTCAGACATTTTTACCTTCTCTCTTTAAAGTGTTTGTCTCAGCCACGTCCATTGCAGCTGCAGAGCATCTTTAAATGACTTGGCTGTGGAACATAGCAAGTTAGCCAAGAGCAAGGCTGGAATCGTAGACCTTCAGGTGAAGTACCTAGACAGGCTTCAGGCATTCCACAGTGGCACCTAGCTTCAGAGACCTGAGCGCGGCTGCACTGCTTCAATGACGGTGCTGTAATGGTACTCATTCATGGTCTCTCCTCATTGGGGATTCACCCCATTCTTTCCCAAAGCTGAAAGATTTATATGTGAGGTTTTCTTGTCTCTAAGAGCACTGACTGCAAGATTGCTCATGCCTCAGTGTGCAAAGTTAGGTCTGCAGGCGTGGGAGCCCCAGCATCCCACCTCACCTTCCCTCAGCCAGGGGATGCTCCTGGGGAGCCCTGAGTGTGCAGACCAGCGCTGGTGGTTTTAGTGGGGTCAGGAGCTGTTGTTCATCCTGCAGACGGCTCTTTTGAGGTGCTTGAGACATGCCATTGCCTTTCTAACCTCCAGCAGGTAGCTGGGTTGATATGCTGAGAAAAACCTTGCCACTTCCCTGCTTACCCCAGAGCACTAAAGGCAGTCTGTCCAGCAATTCTGCCAGGTGATTTCACCACATTCCCTTTTCCTGAGGGTCTCCCTCTGCAAACAGTAGTGTTCAGTGGGACCACTCACACGGCAACATCAGTGTCTGAGTCAAGACCTTTTATCTAAGGTTTAGACTGCAAAGCAGAACTGGTCCTCCAACCCTCAGGGGGACACGGAGTTATCTGCAAGAATCTAGACATTATTTACCAAATAGAATAGAATCATAGAATAGTTTGGATTGGAAAGGACCTTTAAAGGCCATCCAGTCTAACTCCCCTGCAATGAGCAGGGACATCTTCAGCTAGATCAGGTTGCTCAGAGCCCCATCCAACCTGACCTGGAATGTTTCCAGGGATGGGGCATCTCCCACCTCTCCGGGCAACCTGTGCCAGTGTCTCACCACCCTCAGTGTAAAAAATTTCTTCCTTCTATCTAGTCTAAATCTGCCCTCTTTCAGTTTAAAGCTGTTACCCCTTGTCCTATCGCAATGGGCCCTGCTAAAAAGTTTGTCCCCGTCTTTTCTGTAGGTCCCCTTTAGGTGCTGGAAGGGGCTATAAGGTCTCCCTGGAGCCTTCTCTTCTCCAGGCTGAACAACCCCAGCTCTCTCAGCCTGTCCTCAGGCTCCAGCCCTCTGATGATTTTTGAGGCCCTCTTCTGGACCCGCTCCAACAGGTCCTTGTCCTTCTTGTGCTGGGGGCTCCAGAGCTGGACGTAGTCCTCCAGGTGGGGTCTCACCAGAGGGGAGCAGAGGGGCAGAATCACCTCCCTTGACCTGCTGGCCACACAGGTCTGATGAAGGGTTAATTTAAAGCATAGTCCTATTCTAAGTACGTGCGAGTGGGGCAATTTTATTTGACAGGAGTACTGCTCGTGCATGTGCTGAGTCATTTCCAATGATTTTTTGTTACAAAACTGTGTTTTTCCCGTATTTTATTCCCAGCAGCTGTTTAGAGCCAGCCCAGCGTGGGAGATGGAGGTCTCGCTCCCTATCAGCCTCCCTGGCTGAGCTAAGCGGGCTCCCCATGACAGTGCAGAATTTGTGTAGAGTTTCAGGAAATCTAAATTCCTGTAGTTTTCTGGGATATCCTGATTCTGAAAACATCAATTTAAGCAAATTGGCTCCAGTCTGTCTTAAAGACATGTTTGAAATGTGTAATTTTAGCTTTGAAAGGAAGTATTTAGCTAAAGAGTCAGGAACGTATTTCAGATGAAAGGTCTTGTTTCCTCCTCTATTGAAACGAGGCCAATAAAAGTTTGGGAGGAATTTTAAGGAAATTCAGTTAGATTCTCTTGCCGCCTGCTGCAGAACAAGCCACATCAATCCTGTTTCTTCCCTTCTTAGCCCTGTTGTAGTAAATAACAGAGAAAGTATGTACTTATGAGACTCCCAGCGTCTGGATAGCTACTCCCTCTTCAGCAATATAATCTTCATTTATTATGGCTGAACACCTTGTATGATTGCAGCAGCGATGCTATCCACAAAAAGTCACCCGTGCCGTTCAGTCTGTGGCTGAGATAAGCAATAAGAAAATAAGGAAACAGGCACTTTAAGAACCTTTGCGTGACTTCAGAGGTTTTTCTGAAGTCAAAAGGATTGTGTTAAGAACCAGAAGCATCATGACTCATATATTCCTAGTCAAAATGCTAGGTGCGTGAAAAGCTGTTCAGTCGTAGGGAAACTGAACTGTGTCTGCTTACAACAGAAAAATAATACACACAAGAGGAAGCACTTAAATAATTGATGTGCTTTCCTTTTATCTGCATGTAGGAATGACAGGAAATCTATGTAGCTGGCGCTAATGGACAGCATCGGTACGTCAATAATTGCTAATGAGGAAGAAATAGGAGTGCATTTGTCCTGAAGTGACTGCTCTTTCTTTCTTCTCTATCTCCCCGTGTCACAATGGGAAATTAACAGTGTAAATTTTAGAATTCTCTTTGCTAATAGATCATTTTTATAGCGACGCTTTCAAGTGCCTTTTTTGGTACGAATTTGGTCCAAAATGACTGTACGCTCGCTTACATTTAATCTGCAGCCTGACATCTCGGATCCTTTTTTTAATGTCTTCTGTGCTACATTCAAACAACAAAATAAAACTTTGTTTGCATCACATGTTTAATTTTCCATTCCACGCCAGCGAAAGGGAGCAGCCACACTGGAGTTGGACATAAAACAGACATTTAACAACACACAATGCTTTCATCCTGAAAAATTGCATAACCGTTTCCAGCGTAGAAGCAGGATACTCTTCACTGAATAAAGCTTCTTGTTGAAAAATTATTGGTATATCGACACATTCATACGCAGCTATTTAATTCAAAGATGGTATTCGGCCGTTCCCTCCGAGTTGCTTGTCCGAGGGAACAATTATGCAGCTGTTCTTGCTACATTCCTGCGTAGGCTGAAAGCAGGCTAAAAATCCTGGCATTAATTTGCTGGAACTACAAACTGCAGTTCTCCAGGTTGTTCAGGAGGTGGTTTGCAAAAAAAAAAGGTTGGTGAAGCAATACATGCGCTTGACGCTACTATCGTGCTTTGGCTAAACTTATTTATAGCTGCGCGCGTGTGTATGGACGGCCGCATGCATACGTCTGCAGGGTTTGGGTTCTAAGCAGGGCCCTGGCTTCTAGCCACATTGTGGTGCTAATGATACCTGTCACTGCAACAACTTTTTGCAGCTTTATTATCCGGCCGCATTCAAAACCAAGGATTTTCGAAACGCGATGCCAGCCTTACAGTGCTCATTGGAGTCAGCAAAGGGGCATTTCTGCTCTGGTGGACACTAATCATCATTTTTAGAAAGTTTGATGCAGATGTTTTGCAACCCTTTGTATGGAGTTTTTCCTGCTTAAGTTTTAAAGTCTGAACTAGCTAGTAAAAGAGCAATAACCGCAAACAGAATTATTTGATTTCAAAACGCCTTGACGCGAAGAGCCAGCTGACAGCAACCAGTTCACTTAAATTGCTTAATAACTGCTCAGGAGTCCCACCGCTTCTATCTCCAGCGCTGGCTTTGAGTGTTTTTATATATGTGTACATGCAGGCACACATCTACACGTATGTGAACCAGTGGCTGGAGGGGTTGTTTGTGGCCGGTGTGGGGCAGAACCAGGGGAGGCAGGGAGAGCCCTCCTGCCCGGGAGCTGGGCTGGAGGCAGGGCCAGCTCCGGCTGGGGGACGCGGGAGGATTATTGGGGGGAATGGAGAGAAATGACCCTTTCCTCTGCGTGTGCTGGCACGTTTCCCATCCACGGCCACATCTACACATAGCTTTATCTTTACTTTTCGTCCCTGCCCGTAACAAACCACTTCCTTCCCTCAAATCGTGCATCTCCGGACGCTTTTCTGGAGGAAACCTCCTAGGTCCCCTGAGCAGCGAAGGTAATTGAGATATCAGTAACTCCTGCACACAACATGCCATGCACACTCAATATCAGTTTCATCATTCATATCAGATGCCAGCTAAATGCTGCCACTGTCACCCTGAAATATCCCACCCTCAACTCAGGGTGCTTAACAAGCAAACCGAGGTCAGGCCCTTCAAACCAAAGCCGGAAAAAGGGGAGCTTTGCTGGTGATGAGAGCAGCCCTTTGGGAAGGGAGGCAGGGAATATTCCTCTTCGTCTCTCCTCTCTTTAGACAAGGATAGCGATGGCACAGGGGATTGCGCATGGTGCAGTTCGCTCTGCACCGTATACATAATTTATGTTTTTCCACTCTGGTTTTGAGTGTGCATTTTTGGGCTTGGGGTTGTTTTTGTAAAATGGAAGCAGAGAGAGGAGGGAAAAAAAAAAAAAAGCACTGCAGTGGCAGCTTTCTCTTTCTCCAACCCACTTTTTAGCCCAGATCCTCACCTCTGACACACGGCCTTCGTAGGCCGGCGAAACAGGAGTGCTACACAATATGTGTATGTATATATATGTATATACACATATGTGAAAAGATAAATGCTTGCCATGGCAAAAGGAAAAAAGGAAAATAAAAAGATGTTTTCAATGGTCCATCTCTTTATTAGTAAAATGCCTTGGCAGGGAATTACTCTAGCATTTTGACAAGAGTTTCTTTTTGTGCAGACAATCTAGTGAGTGTTTATGATTCCTATAGAAGTTAAAAAAAAACAGCTGAGAAACATGCTTCTTGCTGACGTGCTCTCCTGCTCGGTGAAGTTTGACATACACAGCCATAAGCGCTAGCGAAGGACCCCTTTCCAGATATAGGCAAAACATGTGAGGCACTTATTTTGAAAATAAGTACATTTCTATTTCCTTTCGGCAAATGAACCCTCCGCATTACATTTATCTGCCCTTGCTGCGTCCGTTACCATCCGGAAAGGTTTATCAAGGCATGAGCAGGACGCGTACACAGCGCGCCGGGTCCTGCAGGACCCATCCCCAGAAACTCTCCTTTGCGAGCTTGAGAGGACGCACATCGACACCATCACCTCTCCGGCCACAGACACTTCAGACCATCTGCCTGAATTACCGAACCCTTCCTCCTATCCAGCCCCTGGTGCCTTTAGAGAAAATCCAGGCGTTACCACCCGCGCCAGCCCTCCACCACGGACTCGCGAGGAACCGCACCGGGATCCGCAGCGGACGCAGGGAGTTTCTCCTCTCCCTGCGGCGGCTCCGGCTCCCTTCGAAAGCAAGCGGCTTCGCGTGTGACTTTGCAATCTGAGAATGTGAACTAGCCGGCAGGACACCGGGGTAAATATAAATCTGGCGCTTACCCACAGGCAGTCCCTCGCAGTCTGACATCGTGCGAGAAGTCCTCCTCACCGGGGGGCTTAAGGAAAACCACAGCGGGAAGGCAAGCACGGGTCCTTCTGCTTGCAAAAGCACGGGGTGGGGGTGTGTGGGGGGAAATATCTAACAATTTACAGCCACCCTTCTCTTACACTGTACATCTACCCACCCAGAGAGCTGTAGCAACAGTCCCGTCCCTGCCTTCTCATTATGGGATGTAAAGATAAGAATGTGCTTTTGTGCCAAAAGAGTGTGCTATTGGTGGATAAATTTGTTGTCATCCCTCCCCTTCGCAGAGTTTCCTCTTTAATGTCACAGAGGCACATTACCCTGTCGGAAAGGCCATCGAATATTTATGAAACGGCTTTTAAGAGCTAAGCCGCAAATCCGCGCCGGAGAACCGGGCTAATTGCCGTGCGGTGGGGTTGGCGGTGGGAGCCGCGCTGCCGGGGTGCTCCTGCTGTCCCAGGGGCGGGGGGGTGGCGGGGGGCAGGCAGTGGGCTGGGGGGCACGCTCTGACATCTTGCTCCTTGCCTTCTCCATCTGCAGGTTAAATAAGCATCCGAGCAGAAATACTCGCTGCTGAAGAGGGGGCAGGAGCCAGACTGTATCTATTTAAGGGGGAAAGAGAAGAAAACCAGATCTTCTGTTTATACTGCAATATCTGAGAAATAGCTTTTGCGACACTGTTACGAAAGGCTGTTTCATGGTATATAATATTACTGAGAGTGCAGATTTCTCTGTAACTTCATGACTTTTGCTTGCTTAGAATACGCTGCTTTAACGCTGCTTTAGTGAAGCATTTTGTGGCTGCTCCTACAACTTATTTTTTTAATCTTTGGAAATGTTTATGTGGGATTTGCTTGGTATGAACTTTCCAGACTGGTCTGGTCAGTAGAGAGTACCCCTGCACACTGGTGAATGAAGTGCAAGGGAAGGCTCTGGCAGCATTTGTGCCATAGGAGGCTTGGCAGGGAGGTGTGTGGGACATGGTGGGTGCCCTCAGGACCCGGGGGGGTTGGCTTGATGCCCCTTTTTCTCCCAGGGACAGTCTGGGCTTTATCTGACACAGATCTTTAGTGTCTGAGCCCTTCACAAATGTCCGAGTTTTGGACCCGGAGCTGGTGTGAGGGCTGGGAGGAGAGGGAAGCTCCATGGCAGGGCTCTGGGAAGTGCTTCCAGACCCCGTGGCCAGACACAACCCCTTGGGAAAATGAGCTGTCAGAGCCCCAGGGGACACCTTTCTTCAAAATGTCTTAAAAAAAGGCTTCGTTTACATGAAGTATACCAGGAACCTAGTGAAAAATTCAGTCTGGTTTTACTTAAGCACTTCAGCCTAAGGACCCCAAGGTTGACTCTGCTGGCGCTACCTGCTTGCTCTCTGAAGAGAAGCCTTTTAGTACCCTGCTGGTTACCCAACAGCGTAGCTAGCTGTGGATTTGATTCAAGATGTCAGGCCAGTGACTAAGAAGCTAAAATAGCTGCAGATGTAGTGAGTTACGTGTTGCTGAAGCCATCCCTCGAGTCACCAGCACAGGGTCAGGCGAGTGGGGTCAGAGGTGTCCCGGGGCTGCTGGGGTCTGCCGGCACGAAGATCTATTGGCATCACTCTGGCAGGGACAGCCCTTGCTGGTGGCTGTCTCTAGGTCTGCTCGTGCAGCAGCATGGGGATATTCACTGGTGTAAGGCTTACCTGGACGGCGGCTCTGGGGACAAACAGAGCTCAGGCTGCGCTCTTCACCAAAGCGGCTGTACAAGGAGGAGACGTGCAGGGCACTGTGCTCAGGCTCTCCATCCCGCTGCCACCCACAGTCTCGAGGAGTGGTCTCTAGCTATTCTAGAAGATAGGGGAGACGTGGAGATGTCTGGTTTTAATCGCAGTACACATCTGGGAAGGGAAGAAGGCCTAAATCAGACCGGAGGACTTTTCTTCCAGTGCATTTTCGCTACAGAAACATATTGCACCAAAGTGTGTGAACCGAAGCTTTCTTAGCTCAACCCTGTGCAAACACAGGCTCCCGGTGCTGCAAGCATTTATGTGCCAATTTAACTTCAAGCCCCACTGAAGTTCCTGGAACTACTCACAGTTATAAAGTTAAACACATGCGTAAGTATTTGCAGGATCAAGGGCTCACCATTCTTACTTGTATTCACGGGGCAAACAGCTGCAGCTGATTTTGAAGTTACCTCTCACAGCTGTGTGCTGGTGCTCTTCTGCTGAAGGTTAGGGCCCTCCAGCAGAGCTGGACAAGTGCCTGCAATGAAGGCATGCCAAATCACAGCCTGGTGTCTTAGTTCTAACTCATCTTCAAGAGCTATTTAAGAAATCTATGCCTTAGTCAGCACCGTCATGTTGTCCTTGGCCAAGTCAAGGGGTCAACACCTTCTGGAAGAGGGGCAGAGAAGCCAGCAGAGAAGATTGAGGGTGGAGGATAAATACATCTTAAACTATTGCAGCAAAGTTGGCAAGAGCTTGTCTGCCAGAGCCATTGTTAGGGTTTGGCCTTGAGAGAGCTCTTCAGTGAAACACTAAAGCATGAAGTTATCCACAGGGTCAAAAGCTGAACAAATCAAACCTAATGCTTACAATGATAGTCACAAACATCTTCCTTTGATGAGGACTACTCCAACTAAAAATTTAACTTTGATCCCTGGATACCTTAGTTATAGTTTTTGAGAGGTTATAAGACTTTTTTATTCTTTTTTTCTGAGTAAAACTGAGCATTTCTTTTAACTTCCCCTGTTTGTCAGCCTGAAAAGAGCCATGCTTGCTCCTGGAGAAAGGCCAAGCCTGGAAAATTTAAGTCTGAAAGGAGAAAGTTTGGGGAATTTATGAATAAGCCTGGTGTCTGTCACGGCAAAAGCCAAACATTGAACTAAACAATAAAAGGTGAGAAGTAAAGCACATATTATTTTAGGAGGTATTAAGCGAATGTGGGAAATGTGCTAAACATCTGTCAAAAACTGCTCTCACTTGGGCTTTCCAGGAAACCTGAAGGATGCTTATCCCTCAACACACAGTGAGAACCAGTCATGAATCCATCTGCTTCGGACTACTACCGACAGATAGTCCACTGCGTAAAATCCATGGCAAATACCATGGGTGGGACGGTAAATGTAGTTCATGGAATGAAGTCACTGAAGTATTTCCTAAAGGATGTTTGCTCGAACACATTTGGTCTCCTGTGGGAGACAGTTGCATTGCCCTGATGCATCTTGAAATACTTAAGCCCTTGCTAGAGTGGCCATGTGCCTCTCTGGAGCTTTTCAGGAAGAAATGTAAGTGTCCTGTTTGCTGTTTATGCCACAAATCCTGCAGATAACCCAGAGTCTGGACTGTGCAAAGGGTTTTTGGGATACTGAGAACCTGGAGCTGAGCTGATCTTCCTGGGGAAAGACGACATAGCTGGGAAAACCTGGGTTTCACCTACAACAGCCCAAGCACACAGACACCGTAGTGCCTGAATATTGTCACCTACATCAGTGAGACATGTAGCGGGACTTAGTTTCTAACCTAGATGTTTACACGTCCCGTTATGCTCCTCACCTAAGTGCCTAAACCCCTTGGAAAATCTGGTCTTTAAGATTTTAAGTCCCATGGCAGGGCAGGGGAGCGGGGTGTCATAGTTTTCCCCACCACCTGACGGGCTCGGCCATCTGACTGTGCAAAGAGCCAGATCCTCCTGACAGCTCCCAGCTGGACGAGGGCTTTTGCTGTTGCTGACTCACCTCTCACTCAGCCATGGATGCAGACAGTCTCCTCCAAACCTGGTAGGAAAAGCAGGGAGCTGCGCTCCTCACCGTGGGATCTCAGGCCCTGATGGACATTACTGGTGGAAGGGCTTTGCTAAGCTCATCACTGCCATAGGAGCGTGAACGAATTGTTTCCCTTCCCTCTGCCTTTCTCTCTCCTGGCAGAGGGAAATCACGAGAAGCGAGAATGATTTCTTTAGCTAGCCGAGTCAGATCTGATGATTAAATCTGCAATTTTCCGTGAGATTGAAGCAAGCGCCTTACTGCCCGCTTCGGCAGGCATTTATATCATCTCCCATCAGCACGATTTCCACGCAGTTTAAATAGAGAATGGTTGAAATGCGCTTCTCCCTTCTAATTTATGCAAATTCCCTTGGGATTTTTCCTGCCGTGTGAAGAGATTTCTGCCTGTTGGGTACGGGAGGATTCGCAGCCTGGGCAGGGGGAGGGGAGGGATAGGGAGGGCTGGGAGAGAAACTGCAGGCTGATATCAGCAGGCTGGCATCAGGATGTGGGTGACCTTCTCTCAGAGCACTGAGGAGCCCAAAACACAGTCCTGCAGGCTGGGACAGTCCTGGACCAAAACCTGTGCTTGGATGAGTGAAATATTCCTGCCAGCACAGACAGACAAGCTGAATATATTCAGAAGTTGCTTTAGGTATTTTGCTCCCACCGCTGCTTTTCCCTAGGAGTCAGAGTTAGGGGTTAGTTATCACAGACTGGTTTTCCTCCTTTGAATTGCCCTGAGGCTGGCAGGGAGAGCATGGACTTTTCTGTCCTCTAGTGTAAGGGGTAAAATTCATTGAATTGCACCCAGATAAGACCAGAACAGGGCCATGAAGATGATCAGAGGGCTGGAGCACCTCTGCTGCGAGGACAGGCTGAGAGAGCTGGGGCTGTTCATCCTGGAGAAGAGAAGACTCCAGGGAGACCTTATGTAGGCCTTCCATTATCTGAGGGGGTCTACAGGAAAGATAGGGGAGGACTTTTTACAAGGGTATGTAGTGCTAGGACAAGGGGTAATGGGTTCAAACTGGAAGAAGGGAGATTTAGATTAGATATTAGGAAGAAATTCTTTACTGTGAGGCTGCTGAGACACTGGCACAGGTTGCCCAGGGAAGTTGTGGATGCCCCATCCCTGGAGGTGTTCAAGGCCGGGCTGGATGGGGCTTTGAGCAGCCTGGTCTAGTGGGAGGTGTCCCTGCCCATGGCAGGGAGTTGGAACGAGATGATCTTTAAGGTCCCTTCCAACCTGAATCATTCTATGATTCTATAATAAAGTGGAGAGATGCAAGAGGGGATCATGCTGGCCAGCTACCACCCACCCCACTGCTGGCCCCACATCTCCTGAGTCACTGGCAGGGCCTCGGTGCAGTCCTGGCCGTACCTATGGGACCAGCGGGCCAAATCCAGGGTCCGTGGGATGCTGTGCCATGTGCACATGTGCCAGAGAAATGACTCCAGATGGGCCTGAGCCTCCGCAAGGCAATCTGCAGTTTCCTCAGGTTGCCCTGAGGAAAGCAACCAGGCTTGGACTAGAAGTCAAGCACCCAGCAAGTCCCAATAATTGGGGTTGTACTTTGTTATTGTTTTCCGACACATTCTGTTCACATTTCGACTTGATGGACAGGGCAAGCAATAATGCAATCGAAAGAGAAGCTGATGCACTGACAGGATCTCACGTGGGTGCATCAAGTGAAGGGAACGCAAGTGAAAAAAGGCAAGATGCAGCTGACAGCGAAAGCAGTCCTCTGGAAACAACAAATACAAAAGTGATAGCAACCTCCCAGAATAACTAGATGTATCATCATTTTGCATGAATCTGTATTTTTTTAAATTTTATTAAGATTTTCACTAGTAACAACTGAATCTGAGCTTCGTATTCGAGAAAGGAAACGTCTCCATCATCTCCTCTGGTGTCACCCCAGAGAGAAGATTAGAAGATTAACTATGTCAGGTGACGCCAGTCCAACGGCAGGGAAAATAATTTTGCACGTTCAAAGAGAAAATGGGGGAGAAATTCCAGCTATCTCCAAGAAATGTGAACCTTACCAGTGATAATTGCCAGCTCGCCGAGAAAACATTTTATGCAAACGTGCAGATATACAGTAAATAAAAAAAAGAAGATCAAAGACTTGGAAGGGGGTTTATCTTAAAGAGGAAATGAGTGGATAGTCTGAATCTCGGTGGCATTTTAGTCTCATCTAATTTATACGTGCATGCATTCTCAGGGGAGGTGTTATGAAAGGCCGTTGAAATTATGATGTGAGGAAATCAAAAAACTACATCCGAAAGACAAATTGGCATCCGAGCTGTCGCAGTCATTGCTGGCAATGTCTCCTGACACACAGGGTATCAAAAAGAGCCTGCCCTAGAGCTCAAGTGAAATGCATCTACGCAAGGATGGAGAGAAGGTGGGCACGACAGTGTGAGCCCAGCTTTCGGCATCTGCTGATAAACTCAAATGGCCCTTTGCTGGCAGGAGTCACCCAGCACAAGGGCACCGAGGCTGAAGCTGTTTTCCCATCGATAAGTGGTAGATTTTCATGCACAGCTGCAATTAGTGTTAATGAGAGTTCCCTCTGCAAATGTTCCAGGTGTTACTGAATAGTCTCCCGGTGAACACAAAAAGCCAAGAAAAATTACGTGATTCAATCAGATCGTGCCGCTTCTGGTTTTAATGGTTTTTATTCCCATTTATTTCAGTGGGGTTAAGACTGAGTCTTGCACAGCCGAGTGTAGCTGCATTTGCTCTGCACAGATCTGGTGGAAAAAAAGAGTGTCGAGCCCTGAGTGTAAATATTACGGTATCAAGTGGTGGGTTTGAGAAGAAGGTGAGAGTTTTGCAAACCTGATTTGACAGCTGCAAAAATAACAGGCAAACAGATGGTCTCTGCAACGAGGGAAGTCTTTAAAAGATTCACAACTTAATGAGCTCTGCCAGGTTTTTAGTGGTTCCTACCAAAATTCCTATAAATCAGCCTAACTGGGCAGGGAGGTGGAGATGAGAGGAATCAATAACTTCCCTAGCCAGCTTGTATATCCAAGGTTAGCTGACAAAGGCTTCAGAGCTGGAAAATCCCAAGAGGAACTATGTAGGCACAGTATTGTCCTTTCGGAAGGCAAAAGCCACAGCGTCCGTCATGTACTATCAGTGCTCCGGGGACTAATTGCAGCCCTCCGTGATCAAGGATATTGGTTCGGTGATAAAGGAAGGTGAGGTGTCAGACACTCTGAATTATTGGCTCATCCTGGGAACACTGAAATGTGTTTTGAGGGAGTGAAAGCCTCTTCCTTCCACCGCAGGTCAGAGGGAGACCACACCTTCACCTACCTTCAGTCTTGATTAAAACCCGGCCCAGGTAGCAAATTACCAACGCAGAACATTTACAACAGCCAAACCTTCAAATAAATGACATCTCATTTCCATTCTCAGCTCCAAGGCTTTCTCCCCGCTCAGTGCTATGTCAAGCATAGCAAGATGCTTTCACCAAGTTGAAAATGACATTAAAATTTTTACTGGCCAAGGTTAGCCATAACAGGTAACCAAAAGATAGGGGTTTCATTCCAAACTTGGAACAGGACCAAACTCTGCTTTTGGGAATGACCAGCAGCAGAAACAGAGCACCACAGAGATCTGATAAACCTCCAGCTGATCTTCTCTACCAAAGCAACTGCTGTCTCCACAACGCTGAGCGAAGGTCTGCCGTGCTTGGAGACAGAATTAATTAAGGAATTGCTAATGAAATCAGAGCTGAACAGCGGGGGAAATTATTCATCAGGGAATCTGCGAAGTTTGTAACGTGGTGCACCTTACAACCCACTTTCATTTGCTTCTTTGCAAACGTTCGTCACTGGCGTTTGACAGCGGGAATGATCTGGGAGGAGCTTTCATTCTTAGTCGTTTGGAGCTGCCTCCATCTTACAATAAACATGGTCACAATTAACGGAAGCGGTGACCTTGTTGGCAATTTCTGCAAAGAGGACAAGACTCCTTGAGAATAGCAAATAAAGCAGATTATTACCACGTACGTGACCTCTGTAAGTCACATTGGGAGTGAGGCATGTCACTGGGGCAAAAGTAAAGCTCGCGTGCGACCGCTTTCATAGCACATAAGTAGTATTTCCAAGCAGTTTTCATCGAAAACACAGTTGGATATGTTGTAGGTTCTCCGATATTGATGTTTTTCACGACACGCCCCTCCAGCTGCCTCAAGGAGAAATTCAAGACCGCCTTGGTGTGGTTAGAGGCTCAGCTGCGGGGGTGGGAAGCCTGGGCACAGCGGGGACCGCAGCACCTCGGTGCCGAGCCAGGCAGTGTGGGGTGACGGGCACTCGGAGCCCTGGGGGGATCGAAGTCCCCCCCTGCCAGCGCAGAGAGCAGGAAATCCTGGAATGGGGAGAAGTGACTTTCCTAGGGTCACGCTGTGAGTCCTGGGAAGGGGAGCCTGGTCCCTGCTCCACAGTGAGCAAGGGGCAAACAGGAGAATTCCCTAAGTCAGGCTGTCAAATTGTAGTGCTGCTCGCAAACAGGAAAGTCTCAATAAAGCTGATTTGCTTGTTATCAAAAAAAGGGAAGAGAAAAAAAAAAAGCCTGTGTTTCCATTCAATGCTCATGAAAAACACGAGAAACTTTATTTTTCTTTCTTACTAGAAGTCTCAACGGATGGAAAAAATATTTTTGTGTCGCAGGCTGATGGTGCTCCTGGCACTGATGGGCTTTTGGTTAGGAAGAGCTGCTGCAGGACTGCTGGAAAAGGGTCTTTAAGTCTGTGACACCCTTTCACTTGACTGAAACTGCTGCCTCAGTGTACTGAAGTGATGGAGCTGGTCCAGGAGAGCCCTTTGTACACTCAGCAGCCTGGCTGCGCTGGCTGCATTGCCACAGACCTTTGTGACTTCCTCGGTGTCCACCTGGCCAGGGTTGCTCTCTGGTGAGCTGTGGTCACTTCTGCCACTGAAATATCTTACAACCATTCTCGAGATACTCAATAGTCGGGCAGCAAATGCTCCTTTCAATATAGGAGGAAGCGTCCCAGCCTGCCCCGGGCAGCTGGAGGCATTTGGGAAGCACAAATCAAAAGTTTTATGCTTTAAAATTGTAGGGACAAGCTTCCTCGCAATTTCCTAATTTGATGGGTGAAGCTGCTTCTTCCTTTTCACTCTCCAGTTCTCACCCAGGGCTAATGTGGGGAAAGAGTTTCTCCTACTGCTGTTTCTGCTCCCAGGCATCGGACCCTCACTGGGGCGGAGCATTTCGGGAAATCCCGGCATTTTCACATGCAGTTTAACACACCCAAAAGGTCCCATCTCAGGGCAGAGCAAGGGTTGCTGCTGCCTCTCAACATCCCCCGGGGCTGCCTCTTGCAGTTCTCAGGGATGTCTTGTCCGCACTGTGCCTTCCCTCTCCTTCGGCACAAACCCAAGCCGGTGTTCCTGCTGTATCCTGCACCCGTTCCTCACCTATTGGTTTATTAATCCACAGAAATGACATGAATTAGTCGTTGCAGGTGAACGCTTGCCTCTGAAACCCCGGGATACAGCTAAGCAACAGGGCCTGCAGGTAAAATCATCGTTATGTTGCGCAGAGCAGAGTCAGATGTGCTGAAGTGCCATCCCTGGGCCACCACTGCAGCAGCTAATGTGGACTAATCAGGGATCCTGCCATTCTTCAAGTACAGTGTCAGTATATAGTTAGTCACATTTTATCACGAAATTAAACTTAAAAGTTACAAAACCTTATTAACGAGGAGATGTTAAACTTGCATGGAACAGACCAGAGAAGCCCAAAGGCTGAAGAGCTGAAAATTAAACCACCATTGATTTTGTTTTTTCTTTTAATTTAGAAAGCAGTAGAAGCCTAAGAGAAATCTGTCTCGCAGCAGGGCCCACATCTAAGGAAATTCCACGTATGGTCAAATGTCAAGTTGTTTCTTTTGCAAAGGGCAATGAGGCGATTGTATTTCCATTTGGAGAGAAGTTTTTTCCTTCGAGACGAGTTTTTCAGCGGGGGAAGGGGCAGGAGAGAAAGCAAAGTACTATGTATTCAGAAACCTGGCTGCTCTTTTTTAAAAGGTTACGGCTCCTTTCCCCGCTCCTCCCCGTGGGCACAGCCTGGCCAGCCACCCCTTCACCGCCCGTCCTCCCTTCCTAAGGTCTCCCTCCTTCTTCTGGGAGGCTCCTTGGACTAAAGGGAGCCCTTGGAAAGGCACACACTGCTCACACTGAAATAACTGAGGCTGCCATCCACCTACCTACAGGCAGAATTTGGCCCGCTGCTTTCTTGCCAAGTTAATGTTCCTTTTCATAGAATCATAGAATTTTCTAGGTTGGAAGGGACCTTTCAGATCATCGAGTCCAACCATCAACTTAACACTGACAAAACCCATCACTAAACCATATCCCTAAGCACCATGTCTACCCATCTTTTACAAGTGACGATACCACCACTTTCCTTGGCAAGCTATTCCAATGTTTGATAACCCTTTTGATGTAGAAATTTTTCCTAATATCCAGACTAAACTTCCGCTGGTGCAACTTGAGGCCATTTCCTCTTGTCCTATTGCCTTTTACTTGGGAGAAGAGACCGACCCCCACCTCTCTACACCCTCCTTTCAGGGAGTTGCGGAGAGCGATAAGGTCTCCCCTCCGCCTCCTTTTATCGCTGTTTCCTCAAGAAAATTTATTACCACACTCCCTTAGGTAATAAATCCTCAACCCACTGGCTAGTCCCAAGCAACGATGAGGTCTGAAAGGCGTTGAAGTTCCTGCAGTTCCCAGAAAATATGTGGGACTCAGCCAAAAGGGAGACGTTGGACTAGTTTAAAGCTGCCTGACTAGAGACAGGCTGGCACTGTGAACCGCAGCCGGTGTGCGTGGCGAGGCCGGCCATGAGCACACACAGAGCCCCAAAGCTGGCCCACATGTGCCACTTCCATCCCTGCCGGTGGCACAGTCAGGGTTACGGGGACGAAGGATGAAGGTGGGGATCCGAAAGGGAAAGCCGGGGTGTCAGGCAGTACCACAGCGGGGGCTGCTGGAGCGGCAGAGGGAGGCTGCTGTAGTGTGGTGGGGGTGCTATAGATAACCTGGGGGAAAATGGGCATCGCTGCAGCTAGAAAAAGAAGGAGGACAAAACATTCACATCAAGCCAGCGCTGGGCAGCGTGGGTCCAGTCCTGTCCCCGCAGGCAGCCTGCCCAGGGCCCGCTGCCCACCCGCTCCCTGCACCCAGCAGGGCTGTGCTCAGCCTCAAACCCTCCCTGTAGGGCTCAGCCCTTCCAGGAGGAAGCTGAAAACACACCTCTGTTTCTGGAAGTCACCTTTGTTGCCTTCACCTTCCTCCCTGACCTTCTTGCCTCCACCGCCCACGCCCCCGTGCTGCCCAGAGGCAGGAGGTGCAGCTTTCCCAGCTGCAAATCCTCCTCCCTGGCCATTTCACAGCTTTGCCAGGTCCCCACCGGCCTCACTGGAGAGCCCCCAGCTCTCCCCGGTCTCCTTTCCATTTCCCCCGCTCGCTGCTATTTATTGCTCGGTGGTATTCAGGGGAGGAATGCAGCCTGTCCCGGGGAAAGGGCTGCTGCCGCCGGGACTCAGCAGGCTAAGTTTAGTTCCTGGCCCTGCCAGGGATCGCCTCCATGACACCAACCGAAAGATTAAATTTCTCCCTGCCTCAGTTTCCCTCTGTGGATAGCTGTTTCCCTTTGTGACCTGTGTGGGGCAGGAGCTGCTTTATGCCACTTGTTCGCACAGTGCCTATGCCTAGAGCTCCTGTCCCGGCCGAGGTCTCAGTGTAATTCTATAATTAGTACACTCGCGTTGTGTTTTCATTAAAGGTCTTGTTACACTTTCGATACGAAACACAAAAATACTAGCTGGTGATGAATTATAATTCATCATGTTAAGCCTTTTTATTTCGCGTGGAGCCCCGTTTAAATTGTCATTCCCCAACAAATAAAATGAGTCTGGGATTGCTTTCGCAGTTCTAGCTACTGATGTGAGCGCCTATGTGGCCACAGACAGTCTGTCGGTCTTCCTTCCCATAGGTTCCCCAGGAAGAAGTCAACTTTTGGAGATGTAACCAGAGCTACCGTCAGTGTTTTGGGAATGAAATGACAACGGTCTATGAGCAACAAGCAAATAAAACTTGCTACATACGAGCCGAAGATTTGGCTTGATGCTGTCTCTTTAAAAAAATCACTCGAACAATACATGAAAAAGCAAACCCCTTCTATTGCATACATATTTCATCTTCACCTTGGAACTGTAATTAATGGCACAGGAGGCTTCATTTGACAAGCTGCCCTCAGGACAGACTTTTTACTTCTATCTACACCAACAGCGCTCGTTGCTACTGTTTCCCCTTGGCAAAACTCCTCCTCCGCTTCATCCCGCTCCTTAGCGGGGAGGCCAGCAGATGGGGGGCTGATCCACATTTCTCTCGCCATTGATGAATACTTCCCTTAGATACAATGGGATTAACGAGAATAATTTTTCAAAGATGGAAGGAGATGCACCGGGACGCGCACAGCGGGAGGTGAAGAGAAAACTCCTGTTTGTAAAGCCTGCCTGCTGTATGAAATCGCCAACGTTAATTCAAACTGAATGCAATCGAAATTAAACACCATGGGCCAAATTAGTCCCTGGTACGGCACCAGTAACCCAAAGGCAGATGATGTGATTTCACTGAACTTAGGCCAGGAGTGAATTTGACCCACAGCATTACGTGGCATCTAACAGTACGGCCAGGAAACCCAAAATACGTCACACACAGCCAAACACGGGTGTTCTGGTTGCGGCTGCAGCTCGTTGTTAGCTCTTGAGCCCTTGGCATCCCCCCTAAATAATTCTGGTGGTCATTTGCCTCCATCCTTTTCATAACGATGATGGTCGTTTACCTTCGACTTTATGAAAAGGTTACGGAGGCTCTCCAAAAATGCGAGGAGCAATGAAGCAATTGGGTTTGGGTACCTACTAAATGTTGGATGAGCTGTATTTTTTTCTAACCAATTGGGAAAAAAAGCAAAAACCAAAACAAAAAACAAACAAACAAAAAAAACAAAACCAAAAGAAAACAAAACAAAAACCAAAACCAAAAGAAAATAAAACGAAAACCAAAACAAAAAAACAAAGAAAAAAAAGGGGTAACACTTGTGCAAGATCTGCCCAATGTAACACGCACTCATACGATGTGTACTGAATCCATCACAAAGCAAATCATCTTGCAGCAGGGTGGAGATGCACGGACATCAGCGCCGGGAAGAAGTGAGGTGATATGAACCATAGGATCCCAAAGGCTTTCAGGCACCGTGTTACGGATATTAGGCTATGAGCAAGAAAAAAATTTCGGTTTCGCTCCTTCCTTGGGCTTTGTAGCATGTAAAAGCTGAGGCTGCCGAACCCGTTTTCTCTGTCCGAGGGTTTCTCTGTGCCAGCAGCCCTCAGCAGGGACACGTGCCATGGTAGCAGGGACCGTTCCCAGACTGTTTGCAGGCTCTGCTCCTGCTCATCCAGGGGCCGGGCACCTCCTGTGCCGGCAGCTCTAAAGTCAGTGAGAGCTTTGCCATCAGCTCTCAGGGCACCGGGGCAATACCCAGTAGCAGGTAATGCGTACAGCTTCGTTATAGACCTTGCACATGCGCCTGCGCCCTTTTAATCCCCAAAAGTAGAATTGCGTGTTTGGTGTTCTGGCTCTAAGGTTTACCCTGCGGATCATCTGCATTTGCTCTGTGTTGAATGATTTCATCTGGAATCCGGCAATAGCTAACACCACTAGCTCTTCTTAGCAGTGATCCAGATGTATAAAATCTCAGAGGTGGGATGGCTCTGCAAACTCAATCTATTGGGTGAGGTTTTATGAAACCACAGCCAAAACTTGCCTTTTTGTCTGGCTCTGCTTCTAGATTGCATCTGGGTTTAATTTGGCTTTCGAGTCTTCCAAACAAGGATTTCATTCATTTGGGTAATTTATCTACAGCTTGTTATCCACTACCTACATCTCTCTCGCTATATACCATAATATTGCAAAATACTGCTTCATGCTTATATCTACAGCCCTAGAAATAGTCCTTTTATGAGTAGCATCATTGAATTGATTAGTATTAGGTGTTGCAAGATTGGCAATACACAAGAATGAGGGAAACCATCAAAACCTTGAGATTCATATAGATACTTGATGTTTCCAAAAAGACTCCCAGAGCACAGGCACTAATACAACCCTATGGTGAGCTGGCACAGGTTATCAAATCAGTGATGAAGAACACATAAAGGAGACAGACACTATGATATTGGACACAGAGGTCTTAAGGAACGGAGAAACAAGTCAACAGAAATCCATGATTTCAGGACAGAAAAGGCCACTTGGGCTTGGTACCCAAAAGCTGCAAGGACCAACAGATTCATTATTCTCCTGGTTGACCATCTTGTGCTTGCGAGAACAGAAGATGTAGGAAAATAATGAACCAGAGGCAGCTGCAAGCTATAAATGTATAAAACCAGTGGGCGCTGGCTCTGGTGAGCCCAAGGATGCTGGCCTTGCAGCTGGAGAGGCATGTGGGTCCCTTGCATGGCGCACCGAGGGAAAGAGGCCCCTTGGACTGGGCTGGAGCCTGGAGCGAGCCCAGGCACTGCCATGGCCTCCCCAGGGTTGGCACCATGGAGTGATTTAGGTGCCACGTTTGCTTCTGGGCAGACTGGAGGTGCTCATACCCTGAAGCATGCTGCCCACTGGAGGGAGCTGGAAAGGAGACCCAGCCAAACCAGGTCCTTTTGCCTGGACTGGCCCTTCGGAAGGTGAGTTATTCCTTTGCAACCATGCAGTAGGATCTGAGCATCTCTGTGAATGCAGTGTCACACGTGAAGTTGTCACAGCCTTGCGAGGATGAAGTGGGAGAGGAAGGGCCAGGACCCACCTTCCTGGTGGCACCACAGCCCCGTGCGACCTTCTGGAGGACATTCACCGTTCAGCCCAACAGTGCTGCAACAGGGGCTGCCAAAATGGCAGGACAAGAGCTGGATCCGCTCTTCTGGTGGGTGCCAGTGCCCGTGGATCCGGTGACAGGGCTCAGCTGTCTCCACGTGGGGACCGGGTTTCTCTCCCTGTCCCCACCTCCTCGCCGCACTCACCCCACCTGCAGCACATGCCACCACGCACTCCTGCTCCGTCTCTCTGTCACGGTGCTGGAAAAGAAGAACAGCAACGTCGGTGTGATTAAAGATAATGAGCTGCTGATTAGCACTGGAGAACACAACTGAAAACATTTCATTTCAATTGCCTTTCTTGTTGAGTTAATTAAAAGAAAACACAAAGCTTCTCAGCTGTATTACCATGCCTGCTTGGCTCCAAGCACTTCCACTGAACAGGTTTGCAATTAATATTTGTGTTGACTTCCACCTGGCATTAGCATAACAAAAGAGACTAATAGCACCTTTCAGATGATTCCCAGTGAGGTAGCTGCTGTTTGGATCAGCACGGATGTGCTGCTGGGATGCTTGGGCTGCAGGGAAGGCGCAACGTAGCCCTTCTCCCAAAGCCCAAGACTTGAACCAATGCTAAGGGGAAATGTCCACTGGCCACCTGCTCTATGGTATTTATGTTGAGCTTTATACAGTGCTTTAATATCTGTCAGCTGCTTAACGAGACTTTGTTCAGGAGGTCTGTGAAAACTTTGGCTGTGGCATTAGGGAGAGCATTTTTGACCCCAGACTGATGGTTCGGGAAGCTCAGGGTCGTGTTTTAGTCTGAGAGCAGCACCGCAACCAGCAAGGCCATGAAAGCAGAAATAAATACGCGTGTTTTTTAGATGAGCCGTTTCCCCATGTATGCTCCGAGTTTATAAACCGCTCGTAAAGCCCGTGGATGTATATGACTGCCCTCTCCTGGGAGATGATGGAGTTGCTAGGGCATTCTTCCAGCCACCTGGACTTTAGACCTAGAGAAATTACACTTTTCACTATATTTTAGAGTTATACCACGTATATCATACATATATAACACACATATATAATGTATATACTATTTCTATAACACATAAATATAAGCTATATGTTATGTATATGATATACACAGGCATACGTATATATGAGCCAAAGGTGCATAGATCTGAATTTTCTCCAATTCAATCGTTATGATCGATTTACCTCTTCTTCATGCAATAGTTTATAAATATACCTGCTCTTTTTTTTTTTGGCTACCAATATTATTATCTTACTGGACTTACTGAAAAGCATTTTAGTAACCGGTGCAGGTACACCCATCTCTAAGCTACATTCCCTCTCTCCCCCCGCACATGAAGCGTAGCAATGACTGTACTGAGTTTAAATGAAGGATACACATAGATTTCTTGTGCTTTTGCAAATTGCCACCTATTTTTTTAGCAGTTTCGGCACAAAACATAAATAAAATTTAACTGTCTGTAAAGAATTAAGTGATTAATACAGCGGGGTTTAACCAAAACCAAATTTAATGTTTTGATAAATGCAAATTGAGTGGAGAAAATTGTATTACTTTCTGTACAAATTCACTTTGGAAGGATTCCTTGCAGCCAGGTGGTAACAGATCACCAAGAGCAGCAAAGTTTCATACTGTTATTATAAAGCATTACTGTTTTGTGCGGATATGAGCTTTTCTTCTGGGCAACTCGGAAAGCTCCCATCTGGAATTTTCTATTTACCAAGGCAGATTTCAAGTGCAGCCCGTAGCACAAAGCTCCATCCTGGCTGAAGGGCCTGCCTGGGCTGTAGGAACCTCCCCCGGCAGAGACTCGGTGGGGGCTGCTGCAGCTCAGCATCCCGCTCGCCCATCACCGATGCTGCACTGGCCGACGTGGCTGCTGCTGGGCTCTGCGATACAGTGTCAAGGAATAGATATAACCGCTTCCCACCTTCAAACAGGCCTGGTATCGAGCCATGGAGGAGCCAGGGTAAAGCACCGCTCGCTTACCCACAGCCGCCGAGCAGAAAGGTGGGGTTTATGCCCCAGCTCACAATGTCTGGCCTTGTTTTGCCTACCCCGTGAAAACGTCTGCCGTCGCTAATTAGTCTCCGGTGTGAGAAAGATGATGTGTAGTTAATCATTTAAGAAGCTCATTAGGTTTGCCCCATACTCACTATTACGTTTTCAGAGGTCTTTATGCACCTGCGAGTGTCTTACAACACGCCTTGCAAACAGGTTGGCCTCTCTCAATAACGCTGGAGGAAGTAATAAAACTAATCAAATTCATTATCCCTCCTTTACGTTGGTATTATTTCATTAATTTTAACAGCCTCCCTTGACATATGCAGGTATAAAGGAATTCCAGACACCTGCTTTGCTGTTTCTGGAAGCTGACTTCAATCCAGAAAGGTCGGAAAAGCATCTGTGCGTTTATTTAAATATTCTTTTTTTTTTTCACCCTTCCAAAATCATTTTACAATAAGTCATTTTAAGGCATTTTTAATGAAGGAAGAACCTAAAGAACCTTAAAGATATGCTTTAATAGAAAAGGAGTGGCATATTTTATAATTCATACCAGAAAGCATTTAATTCAATGAGAATTAGGGGCCTGGCTGCGTCTTAGGTTTATGCAAGGTTATAAAAAATTGGCATTGATACTAGGGGGACTACCACAAGGTCAAATTCACTGGAAGAGGCAGGGATGAGCTGCGATGCTGGCGTCAGTCATTCCCTGTTAATAGAGGAAGGGATGCTGCAACCCATGGGACGAAACAGCGGATGCACCCCTTTCCCCTGCTTCCACCCACTCCGTGCCTGTGCCAGCAAAGTGTGGGTTGATGGCGTGAACATCAGTGAGTCAGGAAGGGGCAGGCCACCACGGTCGCGCTCTGAGAGCCTGATGGATGTGGTACTTAGGACTTGTCCCTATTTTAGTCATCCTCAGAGGAAAAAAAACCAACTCCCCACTGTATGGAAGTGTTCTAAGTGGAATATTTTAAGCAAAGGAGCCTGTGTAATGGTGTCGGCTCGTGGGGTCACATCAGGGATGGTTGGTCAAGGTAACAGGGGAGCAATTGCCATAGTCACCCATGCTGATGGCCAGCTTTTCCCCCTGCAGGCTCAGAAAGACTGAAAAACATCCCATGCCCTACCAAACTGGTGAAAGAGCCAGTGCTAAGTGACAAACACGCTGGGTCATTCAAGTCTCTTGCCAAATCAGGCTGATCTTTCACGCAGATGCAGATGGTCATCAAAAAAACAGCATTCCGCTGTGGGTGTGAGGAGCTGCTCTCCAAAGAGATGCTGGAGTGAGATGGAAATGGAGCAGTCGCCTCTTCTGGGCAATATCACCGGAATCAGCAGGGAAAAAAGTGAACAACAGGTAGAAATGCACAGCAAGAGCGAAACAGGAGAGCAGACAGATGTAAGCTCCATTAGCTCATTAAGGGTGGAGTTGTTGGCCTGCTGGGAAATTATTGTCCACTTTGTGTCTTGATATTGGAAAGAAATTAACTAAAGGAGCCAAGGCAGTTTTAGCACTTGAGCTACTTAATTATGCCTTTTAGAGTTGTCTTTGAAGCCACTGAGCAAAGGATGAATGAAACGCTCTCTGAAGGTCCTTATTAGCCATTCCCTTCTCTGATGGCAATAATAATTACATCTTTCTGCACTGGAAGGAGTTTTCCTAGCGAATCCCTGTACTCCTTGATAGCATTTCCAGCAGGGCAGGCTGAGATAATGATGTTGGTAATTAGAGCTCCGGCTGCAGGGTACAAGAGCCACTGTGGTCAGCCATGAACGTCCCTCCTGGGCAGAGCATCCCAGCCTCATCTCTTGAGGCTTAAGCCAGATGTGAAAATCCTGGGATTGAAGAAAAGCCCAGCTCAAATGGTTTGACTCCCGCTCTTCTGCGCGTGGACTCCAAGGGAATTTCCTTCCTTATTGGTGGCCGCAGGCAGAACGGCAGATGAGACCTTTGTTAAATTTTCACCACTAGAAAACATCGTTATCATCCTTCAGTCTATCCTCCTGCGTAACACGCTGCATGACCTACAACACGCTAATTCTGAATATCCTGACTCTATTAAACCTTGAAACCTATCTACTCATGGCCCACAGCCAAAAAAAAAAAAAACCAAAACAAAAACACCAGACCCATAAAAAGGCAGTGGTGTCTCAGTGGCACTTTTGTGCCACTGATGTTTCATCTGGCATTTGGCAAAGGAAACCTGCCCAGAAGCCGCATCCCGCAAGCACCTGCAGATGTGGCGGCAGCAGCTCTGGCGAGGCAGCGCGCAGGCAGTGGCAGACTGCAATGGGACTTTCCCTGGCAGCACCTGACACGGGCATGAATAATGAAAGGACTCATTAATCATTTCCAGAACTGCTGTTCCTGTGGATTCATCGGTATTGGAGACTCAGGCTGAAGTCTTTCTCTTTTGGTCCCACTGAGCACTTGGTTTTTGCGCTCGGCAAGGTCACGCTGTCCCTGGGATGGGGAAAGTCTCATTGGAAAGAGGGAGGAGGTTTTGCAGCCCACAGCTCAGGCACTTTGGCATCCCTGCCTTAGCCCTCAAATCACAGCTTTGGTCTGAGTACAGACTGGCCGTGAAGACAAAGGGATGCACACTTTTCAAATAACAGAAGGAAATGTGAAAGGAAACAAACAAACAAACAAACAAACAAAAAAACCCCCACCCAAAAAAGAAAACGTTTAAAACGTTTAAAAATGCAAAAAATGCCACTATCCCTCCATCTATCACCTCTCAGTGCTCTGTTTCCTCAGTGCACCCCTCTCTACTGCCCTCGCAGCACCCCATCTCCCTTCCTCTTTCCATCACCCACCCCTCTTCTCCACCCCCAGGGCAGGACACGACTCCTCAGGCCCCGCAGGACCCCCCAGCTCTGCCTCAGCCCTCTTTCACACACAGCCCCCACTGCCCTGGCCTGTCCTGGGGCCCAGACGGGCCACCTGTGCTACCCCAGCACCCTGCCTGCTTTGCCTGCCTCCCCTGCCTGCTCTGCCTGCGCTGCCCTGCCTGCCTGCCCTGCCTTTTCTAATGGCACTGGTGGATGAAAAGCTGGACATGACCCGGCAATGTGCACTCACAGCCCTGAAAGCCAACCATGTCCTGGGCTACATCAAAAGAAGTGTGGCCAGCAAGTTGAGGGAGGTGATTCTGCCCCTCTACTCCCCTCTGGTGAGACCCCATCTAGAGTACTGTGTCCTGCTCTGGACCCCCAGCACAAGAAGGACACGGACCTGTTGGAGCGAGTCCAGAGGAGGGCCCTGAAGATGATCAGAGGGCTGGAGCACCTCTCCCGTGAGGACAGGCTGAGAGAGCTGGGGTTGTTCAGCCTGGAGAAGAGAAGGCTCCAGGGAGACATTATAGCCCCTTCCAGCACCTAAAGGGGACCTACAGAAAAGACGGGGACAAACTTTTTAGCAGGACCTGTTGCGATAGGACAAGGGGTAACAGCTTTAAACTGAAAGAGGGCAGATTTAGACTAGCTAGAGGGCAGATTTAGACTAGATAGAAGGAAGAAATTTTTTACACTGGGGGTGGTGAAACACTGACCCAGGTTGCCCAGAGAGGTGGTAGATGCCCCACGCCTGGAAACATTCCAGGTCAAGTTGGACGGGGCTCTGAGCAACCTGATCTAGCTGAAGATGTCCCTGCTCATTGCAGGGGGCTTGGACTAGATGGCCTTTAAAGGTCCCTTCCCACCCAAACCACCCTGCGATGCTGCGCTGAGGGCTGTGCTCCGCCTGCACCGGCCGCTGCCGGCCACAGGAGGGGATCGCAGCCGCACGCAGCTCCTCGGCGCGGCGGGGAAGGTGCCCAGAGCCCTTCGCCGCGGTGGGGGTACGGCCGGAGGCTGCGGCTGCGCCCCCCGGACTCCCCCGAGAAGGGCGATGCAGGGGAGAGGGGGATGCAGACCCCCCCCAGATCCGTAATAGCATATCGGTAAGGATCCTAACAGCTTAATCATGTGTAAATGATTTTAATAAATGCAGGGAACTCGCTGCTATTATTCCGAGCAAGAGGAGTGTGTGTAATCAGATCAGCAGTGTGTGTCATACATAGCATGAGACTATTAGCGAGTTAAATGTTTCAGATGCCCAAACACGCAGCAAAGTCAATCGCAGCGTCTAGAGCTTGCTGTGTTCGTGAGAACGCATGCAGGACAGGGGAAGGGAAAATGTGCTGTGATTTCATGCTCCCGGAGCATTTATCCAGCTAAGAGTCTTCTCTGTAGTATCTAAAAAAAAAAATGTTTCATCATTATGTAAATAAAGATGTTTGTCCTTTTTTTGGTAGGCATTTCTAGATGCTTGGTTTCCTTCTACAGTTTTCCATCCATAGTTTATGCTCAGGCGTAGTGTGTCTGCTCCGATTACTGCCCGGTTCTGGGCACATGTCTTTCAGTAGCCTAAACAAAGGTTGGGAACCACCGCTTCAAGGCAAATATTGGTCTGGATCCGAAGCTTGCTGAAGTCAACGAGACTCCCAGTGGGGTTTTCAATCAGGCCTATCATTAATTCCCTAATTAAGTTAGCCATTTGTCTTTATTAGATGGACTCTTCAATGAATTGATTTAATCTGGAAGACTTCTCCTCCGTGGCAGATTTTCAGAGCCCCACGCACTCCTGCCTCCACAAGGAGCCCAGCCTGCCCTCTGCCAAGCGTGCTCCGCTTCCCAAGGAGCTAATCAGTCGGCCCATCTCCTCTCAATCAATAAGCATTTATTCTAATTGAAACCAACATCGACTGGATACCGACCAGGAATGGGAAATGCTCTATAAATAACATGCATGAACCGGAGCCCGAGCGCAGGCAGTGGCGGGATTGTCAATGGGAGTGCTAACGGGGGGGAGACATGCCACCCAGCACTCTGTCACTCTCCCGATGCCCTATTTACAGCTCTCACCAGGGAGCTCCCTGTCTCGCTTTGATGATGAATTAATTTCCTCTGATGGATCAACCTCCCGGTCCCCCATTGCAACACCTTGCAGAACGCATTGCCTAACGAGAATTGCTCATTAACATATAAATCATGATGTACTTCTTTTTGGCACTCCAGGCAAAACAATGGGCTGAGCGCTCCCCCCCCATCTAGCTTTTCCCTGGAGGGAGAACTTTCATTGATTGCTAAATGGAAGGTGGAAATCATTTAATTGTATGACTCCTCTGATGTGCTACTGCTTAGATTTTAAGTAAGCATATGACTTCCCCAGTGTGTATGCTGTCTTCATATTTTATTGCAGGATGAGATATGATTCTCCTCTATCATAACCAGTTACGTTACATGTTCAACTGTTATAATTTACCAACAATATCAGGGTCTTCTGAATATCCCACCTGCATTGGGGATAAAGCCTAAATTAACAGATAAGGTGCAAGACCAGAAATCTGTCATATCTGTCCAATCTTTTGTAGATGGATCTGTTTTCCCTGTGACACAGGGGATATGCCCAAGCTGCCCAGATACGAGGTGGCTCCGAGTCAGGAGCTGAGCAGCCACCGCTAGCACTGCTCTGTGATGAAGTTCATAAACCCTTTTTATAGTCAGCCTGGGAAACACCAGCAAAAACACCTTCAGGCATTTAGTGCTTTTTATCTAGCTCTGCTACAAACTCGGTGGGTGACGGTAGGCGGCTGCCTCAGTTTTTCTGCCCGGGTAGACAAGTTAGGATCACATGAACTAGTAAATTTTTGGTTCCTAGTACTTCACTCACTATAGCGATTTAAAAAAGTGCCACAAACTTCCCCCTTTTCTCCTTGGTTGGAGTATGCAACAACTCATTTCTGATTCTGGATATTTATATGGGTATGTCATGGGCTGCTAGCGACGTGGCAGCTGTGTCTGCCAAATCTGAGTTGAAAACAAGGATAGGAAGCACCACTTTGTCCACTGAATCAGATGAGGCTTATCTTGGTAAGGGAAACACATTGTAGTTCCATCTCAGGCCTTAATAACATGGCCAGGCAATGGGCCATGCTGGCGTTGGTCTAGCCGTTGAGCACTGGGAGCCTCCTTGGAGCATCTCCTTCCTCCACTGGAGCTGCAGCAGAGACATGGTGTGCAGGAGCCGGCAAACCCAACATCAGCATACCTGAAGAAGTAATGAGCACTAAGAGTTAGTTCACTCTGGTGAACGGCAAGGAAATCTGTTGACCAGACTCAACCCATCCCACATGCTCCTCTGACTTCCACACCAGTGGCACAGCCCATGTAATCTGTCCTTCCCAGCACTCACGGGGAGGCCTGTCCTGTGGCCTCTCCCATTCCCTGGCACGTCTGGTCGATGAATCAAACTTCCATATGGTGCATTTGGCATGAGGACCCTGTCTGGAGAGCACAGCAGATGGTCTTTGGGGAACAAGATGTGGTTGCTTCCCACAATACCTCATCCCAGACACGGCAGCAGAACGTCTGTGAGTGTCCGCTTTCCATTTCTGCGTATGCACTTTTGACTGGAGTCTCCGTGGTTTCAGGGAAGCTGCAGAGAGGGACCTCACATTCCTGAAATATTCAACTAGCCCAGCGCCTGAGGCCAAGACGAGAAGTGTTTCTGAGAGTCTGACCAACCTGGGGTGGATCTACGACAGCAATTCCCATCACGTGCATTTGGCCAGCAACAGGCCACCCCCTGAGCCCAGCTTCTCCCCGGAGCATAGCCAGCGCTGCCCTCTCCCTGCCTCTCCTCCCTCCTCCCACCCCAGCTCCTGCTCCACAGCAGCTCTTCCTCCACACACAGCCTTCCTTCGACGGCGCCCTACCTGTGCTCCTCAGGCTGAGGATAAATGCAGTTAAACCAGCACAGGTAGCGTCTTCTTTTCTTCTCCCTCTGCCAGGTAACTTTCTAATTTCACACTAAAATCCATTGAGAATTTATTTTTTTGCCAGTTTTAACAAGGATAATAAGAACAGTTTCACTGTTGCAAATCTTTTTGCTGTCCTACCTTCTGTCGACGCCAGGCAGCAGCTTACTTTGCCTGCCTTTAAATTAAACGCTAAATGAAGCCTCTGAAGTTAAACATGCACAAACCGGCCAACCCTCCCTGCCACCTTCTGTTTACCATCCATTTGCTATGTAAGGCAGGACTTAAAGCGGGGATACACTCTTTTTTCCTTGTTTTGTGTTTACATTAGCCAGATTGGTATCAGTTTAATTAAATCAGCTTAAGATCAGTTCGTAGCCAGTGCTGTTTTCCTTGTGTAGACACCAGCAGAGCACGGAGCCAGGGTAGCTCCATCCAGCTCTGCCGCGGCAGGGCTGAGCCAGCCAGGCAAGGAGGGACCCTGCAGCGATGCACCGGGGTCATCACCTCCGCCAGCCCTGCCAGAAGAAGCCTTTGGAAATTCCAGCAAGTCTTCTTGGAAGTTGTCCTAAAAGTTGTCTTTTGTTAACATGAAGGAAATGTTAAGATCTTTCGTTGCCACTGAAAGGAAGCCCGGTGCCATTACTGCAAGGTGGGCTGTAAAATCGGAATAGTTTGTTTGCTGAGGCACACAAGGCAAGTTCTTCCTAAACCCTGAAGCTTTTTTGCAACACCTGCATCACCAACACCCATTTGTCTCACTTATTTTCAAGTTTACAGCTTTTTTTGCGGTGCTGTACACTTACCAGCCGGGGTTTAGCTGGTGCACCAGCATTAGTCCGCAGCTGTCCTGGCACCACCCGGAGATCTAGTCCTCCCTTTTTTTTGTTCCTTTTGTTTTTCAGAAAATACTAGAAGGACCTGGAGTTCTGCCTGTTTAAACTGCTGAATATTTCCTTCCCAATTTTTAGCTGTGGGCTTGAATCGTGGCCGTGGATTCTCTTCCACTGACTCAGATGAGGGGAAGAATTCATCTCTGGGTGATCGAAATGATTTATACCCGTCATGCATTTATCCCTTTAAAATTTACTGCGTGTCACACAGACCCAAATTGCAAATGTCTTGCAAGGAAATAAATTCCATTGTGGGTGACTTTGAGCACGCCAAGTCTCTGGGGAGCCTTAGCTGCCCTCAGCCCTGGGACCAGCTTTCAAAAGAAGCCTCATGGTGACAAAGCTGCCCACCAGCCGCCACCAGCAGAGGTGACCAAGGGGGGGAACAAGTTGAAAGGAGGCTTATAATCATGGAAGATGTATGCCTGGCTCTTTCCACCAAGCACAAGGACTTGTGGAGAACACAGCTCTTCTCAGAAGAAAGCTCTCGGCAACACGGAGCAATGCAGTAGCTGGTGCAGGAAGCCTCCAAGGCCATATGGGATCTCCTGCGGGTCCTCACTGAGGACATTGCGTGACAGCCCCTTCCCCAACAGCCATCACCTCAGCCTGGCAGAGCCCCTGCACAGCTGGGGAAGCTGAGGAAGAGCGTGTCTGACTTTGCTGCTGCTCTGAGAGAGCAGATTGTTGCCATCAGTAACCAGGCCGTGAGTCAATACAGAAAAGATGCATGCAACCTCTTATAGCTGGGGTCATGCAAAATATTTAGCACTTCCGTCATCCTGGCTTTCCTCACCGTACTTTCAAAATACAAGTTGATGGGTCTGTGCAATCCCTTTGTGCAGTATTATATCTAGTGATTCGGGGTTTTCTGAGGCTGAGAGTTTTACTAGCGCTCACCTGAATAGCGCAAGCTGTGGTTACACAATAGTTACGCATCCCCAGCCGGGTGTTTCACCCGCTGTGCTTTCCCAGTCCCTCCTGCATGCCTGGTTGCTGGCATTGATGCTTATCTGACCATAGGGTAAGTCAGCTTAGGAAACTAAACTGGCAGAAAACTGACCTGGCAAAAAAAGAGAATTGCTTTCTGCTGGGTAAGCTCCAGAGCTGGCTCGTTGCAGGGTCAGGGAGACAGGAGTGCCCCTCAGGGCTTGGAGGAGGTTTCTTCATTCGGGGAGAGGGGGACTGTGTCAGCGCTGACCGAAGTCATTTTAAAATGACGTGGCAGAGCAGGCTCTGTTGCCCCACCGTATAAAGGCACAACTAGACACAGGAGTGCAGGCATGGATGACAAAACGGAGCATCCCACATGTTAAATTTGAGATCTTCCCTGAAATCCCTTGTAGAAGAGAGCTTGCGTATGCACTTGTGTTCTTCACATTGCGTTTGCAAATAGGTTGTCTGGGGAGGCTGTGGAGTCTCTCTCCTTGCAGGTATTCAAAAACCATCTAGACACAGTGCTTTACAACCAGCTGTAGCTGGCCCTGGTTGAGCAGGGAGGTTGGAGAAGATGACCACCAGAGGTCCCTTCCAACCTCAGCCATTCTGTGACTCTCTGATTCTGTGTTAAAGTCCCATCAAACATAGTTCAGAAGGAGCTGTAAGCAAAGGAGCCTCAGGCTGGAAGGCCACAGCCACCGGTGTGGAGAGCCAGAGTGCACTTAATTAACGTGAGTCAGCCTCGGTCTGCCCTGGTGATGGATGCAAAAGCGGGTTTTGTGGAGCTCCCTGGTTCTCAGCCATGTTCTCACTGCCTGCCTGGCCTCCTGATCACACTCATGCAACCATATGTTCCACATCAGGCAGCTCCCCTGACTTCATACTAATATATTTTTCAGGTTAGTGTCTGGCTCTCGAATGCCTGTGAAGCAGCCCCGCTGCCGGGGATGGGGCAAGGGAAGCGGTGGGAAAGCTCTTCCAGAAACACAGATTCGTGTTTGCTTTAGTAGATCATGAAACCATGCCAGCAATGGTGCTGGACCATGGTGCCCTGAGCCACCCCTGCCACAGTTCTGCCCTTCCTCCTGTCCTTGCCATGTCCTCCTGCCCCTTCTCTGGCCTTTCTTTGCTAATAAATGCTAACTCCTCAGCAACCTCCCCCCTCCTCTGGTGCTTTTTGAGCCAGTTTTTTTTCTCGCTGACCTCGCATGCTTGTTTTCATTTCTTTGCTTGGGAAGTTTGTTGCCATTTTAGTGGGTGAAATTGGTTTTCCAGGTAGCAGGAGCTCAAGGTACCTGGCAGAAGCACGGCGGCAGGGGCAGGGAAGGAGGTAATGAGACCTTCCGGCAGCGGTGAGATGCTGCTTTGGCTTGGCAGAGCCAGAGTCAGACACTCTTGTTTGTTCTCACCCTCTGATTTAATTATTTGCGTTCTTTCCTGAATTTTCCTGATAAAAATGGAGGTTTTTAAAAGGGTACTGCGCTTGTAAATGAAATCATATATATTTTTTTTCCCAGTCACTGGACCAATCCATTTAACAGCTCACTAGCCTTAAAAGGAAAGCTATGATGTGGCTGGAGCGTGGGTAAACAGTGAGTTGATAGCAGGGCTGAGATGCAAATCTATAGATAACGTTTGACTTCAGGGGAGCTGGTTGCAGGGGAGAAGCTCTCAGAAGTCCTGACACCCGGCTGTACCTCAGGAGCAACCCTGGAGGAGCAGAGAGAAGAGCCAGAGGGCTGAGAGGCATCCCCTTCCTATCCCTGTCCTCATGTTTAAATGCAAACAAATGCCGAGAACAGAAAACAGAGAAATATTAAGAAAAAAAAAAAATATATATATATATTCCTGCCGTTCCCTGCATGCAATTAATCCTCTTTTCCACTACCAGAGAATATATTAGTGAAAGTGGGCTCATAATACAGAGGCATCTGGCTGGGGCTAGAAAGAGCAGCACGCTTATGCATTATTAATGCTTTAGAAAAAAACAGGCTTCCGTGGCCCGACTGTATATATTGCATCAGCGTGGAATGGCCTTTATAGGGTAATTAGCACTGATAACTGGCCCATTTTGCTTATCTTTTGCAATAGAGTAATGTCCAGGAAGAGGCATGTTTATTTTGTCCAACAGCAAAAGAGATTATGATTTGAAAGAGGTTTTAATGAGCAGTTAGTGCCCAGTGCTACTTTATTCTTAAAAGAGAGAATGTGATCTGGGAAGCAGTGCAGGGCGAGCATAGTAGGGAAAATGCAGATCTCCACCTTAGCAAACCTGTAATCATGTACCGGGTCTTCAGGGATCCTTGGTTATCCTGGAAAAAGAGCGGAAAAAGAAAACTTTAGCTTTTCTTTAACTGGTTTGTGTTTTGACAAATATAATATGACATAAGAAGGCTAAAACCCCAAAGCCAGCACAGTAAGGCAGGGGGCCGTGGGGGCTGCGCAGGTACGAGACATTAATAATCAGGTTTATCTTCCAGCTTCGTCTCCCATTGATTTATCCGTTGGAAGGTGGTTAAATCAGCAAGAAACTGGAGGAGGCCCTAATCTTGGGAAGACAGAGCTACACTCATTCCTGCGCTGCTCCTTTTCAAAGGATGAAGTGACTCGGTGAGTATCTAGCTCATAAATCAGGGGGGCGAGGAGACAGCCCGGCTCCCCTCTGCCCAGCCTCTGACATGAAGACCTCGGCTCAGCAGAAGGCTCGAGTCACATTTCCCGCAGCACACGGAGCGCACCAGCCGTATCTCTTAGATTACACTGCTGAGGATTGGCACCAGGCTCCTGGAGCAGCGTTCATTTCGCGTGTCTGTGTCTGAACTGGTCACCCTGGGTGGCCTCTATAATCAATAGGTGCTCTGAGGGTGTAATTCATCCTGCGCAGGAGCAGGTACTAACAGAGGTCAAATGCATTGCCCTGTCGATTACAAAGGGAGCCCAGACTGCTGCCTCTGCTGTAGCCGCCCATGAAGCTCTGGCTGGGACCTCACCCCTGTGGCCGAGGTGGCCGGGTACGGCGTCCCATGTGCCGGTGGCTTGGCACACTGCTGCATAGGGCTATGGCTGGGTGGATGCCGAGAACAGTGGAGAACTCCATAGCAGAGGTGGCAGTGCCCTGTGGCACAGCGTGGTGGCACCTGAGCAAACGTCCCTGGCCAAGCAGGCTCGTGGGTGCACCACAGCGGGCTGCCCCGGAGCCCAGGCACACGCGGTGCCTTGGGGCAGGGTGTTTCTTTAGGGAACTTGCTATCTGGGTTCACAGGTAGTCAATCCGTATTCCAAGGCATCTTGAAATCCCAGCTGAAACCGGGGCCCTGCTGAAACAATAGGAGAACATGCGTGAAGTAGGATTTCTTGACCAGGTTGCAGCAAGATGCACCTTTCCAGTGCAAATTGCCACCTGGCCAGTTAAGAAACAGCCTCCTCCGGAGGTGACAAATGCATGGGCCCCCATCTGCCATGCACAGTCGAGATGGCACGGAGCTGCTGTGCTCCTCCGAGGGATGTTCAGGAGTGTGGTGACTCCAGCCAGGCTGGATCTGGGCTGGGATGGCTGCGCAGACACCCGCTCCCTCCCAGGAACATCTGGGGTAGCCGTGCTACCCTCTGTGGTGGTGCTAAAAACCAGCCAAAACTTTGCCTTTTGGAGAGACGTGTCTTTCTGGAAAGCCACAAAACGTCAGTAAAACAAGTTAGGCAGAAGCCCGCCGCTTTTCAAGCCCCTGGGCATGGTGCAGCTTGGCAGTGGCTGCCAGGCAGAGCCAGGCAGCAGCAGCCACCGCGCGGAGCCCCGGGACGGTGGAGAGGCTTGGGGAGGGCACAAGACCCCACCGTAGCTGTGGGAAGCATTGAGGCAAAACACCCCACGGCGCGAGACTCACACCCAGCGTGTGAGACTTGACGGGTCTGTCACTTCACAGAGCCAGGCTCTGTCCCCCGGCGAACGCGGGTGATAAAAGGACAGACGCTGCCAGGCTGCTTGGCCTTGCTGTGGCCACAATGGCAACGACACTCGCCTCGAAACCCAGCAGCTCTGGAAGAGGAGTCCCATTTCTTTGTCCTGCCTGCAGGACCTGCAGCTCTCCCCCAAAAACGCATGGAAACATCTGTGTTTCTCGACGATATTTCCCGTCCCAAGGGAAAGGAGAAACCCCAGAGATGCTGTTTTCGCCACACAGTTTTTAAACGAGTTAGCACCTCTCTGGCTGGGGGAGTCTGAATATTCGGGGCCACTCTTCTGAAGAGTTTGAGTCCCCCACCCACCTGGTCCCACCTGCCACCTCCCCCCCTCTTCGGAGCCCTCTTAGAGCGGGGAGGGAAAGCAGTTTGCCTTGGCAAACAGCTCGCTATGAAAACGATGAATTCAAGAGCACGTGGAGCTTGTGGTTGAGAAGAAACCGTCTGATCAGCAGAACTCTTCTCCCTCAGCTTGTAAGGGCAGATTCAGTCTCCAGGCCAAGCTGCCATGTGGTTATAAAATAGAAGCAGGCCTTGTAAGAACCGATCTAACTTTCTTCAATTGTCTGTGCATCTTTAATCATGTTCACCACTTAAAAAGCAGTGGAGCTGGCAGCTGATAATTAGGCTGAGCCTGCAGCAGCATGGCCAGTGGCCAGATCACATGGCTCCTTTCATCTGCATATTTATGCATTTAAAGGAGAGGAAAACTTTCATAACATTTTAATAACTGAGTTCTTCTGAATCCATAAATCCAGTCCTCCGGGCTTAGCCTACACTCTCCTTCTGATCTTACAGAAGTGGAAGAGGGTGGGGTGTTTTGTTTTTCTCCCCATTCTTTCCCTGTGCATGAACGTGCAAAGCCCATCCTCTCAAGTTCAAGGTCCTCCGGAGGATAGGAGGGTCAGGCGAGGTAAAACTGCACTTCTAAGGATGAAGATACAAATTTGATTTGGTTCCTGGCATGGGAACAATTCCCTTTTCCCAAGATAGCTCATCTACAGACTGGCAGGGGCTGAAGCTCCTTTGCTAAACAATGGCTCCAGACAAAGAATCGGTGATATCTGTGTTTAAAACAGAAGTTACACTGCATGTTGGCCTTTGCGCTTAGCAAATCACTGTCAGACCCAGCTCTAGGACGCCAATGCTTCAGACCATGGGCTGGAACGCGGGAAGCTGGTCCCCATCCTGGTCTGTGGCTGCTGGAGCTCTGCCTCCACGCACGCTGCCAGAGACGGCGAGGGGTTGGCAGCCTCCCTCCACGCAGAGCCTCCAACCTCCTCCTGTGGGCAGATGCAGCCTGGCAGTGCCCGCACAGCTCTGCACCGGCCACCGGCCACCACCTTATTTCCTGATGGGGCAGTGTCAGGGTGATGCTGAGAGGGGCTGTGACAAGGGGGATGCCACCTCCATCTCCCCACCTCCCCTGCCTATGGATGGCAGCTCCTTTGACAGTCTTGGTGACATCCTTTGCAGTGAGGCTTTGCAGACCATCCTCCCTCTCCCTGGCATCATCCCCTGGCATGTGCATGGGGGCTTTTCCGTTAGCGCTGAATGACAGCCGCTACCAGCAGGGGAACAGAGAAGGTGAGGATGAGAGCCTAATCCTCACGCTCCCGTGTTATCTTAGGAAGAGGGAGGAAGCACTGGTCAAATAACGCGTCACTGATTTCTTTCAAAGATGAAGCACTTGGTTAGAATAAAATAAAAACCATTTAATGAATACAGTCCTTAAACACTATTACTTTTTTTGGGGGAAAAAAAAAAAAAAAAAGAAAAGTTAGCTGTTCTGTGCTGGAAGAAGTTTCCACCTAAGATTCCCTGAGCAGAGCAAAGAATATTTTGCTGATTTACAAAGGTCTCAGTAGAGGCTTTAATTGTTGTTACCATATAGCAAGCAAGCAAACAAGCCAATTGCAACGATTAGGGCATTTCCAGAGCATGTCTTGAACTGGTCTTTATCTGTGCCGGTAAAACTTTGGGGTTTGACACTGCTGTAGAGCACGAGTGAATTCAGGCTGGCGCAGCTGCTTTGTTTCAGAGGTAACATTAATGATCGCAGCCATGTAACAATAGTTCTGCTAGACAAAATGAAATAGTCAAGCCCTGAAAAATGCAAACCATGGCATTAACTTCACTGGGAGGGACAGTGAATTGTTTCTTGTGTATTTAAAGAATCAGAAGAAACAAACAAGGGTGAGATTAATTAGGAGGGGGAGTTCACGGCTCCCTCTCCAAACGAATGAGGAACAGCACTGGGTGACACACAGCAGCAACGCTGCAAAGTTTCTTGGCATTTTCCATCTGAGCTCTGAGAGAATTTCCTTTGCACCCAAGTGTCCCCAAGACATTCATAAGCTGCTCTGGCTTCCCAATGTGCTGATTAACTTGTGTCCCCAGGTTTCATTACCAAGCTTTTCATCTAAGCCCGAACTCTCTGGTCTGTCATCCGAAGCAGCGAGGGAATTTGCAGCAGGGTTTTTCCCAGCAGAGGAAAACAATTCACTTGCTGAAGACATTATGTGGGAGATATAACTTACAGATACAGGAATTTGGAAATTTGGGCGTTTATTTTGTATCTTTGGGGGGTGGCTGATGTTTTGTTTCATTTTGAGGCTGGATCTTACATTTCCAGTACTGTAAGTAGGGCAACCGATTTCAGCCAAAAACTCTGCGAGAGTCTCCCATTGATTTTGACGGGATTTGAGGATAAATACTGATAAACAAACATAATGTAGGAATTTGCATTTTCTTAAGCCTTGTCTAGGCTCGGATTTGGAAGATGAGACGCACCATGCGAACAGCACAATGGAGTTAAGGCGCCGTGGCTTTACAGCACAGCTTTACCCCTGGTTGTTTGCGGGAGGCGATTCCTACATTGTATTTAGCGCTTGCTAATCTAGAAATCATCGATGGTAAATGGCAAGAGAGGTTACGCATCAAAAGCAGGCTGATCTTGCAGTTACTCCTTTCAGCCGTGGCCTCCTGCTACAGGCAGGACTATTTTGCCTCTGATGGCGCAGAATTTAGGGCTCCCCAGTCCCGCCACCACCTGTGTGTCGGCTGCGAGGGTGAGAGGCTGTGGGGATGTGTGTGATGGTTGAGGGGATGGTTCTACAAGGAGCAGGTGGGCTGGGACGGCACCTGGGGAGTGGGGGGTGAGTAAATGACAGGAGGGTGAGACCCGAGCACGCAGCAGTCAGGTATAGATTTGGGGGTGAGGGGGAACAGTGGTTGTGGTGGTTGGGAGTGGGTGTGGATAGGGCAGTTGTGGTAGCGGGTGTAGAGAGGGACAGAACTTGGTGCCCAGGAAGGTCAAGCACATATTTTCTTAAAAAGCCCTCAGCATCTCGGTCTCCTCCAAAGCTGCATTGAGAAATCTCCCCTACCGGGAAACCCAGCACTTTTGTCACCCAGCCAGGAGGGCTGAGGGTCCAAAGGCCCCAAAGCACAAGCCGTTGCCTGGAGCTCTCACACGGAGCCAGGAGCTGAATCCCAAGCAGAGTTTGGCACTGCTCCCTCCGGCTATCCGGAGTAGTAGTAGTAATGTTTAATACATTATCCAAGAGCTACCATTCAGGGCAAATTCGCTATCCTGGGCTAAGCACATGCTATGGAGGAGGCAAAGAGGCTCATGGTTGCCTCTCACCACCACCATCTCCACACTATTGTTGGTGGTACATTTTTGGTGGTACACTGGGACAATGGAACCAGGGAGAAAGACTGCCGCAGGTGCTCTAGTCGGGGGGGAAGATTCACTCTGAAGTCCTACCAAGCCATCGTGATGGGATGATCGTGATTCTGGATGCTGGAGTTACACTTCATTAACTCCTCAAATCGGACCCCAGACCAGCTCTTTTCAACCCAGTAGGACCAAAGTGCTCTGACTTCTAGCCACAAACATCAATGCTTTGCACAGGAATTTATAGGAGACCTTGCAGAAATTAATGTTAACCCAGATGTGCGATTTGGGCCTACCGCCACCTGTGATAAACTTTTTTATCAAATTTTTATCAAATGCTCCAAACCAACTTGAAAACTCGTCTGTTTGAATGCTGCTTAGAGCATGACCGAAGTTTGCAAAATATGTCGTGTAAGAACAGAGGTATGACTTTCCTTGTTATTTCAGCCTTGTCTGATGCACCAGGAGTTGCTTTTTCTTTACTGGGCTCTGACCCCCTCGCTCCGCTCCTCAATCCGTCATGAAGTCACCAGTCACGTAAACGCCTGCGCAAACATACCCAACGTGAGTCATGCGGCATCTGTTGCTATTTATTAAACTGTGGTTTATATCTTTGGAGTACACGGTATTATCCTTTGTGGATGTGGCTTTATCTCTGTTATTACAATATGGAATTAATTAAGAATATTAAAGTTTGTGTTTAAAAAAAAATGATATTCCGAACTTTCATCTATGGAGGCAACATTTTCATATCCATTCTCTCCTAATTGCAGCATCCTTTGGGAAGATGTGATAGACACATTTAGGTAAATATTATTCCTCCAGCACACATGGTTTCCATTGCAATCTATCCCCTGCTGTTTCCTTCCAAGTGCTTTCCTCTGATACATATTCCACAATGGTGGCTGAAATACTGATCAGCGATAGCAGAGACAAATTGACTCCAGCAACTGGGAGTTTTAAGGGCAACAAATGTTTATATCTGAGTTTTGCGTGTACCGTAGTTACTGAAATACGCTTTTTAGGCGTGCACTGAAATTTTCTCTGGCATTGGAAGTCTCAGGCTGCTTGAGGCAGTTATAATTTAATGAAAGGACAGAACAAATAAAGGCTGAGCGAGTGAGATGAGACGTAAAGATAGTGCACTACAAACCAGGCGCATGGGCCCAAAAGCTGTAGAGAAGATGCCTGCTCCCGTAGGCTCCCCTCCAGGTTGTGGGCAGCCTGGATGCTCCGCACAGAAGCTGCACCGGAACCGCTCCAAGCTGCCTGAGGCTTAGGGGTCCCAAGCTGCCCGCCGCAGGCTAGCAGAAGAGTTAATTCTATGTGCTTTCTAAGTGGCACAGCCATTGGAAAAGGATTCTTAGCAGATGGTAACAGCAAGAAGCTGGGAAAAAGCAGGGTGGGAACCACTTCTTCCGGTGACTGCGTTTCCTCAAATGCGTGTCAAACCATAACTCTACATGCAGTGGGGTGATAAAACATTTTCTCTCCCTCAGGGTTTGTGGGTGTCACCCAGGGGTGTCACCCCAGCTCAGACTGCAGCCAGCAGGCCCACCAGGCGTTACGTGCTGCGGGGAGCCGCGCTGAGGTGTGAGGAGAATCGGGGCGTACACTTTTACCAGCATATTTGCGGCATCTTCTGAGTCTCTGGCACATGAACAGAATGGGACACGAATGTGTGCCTGTGCCCTCACTATTTATCTGTGCCCGCGTGTTGAATGTGCTCACGGGCTCTAAGAGTGCACCTTCTCATTTGCAGGGGGTGGACTAAATGTCCTACAAAAGCCACTCGCTGTGGCAACAGCAGGTGGAGCGTTGGGATTCTTTGAAGCCTGACTTCCCTTTTTATCGAGTTATTTTTTTTAATATCATTATTTGTTAAGCATCATGTGCTCAAAACTTTCCAGGCTGGATGCTATGATCCCTGCTCCCAGGCTCCAACCACAGGTCTGATGCTGGAACCTACCCTTAAAGAAGTGACACCTCCGTACCCTTCACCATCTGCCGAGGGGCTGGACCTGGCTGCCTGGCAGGCAATCATACCATGAAAGCTTCACAGAAAAATCGGCAAGGTGAAAGGAGCATCGCATGATTTTTTTTTTACCCAGGGAGATTTTTAGGATGGGAAGATTTTTCTCACGCAAATTGGAATCGCTTCAACTTTTGCATCCTCTTGCTGTTTCTTCCTCTCTGCAGTGACCCCGGGCTGGCCCTTGCCCTTGCTCTCGGGAATGTACTTCTGATTCGTATCTCAGGAGGCCGAGAGATATGGAATAAACTCTCATTACCTCTTGCTAATGTAAAGCCCCACACAGCAGATGCCTGAAGCCCTGCTCAGTGGGGTCGATGTAAAACAATAGCGGACCCCTGGCAGGACCTTTCCTTCAACTTCCATAGGACCCACTGTAATGGAGAGAACGGTCTGTGGCTGTCCATTTAAAAAGCCTTGCCTTCACAAAGCCCGCAGCGATGTGGCCATCACTAAGAAGAGCCTTCTTGTTGTGCTAACTAGGAATTCTCATTAATTGATATCACTATCGGAGTCCCTGAGACTCAGCGCAAGCAGCAGGGGTTATAGCGCATGAGAAAGCCCCCATGCAAGGGCATTGCTGTGGGTTAATGGAGTACTAATGAGCTGAAAGGTGAGATCCTGCACTAGGAAACACAGGATCAGACCATGAAAAACATAGCACAACCCCAGGCCAGAGCTCAGGCATCTTTACTCCAGGGGTACCCAGGTCCACGTGGAAATAACCACACCATGGCAGGCTACAAAGGTCAATGGCAACATCCCGAGAGCTGTTGTTTCCACCCAACAGAGTGGGCAATGTGGAAAACTCAAAGCGGCATCACACAGAGGCTGCAGCCATTGCGGCTCTCCTGCACAAGGCCAGGGACCTTCCCTTGTGGGACGGGAGGTCAGCGGTGGTTTAGGCTTTCCCCAACTGTGCTACAGAAGAAGAGGTACCATACGGTCAGTGCTTCCAGGCACTCCCAGGAGCGACACATCACGTTGACATCGTTTACAGCCTGCAATGTTACTAACCCCTACCTCTTTTCCAGAGGCCACAGCTACATTTTTAGCAAAGGGCAGATGCAGGAGGCTCTGGAGACCAGACTGTCTCTTCCATGCCTGTGAGCCTGCAAGTGCAGCCACAAAGCACCCTCCAAGATCTAAGTGTCCAAGAGAACCTGGGTGCATTTGTACACTGCTGAGCATGCTCACAGGTTGTCCTCAGGAATGGGTGATGATGCTAGGTGAGCTGAAGGTGGGGAACACTCACATTTGTTCTTTTGGTTGTAGTAAAGACTTAAGACAATTAAAGAGAAAAACTTTTCACAGCATGCTTAGAATAAACATATTCTTTATCATACAGAGTAACGCCTTATACATAAATAATTTGAACGTCTCGCTCTTTCATGGAAAGTAACAGAGAAAAACCTTCAAGGTTGATACATGGGAGCTGGCATCACAAATCACATAGCGTCAAACCCAAATCCTGCATCCAAACATCCAGACATTTGGTTCCAGAGTTGACCTATACACCACCTCCCTCTCCTGCCCTGGAAAGACCTGAATCAGGACCCTCCTTGGAAGACCACCCCCATCATCAACCTCTGGTTATGGACTCCAACCCTGCAATCTTGACCCACCACTGAAATCCAGTCCTTTAGATTTGGAGTGGTATGAAATCCTGGTCGGCAGCTGCAGAAGGAGCCGTTGCCTTCTCCAAGGTGCGTTATCCATTGGTTTTTGGAGGTGACTGAACTAACTAAGCCTACCCAAGCCAGATCCCTTGCAGCTATTTCTATTTCTTGGCTGACAAGCTGGTTACCAAAGCAGCAAGGCTAGGCATTGCACAGTCTAGCGACATTTGACTAAAACTGGGAGCGTTTATGCAGAACAGCAGTGTGGGAACAGATAAAGAAGCTAGCAGGGCTGCAATGAGAAATCTGAGCTTTGATCAAGGAGACAGCAGCATTTGACTCCGCGCTGGCAGAGAGAACCCATCCCAAAGCAAAATAAAATACGTAATTCTTTTCAGCAGATGAAATTCTCCCCAGTGGTTTGTTCCTCCCAGGATCATACTATGTGATCTCATTGTCTTTAACGTCTTTTCCCTGAGGAAGCCGATCGTTTAATATAGACTACGGCGTTAGCATCCGGTATTAAATCAGTCAGGCTACTCTGAAACGAGGCGAGCGGGCGTCCTGGAAAGGAAATAAAAATACAAGTTTAATAGAGGAGACGGGTTCACCTTGACCCATGCTATTTATTGCAAAAGACCAGGGATGCACTGCTCGCTCACCGGAGGGTCACTCCGCCCTGCCATAGATGTGTTTTACACTCCCAGTAAACTCCAGATGCTCACCGAGTGCGCACAAGGAACGCACAACCGGGCCATGGGGGCTTTTACGTCTTGCTTTACTTTACAGAGTTGCCCTAAGAGAGAATAGCACGTTCCCACAGCTCTCACTAATCCAAACAGCAAAGTTAGGCACTGGCGTTTAGCATCTTTGGCTGCAAAAACGCATTGTAAAAACATGAGGTAGAAAAACGTCAGGAAGGGAAACGTTACGAGACCGCAGGCACGGTGCGGGATGGCAGGGATCTGCATCCAACCTGCAGAAAGGGTCTTCTGTCCCGCGTGCTGCTGCTTCTGCATCTCCACCGCTGTTTTACGCGGGGTTCCTTCCAGCCAGGAACTAAGAGCCGCCCAGCGAGGAAGCCAGATGTGATGCATTAGGCACAACTCACACAATCCATGGCTGGTGTGGAACCAGCTCCAAGAGATTTATGTTGCATCAAGTGTAAGCGCTCTTATGTCACTAGTTAGCCACATGCCAATGGCACACGAACCCATGGAAAAGCTGCGGTTTTGGTCGTTTGGGGCTTTTTTTTCTTTTAAATGTCATGCGAGCCAAGAAGACGCGATTCTTCAGCACCATTGTGAATGAAAACACTCATTTACCTCATTTAGTGTTGCACTTTATAAGTAACAATTTAGCCCACGATTGAAGTGTCAGCTGAATGAGGTAATTTATAATAATTCTGAAAACACGCTAACCATAAGAGGCTATAATCAGAGGTAATTATAGGGACATTTTGGAAATCCATTGGTTTGGGGCTTTAGTTTTGATAAAGGGGATAACAACTTGTGAGCTGTGATTCTTTTAATTATAACAATAGTAACCACCTTCTTTTACATAGCTTCTTTCATCTCTAAAAACCCCACGGCTTTTTGCAAACCCTATGTACCACAGGAATTGTTTAGCCTAACGCCAAAGCGAAGCCATCTCTGCATGAAACAAGTAACTGTTTAACAATATACACCTAGCAGTCCTGTGCTAAATTTGTAGATAAAAGGAACCTGCAAAAGGAGAACAGAATTTCCCTTGTGTGTCCCAGCAAATATTCAGGGGATCCTTGGACGCCCACTGCAGCAGCCATCTGATCTTGAGAATAGGGAAGGCAGCTTTCATGTGCGCCCATAGACTCAAGACACTATGGAGGAGGGCAGCAGCATCATCCACACTCGTGACCAAGGAAGCAGGGACCATGTGGCAGCATCCTGTCACATCTGCCCAGGGCTCACCTGTCCATGTCCTCTGCTGGGTGATGATAAAACTCTGACACTGGGATTGGGAGTTACAAATTGCGGCGGCTTCCTCGGCACTGTGGACGGAGAGCAGGCATCCCAGGTGGCTGTAGGAGGGCCAGCACTTGTAGTCTTCTCCTTCCACCATTCGGAAGCCCTTTAGGGAGATGTACTCTGGGATCAGAAAGAGGGTGTTTAGGGAAACTCTTCAAGTGCACTTTCAGAGACTAGTCACTTTATACACTTAGCGTGTTGCACTTCAGTGAAACTCATAGAATGGTTTAGGTTGGAAGGGACCTTAAAGACCACCTAGTTCCAAGCCCCCTGCCATGGGCAGGGACACCTCCCATCAGATCAGGTTGCTCAAAGCCCCATCCAACCTGGCCTTGAACATCTCCAGGGATGGGGCAGCCACGACCCTGGGAAACCTGTTCCATTGTTTCACCACTGGAAAGGAAATGTGATAGTGACAGATTGAACTGAGCTGCTTAGATGGAGTGGGTGGAGCTGCAAAGTTAAAAGAAAGCCAAATTCTGACTTTTGGTTGTGCTAAGGAGCACAGGACAGCAATTCCCCCATGGATACAAGAGAGGGGGCAAGAGCTCTCAAGGGTGAAGGCACAGGGGAGTGACTGCAGGGGTGGGTGAGAAGGGGAGGCTGCAGTGCAGACCCACCGACCCTTCGCTTCTTCTCTGGAGAAGCCAACCTCACAACGGCCTCTCCTACACCTCAGCCCCAACAGCAGAACCAGCTCATCACAGATCCTGTGATCTGTGACACACCGATGACCTGTGAGCACTGAGCTACGTGGGGCACACACTGACGCACCCACCGTGATGCCACCCAGAGGTACAGGAGATTTAGGAACCCCAGTGGGGAAAAGGAAGGCCAGATCCTACTCCACTGGGATACAAAAGACCTGACAAACTTGAGCAGGTGATGTTCAGGCTGTTCTTCATTGACTGCTAAGAGTCTCTCCGCACCTTCCCACACCACTAGGATGGTGATCATTTTGGCACGTTGCTACTGGGACAGTTCCAAAGCCATCAGGTAGGTGGTGTTGGAAAATACCAGTAATTCCTGTTAAAGCTGCTGGTCCTTCAGTGCAAATGACTGGGTATTTTTGTTATTTCACAAGTTCCAGTTCTTTCACAGGTAAAGAGATTTCCTTCTGCAAGCCACCATCTCAAGTGAAAGCTCAGGAAAATGTAAGCCTCAGTGACCACTCGACTTCTGAAGCCTTCTTTTTGATTAGCCTCATCTCTACCATCAAACGGGTCCTTTTCAGAGGAACGCACCTCACAAAGGCTCATTCATCCATCCACAGGTCCAATAGGATGGTCTTCAGAAAAAAGAAATTTAGAGGGCACCAAGGCCCCAACTACTGTGTCTCATTCATGTTGGTGTTGTCACCTCCCCGCAGTATGTTCCCACAACAACCTGTGCTCAGCAGGCAGAAGCCACCAAGTGAAACAAGAAGTTTCAGCATCAGCTCGGAAAACTGATCTATCGGTCCACAGGAGAAGATGACCCCAAAGAGAGAGAGGAGACGCTCAGTTTGCTATCCTGGTCTGGTTGCTTAAGCTATCCCAAATATACTCACTTGAAACACTGATGCACGTTATGAGAAGAGTATTTAGAAGCAGCGCGAACATATGTCCATATGTAGGCCAGATTGTCGGCTTTGCAAAACAATGCAATCATGCATAGCTCCCACGAAAAAACAACAAAAGGCTGCTCAAAAAAAAGATACTTTTGGTGCTTTTCCGAGTGACTGTACACTGCCTGAATGCATGTGAGATTGGAATTTGACCAGTTACCAAGTTTCTTGCTCCCTCCAGTAGCTGTTACTCAAAGCATTCAAAATCATGTACCTTTTAAAAGAAGAGGCCTTTTCTGCAGATAGAGCCCAGACTTGTACAGGTGTAAAACCTTTTCAAAAGCTTTCAGGGTTTCATTTATTCCATATCGTAAATCACCTACATTTAAAGAAAAAGATGACAAAGACGAGTAATTCCATGAAATACCATTTAGAGACTCCTAATAAAGAAGTTTATGAATACTAGCTGGTACCTGTTGCATTCAGAATATCGCTCAAAAAGGGACGCAAAGCTGGTGGCGCAGAGTGCGGCAAGAGATAGGTGAAAAAATACCTGCAAAAAATCCCACAGACTGATTAGAATAGAGCTGCTTAATTTCCCTAGTGATTAAGTTGTCTACATTTTCCCGTGACTCAATTAGTATGCAACTAGTAAGTCTGCTTTGGTTATGAAGCCACGTTTGAGCACTTTGTTGGCATCTCTCAGTCTGCTCTTGTCAGCTGGGCTGAAAGCCTGGTCCTTCAGCGCAGCACGTAGCCAAGTGCTGGGTGAAATCTGCCTTGGAAAGGCTCACCCAACGGAGCTTTCCCTCATTCCCCAGGGCTGGTTTTGGGCACTAAGCAATGCATTTCCCATCAAAAAAAGAAAAAGACCTATATGAAAGACTCATGCAAGGCCTCTCCCTTGCCCTGAGAAGGTTTGGCATTCTTGTTACCCCTGGAAAGGCAGGACTGCTCATTCCCTGAACCTTCTAGAAAACTCCTGTTCTACAAGAGAAAAGTGGGTGACTGCGAGGCTACAATAATCTATGCAGGGGTTTGCTCTTTAACACCAAGTCCTGCAAATTCAGGCTCTGTTACAAAGTCCTTCTGCGCAAAAGTCCAGCTGCCAAGACTTCCACCAGTTCATGACCCACCAAGCATCGACGGTGAGTGGAAGTCATCTTTTCCAGCTGGTGGCCCACACAAAGTGCCGCAGGAGTCTCAGCCCCTGCCCCCTTACCTGTTTCATCGCTCTTCCACAGGTGCCCATAGGGACACTCGGAGTTCAAGGGAAGCGTGAGCTAGCCCATTCCCAACAACGGGGCTTGAAGCTGGTGGGCTCTGGCAGGGAGCCCGTGCTGCCACGGCTTTCAGCAAACACAGCACCTGGATGCCAAGTGCCAGGGCTTGTTTGGCAAACACTAAATTCGCAGGTGCAACCTTTGGGGCAAGTTTCTAGAGGGCGTTGGGGAAAGGGAGCAGCAGAAGAAAGATGCCTTCATTCTCACCAGGCAACAACTACATTTTCCTGCCTTATAAGGAACATAAACGTGCTTCAAAGCGATCCTTAACTACCCTTTGACAGAGGTGAGGGGGGAATCACTGCATGGAAGAAATGCGAGATGCTAGAGGATATGTGGCAGTGTGTGAGCTCAACCACACCAGATTTCCGCCTCCCCATCTCACTGGACGTACCGATACGCATTGAAAAGATTCTTCTTTTCATTTATTCCTTCGCATTTCCCAACCGCAGAGCATTGGAGAGGGAAGCTTTTCGTAGGGAAGTCGAGTGTGCAGTCATTATCTTCCTTGCATGACAGTTCCTCAGTGCTGGCATCATCCATGTCTGTCACTTTTAGGTTTCCATCCACCATAACAAACTGCCTCGGCTGGAAATCCAAGAGGGCTATTGAACCCAGGGGGGAATGTGCCAAGTAAAACAGCAGTTTCACAAGGCTCAGGCAAATCTGAGAAAGAGAAGATGAATATGCATGGGAGAAACAGATGAAAAACAGCTATTAAATTGGAAGGAGAACAAAGGGGAGGGCATTCAGTGACATTAAAGGCAAAAAAAAAAAGCATATAACGCTTAAAAGGTAATTATATGTACGCTACAAAATTTATTATCAACATTGCCACAGGATTTGCCTGGTAAGTAGTTTAGCAACATTTTTTAAAAACGTTCATACACAAAAAGAGACATTTGCAGTTAGAAGAACTAGAGGAGAAAGCTGAGAAGGAAACAATAGCAGCCTTCATGTTTCAGGAGCTATATTGATTTGCTAGCTGAAATCAGAAGGGTTTTTTCCCACTCTGGCATAGAATTAATACATTCCCCTCCCTTCCCCCATGCTGCTCCATACAGACTGAGGCTCCATGGTCATTAATACCAGATTCATGCCTTGCTGCATCACTCAGCAGTATGAATTTGGGCACACAATCGTGCTTCTGAAGAATTAGCCAAAGCATGTAATGCATTTGTTGCCAGCTTCTTTTGCTTTTTATGTCAACTTTCTGGCAGCAGGGAAAGGTCAGACAATACCTGCCCCAGCAGAAAGCTCGGTAAGTGACTTTCAAACAAACCAGAGCTAGAAGAGTGCATTTGTACTGCACCCATCACTTTGTTCCAGTAGCTTTTTGCAGCAGTTTGCATTCAGTATCGGAAGCCCTGGCATCAGACGAACTGTGTTGCCCGGTAGCTGTGCCAGGCAGACCCACGCCAGCCCTCGCTGCCTCTGATAGCGATCTGTGCAGGCGCGAGGGTTTGTTCACTTGGAACAGCTCGCACAATCGCTCCTATCTGATGTGGCTCATCAGAGGGGAATCCCATCCGTTTAGACGCCCTAATTAGGAAACAGGACTAGGCAGTGCCGGTGTAAGTTCTGCCTGTATTAGTGCTTTCATCAGTCAAAAGATCATTAAAATCTTAACGCCACCGTACTGGACCTCACCACCAACTAATCCAGCATCATGGGTTTCTAGTACTACAGAGACTTGGGCACATTTGAGAAGATGAGGTGCTGGGAAAGCTAGGTAGAAGGCAGTATGGAATAGTTTGTAAGCAAAAGTGGAACTCCACAGGCCGAAAGAAATTACTCTGGAAGCTCTGACGCTATTTTAACTTCATTAGTGAAGCAATCGTAAGAATCCCAGCTTCGCATCCCGCAGCTGAGCGAGCACAGTTGCCACACTGGCTTGGATGGCAAGGCTCCTTTTCAACATTGCAGACCGCATGCAGGCAGGGATTTTATTTTGGGACTTTTTTCGTGTTTCTATTTTGCCCAAAGCATTTCTTATTGACATTAAGGTACCCACGCTTTTACTTGATCCTCTCTTTCCTCCTGGGAACCAAACAACTCGTAGTGAACCCCCAGCTGAGACCTTAAGGCAAACTGCAATACAAGCTATAACCAAAATAAGTGCCATGTCATAAGTCATTTGTGTTCCTGGGGAGCTGAAGAGTCCCTGTGTGGGGGATGCTTAGGACACAAGGCAGCTCTCACTAACAGGGATGCGATCCTAGCACCTGCAGCGGGAGGGAAGTAATTTAGTAGCGTTTGTAGTACAGCAATACCTAAAGGGCTAAGATCAGAAACATTCATACAAGCACATGGTGAGAGACAGGCTGCTCAGCCTGCTGCCTAAAATAGATAATGCGCTGAAAACAACAGACTCGCAGCGCGGCAGGGTGGCTTTTCCCAGTCAGACCCAGCCTGCTGAGGGGCCTCACTAGGAAAACCCCTCCGTGGAGCGCAACAATATAGAGGGAAAACTAGAAATACACTGTAATGCTGGGTATTAAACACCACTCCAGCCTTGAGCAAGATTTTGTGGCCATTTCCTCCCAGATGTAGCTGTCTTAACACCGCTTTGAAGAGAAGGGACAGAACGGCGAGACACCAGGCTCAGGCTATTTTAATGGGACTTAAAAGGAGTGAAAGCAAACTGATTTAAGCACAATTTGCAGGAGCGGAGTGTCAGCACGACAACCCCGTTTGCCTCAGCAGTCACCACGGGCTCTTCACATTTACCCAGTTTGCAGTCTAAAAGCAACTGATAAAACTCCCTTTGTTTTGTTTTCTTACTTTAAATCTCTCCTCCCAGGGGGTCTGCAGAAGCTGAATCATCTCCAGGGGGGATCCCAGCTCCAGCATAGCTGTGACCCGTATTTCAGCATCTCCGCTATTATCATAGCATTGACCGTGCAGCTGCCGGGGAGGGAAGGAGCGATTGTCAGAGCAATGCCAGCAGGTCCGGGACGCCCGGGGACAGCGAGGGGCAACACGGGGGGGATCCGCGGAAGACCCACACAACCCCGGTACGGAGGAAAACCCACAAAACCCCTTCCCCCAGAAAACTCTGCGCCCCGAGGGACCGCATCCCACCGCCCCCGCTCCCCGCCGTACCTGCAC
>VWZL01005584.1:1302420-1357794 GCA_013396915.1 Stercorarius parasiticus
CCCCGCCGCCGCCGCCGCCGCCGCCATGGGGAGCGGGGCTGCGCCGCCGCGGGCTCCGGCCGCTCTGCCGCCCCCGCTCCGCGGAGACGGGAAGGCAAATGGAACCGAGGGGGCGGGACGGGCGGGCGGCCTCCCCCGGACCCCCCCAACCCCGCCCGAGCGTCCCGGAGACGAAGCGGGGCTGGGAGAGGTGTCCCCGGGTGGGATGCGGAGGTGCCGGGAGCGAGCGGTGCGTCCCCTCCCAGCCCTCCCACGGGGGCTGTTCCCAGCAAAACACGGGGATTTCACGGGCGGGAGTTTCGTCAGTCCTCAGAAAGGTACCGCAGAATGCCGCCGAGGGAGGTGAAACGGATCCAAAGTAGTAAGAACTGAGATATCACGTTATGGTTTGAGGAACCCACATCAATTTATTGTGACAATTATCCTGTCACCCGATGACCCCTCCCCACCCGGGAAGGGGGATCGGGGAAAAAACAAGGAAACCTGAGTGTCAAAATATAAACAGATTTAACAGAACAAGACTAGAAAATTAACATTAATAACACTAAAGAATCCATATTGATCCCGCTATCAATATAAAATACACAAGGATTATACTCAGCAAATTACATCCGTAGGAAGCTGTGCATCCCAGCAGTTGACAGCAAATGTGGGACATTGCGAGCGCTATGGCTTTGGGAGGAAGGGAAGGGCTCAGGGGTCCAGCAGTGGGGCAAGAAGTTCTCAGGATCACAGCCATCAAAGAAGAGAAAGAACTCCTAAGCAAACTTTCTAATTTATATTGAATGTGATGTTCATGGTATGAAATAATCCTGTTGGCAGCTTGGGTGAAGTGCCTGGGTCTCAACTCTCCTCATCCGAGCACCTGGAGAGCTCAAAACCACCGAGACCCTGAAACCCACATACCGCACCTGGCTATAAAGCAATTATTTTGACAAATTCAGACGCTAGAGTCTTCTAAAAGTGCAGTTTTACCAGGTGTTAGAAGAGTCATTACTGAAAAGTAAAATTACTGAAAGAGAAATTAGTCCTGTGTCGCTCAAACCAGGACCCCGCACCTTTGAAAGGTCTTGACCTGCGGGATGGAGATTTTCAGAGATTACAGCAAGGCAGCTATGATGACGGGTGATCCCCAAGACTATTTTAATAGAAATAGTGAACATAAGCGATTGCTTAGAAATATCTTCCTTCCCAAAAGCCTGCAGGAAGTTTTCCCTCGGCTTCTTGGCGGTTCAACGTCACTGGAGCAGCCTGTGAGACAGGGTACGAGCGGCAGCACTGCTGCAGAGCACAGCAGGAAAAATGAACTCTGAATTCATCAGGACATTTCATAGAATCATAGAATCGTCTGGGTTGGAAGGGACTTTTAAGATCATCTAATCCAACCATCGATTTCCAGCTGACAGAGTTTGGGGAGGGAAGGCAGACCCCGTGGTCTGCCGATACGTAAAATAAAGTAGAAAATCTCAGGCTGCCTGTGCTTCTCCGTGCACGTATAGGCTAGAGGCTGATCCCAGAACAGCTCTTTTGGTAGTTGAATTTCCTTTGTTGCTTTTTAACCTTAATAGCTCTTTAATTACTGTCCCTATTTTCAAATCAAGTATACGTCTGTGCCATATTAATGAATATTCATTGTCACTGGAGAGCTATTAAATGCATTTTCACCTGTGTTTCCAAGGGAATAGATGCCAGCTGAGTGTAGTATTATCTAATTTCAGTCTGTCCTTGGCACCGTAATAATATCAAGACCTATTAGAGAGGACTCACAGATACATGAAAATAATAATGATTGATTATTTATTTGCTTTATAGTAGCACCTAAGGATTCCTGCCAAGACCATGGCTCTGCTGGGCAAGGTTTCTCGCAGACAACGGCACAAGAGGTGGCCTCGCCTGATCGAGCTGACACCTTACATGGGAGACATAGCAAAGGGCCGCAGCAGGGATGTAGCAGAGGAGGAGGTGGTTATTGGAGTGTCCTTTAGTTCCTTGGAGGATTTGTGCAAACAAAAGGAGGGGAGGAGGGAAGAGATGGAAGGTGAGGGTGAGTGAGACAAGGATCAACCCTTACCAGAAGAGCTGAAAACAGTCCGAGGAGCTGGACTCTTCCCCGATGCTTGGCACCAGTATCCCCTGCTAGGATGCTCGGGGTGGATCCAGCATAATCTCCTACTGGATGCTGCTGGTGCTTCAGGCACTGGAAACGCTCCAGTATCTGCTTGTAGCTTACAGTGCCGTTATCTTCTGAGGAAATGGAGTGAGAGCGAAGCTAATTGAATAAAGTCCCTTTGAAAATCGGGATGTAGTTCTTTAATATTTTTACAATGGATCTGTACTGGAGGAACAACTTGTCCTGCACCAGTCCACTGAGGACGCTGGCATGGGGTAAAGAGTCCAAGACCCTCAGCTAGACCTCAGTGTGGGGGCACTATAGATAGGAAGCAAATCCTACAAATGGACCAAAGGAGAAGGAGGAGGACAGCTGGAGCATGAGACATCAGTGTGGTGATGTTTCCAGAGTGAAAGAGAGGAGCATCGCTGAGAGAAGGAGGGCATGGTACTAAAGGGAAAGGATGAGAGGGAGAAGTTCCGTATTGGAACTAAATGGCCTACCATAACTAGGGTTGGCCTACCAGTACAGACTGGGTCTAAAGAAGAAGAGTCTTCAGAGTAGCACAGACCCGAAAAGTTAACGTGCCTGGTACGTTCCTAGGTCACTGGCACTTGATCTTCCCTGTAGCCACATCGTTAGCCCCTGGCCACTAGCACTCTCCTGACAGTTCTGCGTATCATCTGGGAGTCAAGATGAGCCAGGCACCATTCCTGATACACAGGTTGCACATGACCACCATATTTTGAAGGATAGGAGAGCTCGATAGACACAGCTGTTCCATGCCAGTCCACCTCAGTGCCAGGGAAAGGTCCAGGCGTATTTCCTTTGTTAATATAGATGTCACCTAAGTGTTTTGAAGAGAGAGGGGGAAAGAGTACCAATCCTTGAGAAGAGCTGGAGATCCTGCTCCTGAGCACTGTCTCTCTCCCAGGAGCTCTGGGGGCCTGTGCTGGCTGAACCAGAAGGAGGATCAGAAGGTGGTTTGTTCTGAGGGTACAAAACCAAGTTCAGAGCAGAGATCGTGTGTTGTGGGCCCTGGGAGCGAGAAAAGAAGGGCTGAACATAGAGAGAGAAAACTTGGTCAGGGAGGAGTCTAGCTGCTCACCACAGTGGAAGGCAGATAGCTTTGTGTCCACCCTAGCGCCTGCCGAGATAGCGGAGCAGGACAAGGCCAGGAGACGCTTCAGGGCTTGGAGAGGAAATACCTGAGTCAGTAGTTCCCATTTTGTTAAACACCCGTCACTACCCATTCAGAGACAGATGAAAAATACTCACTACCTTGCATGGACCCATGCATGGACCCACGCATGGGCACACATTGGCACGGTGAGCAGGGCAGGGCTTGCCACCAGACATGTCACACGGAGATCTTGTGTGAGAAGGGAAGGCATTATAGAAAGTTTTCTGAGCTCACTGGCTTTGGCCTCCTTATGTACTTTCATTTGCTATTTTCTTCTGAGCCTCCTGACTCATAGTACTTGCAGTTGAGGGGCTGTGAGTCTACAGCAAGAAACTGAACTCACAGGGAGTAAAACAGAGTAAAGGGCCCTTCAGCTTCAGCATCACCTGGGTGCACCCTCCAAACCTTACCACAAGGAAGACAAGCAGTGATTAATTATAAATAATGTCATCAAGCATCCTGCAGAGCAGACCAAAGCATTGGCATGGGCAGCAAGGTGGAGAAACCTTAGAATGATCCTACTGAGATGCTGCTAGGATTGCAGTGTCCCACTGGGGGCAGTTCCCCCACCCCGTTGGCGCCTCCCTTGTCCCTGATATCACTGAAGGAGTGAAGAGCATTCCCACTGGCTCAGTGAGGAAATGTTATTCCTCCTCTAAAAGTGCTTCTTTTGTCCCCAAGTCCAGAAGAACACAAGATGTTGCAATTTGTGGGAAAACTGAGAGGAGGCGCAACAGCCCTGCTGGACCCAGTACATCCCATCCCATCCCTCTCTTGTAACACAGCAGAAGGAAGTTTCTGCCTGACCTAAGAGTGCCAGGTTTTCTGAAGATACGGTGATTAAATGTGCTGCACATGCCTAGCACAGCACTTTAAAGCTGCTGCGGTAAAGAAAACAACTAGGAGTTGGCCATGGCTGGATAAATGGATGAATGAGCCTGAAAGCGAACCAAATATCCTGATCCCTGCTCTGCATACCTGGCTCCCGCAATAAAGGAGAGTATCTTATGCTTTCTTATCTACATCTATTCCCCCAGAGCCTATAGATGGAGCAGAAGGTTGTCCACCGTTCAGAAAACATCAGGCTGTGCTATAATTGACTGAATCTCTTGGCTGTGATTGAATCTTGTGCTTCTGAGCTTCTCCTGGCTTCATGCAAGGGCTAGGATGATATTCTTCTCGCGCAAACTTGCGGTGATTTTTCCTGCTTTCCTCCTGGAACTAGCGCTCCTCCCTGGAAATCTGAGTTTGTACCTGAGGTGTAGGTGTGCTCCAGACTAGCTGGGGTGAGAAAGGGTCTCCGTCTTCCAAGCCAGCAGTGAAGAGGTTTGCCATCCTCTGAAAGACAGAGGCTTCTCTGGGTGCATGTCCCCTGAGTGGTTCCCTCCTGTCCCAAGAGGTCTAGGCAGCAGCATTTTCCCTGTTTCTAGTCTATGACACTGACATAAAAGGGATAAGATCAAGCTCTTGGGTTAGCATAAAAAACCTGGGGAGAAATCCTGGGGGAAAGTCCTGGGCATCAGTCCAGAAGAGGGAGGCAAAGAGTTTATAGGTCTGGGAAGGGAATCAAAGAAACATGCAGCAGCCATCCGTCAGAACAGGAAGAAAACTCAGACACCTCTGATAAAGACTTGGGAGCGAGCGTTGCCACCAGTGCCCTCACCTTTGGGGTCAGCTGCTTACCTTGACTCCTGCCAGCTGAGCTTCTGGCTGCCTCCAAAGAGTTCCTGTCCATCTGCAAGTGGACATCTGAGGAGGGTGAAAGCAAGAGGAGCTGCTGGAGGGCACACTCCTACCTGCAGGGTGCAGGGGCTGGAGCCATCCTGAGCAGCCTGGCTTTGCAGATCCACGTCAACTGAGAAACCCTTTTGCATCCAGCCTCCAGGCATGCCACACGGGGCTGCGCTGGGCCCTGCCTGCGGGGCACCCAGGGAAAAACCACACTACCAGCCTTTTCCAGATTTTTCTTTGCTTTGCCCAAGAGCCAGGAACAGGATAAGAAGAAAAGGAACTGCTCCTACAAGCAGCTGGGAAGAACATTGGGAAGGAGAGACAGACCTTGCTCTGCTTTTTTGCCTTACCGGCCACTGTCCCTAGCAGACTGCTTGGTACAGATAATGACTGCTTGCCCAGAAGTGAAATAACATGTTTCTCTTCCCCAGAATAAGGAAAAATTGCCCTTCTCTGTGCTGTCCATGAAAGCTGCAGCCCCCAGCTTCTTCATACCCTCTGGCAGCCATAGCTGGGTCTGCCTGGGCACTTGTGGCCCGAAGCTTCTCAACAGGGTTTGGCAGAGCCTGTGCCAGCACCCAGTTGGCATGCAGTGCCCCAGGGAGCAGCTTTCCTGTACCTGCTCCTTTTTTTTTTTTGGCAGACAAGGGATCATCTCCTGGCTAGGAGAGCAGGATGAAACAGCGAGAGCACTGCAGAGTGCTTGCGCAAACCACGGGGCATCATCTACTCCTGCCGTAGGATGTGCTGGAGGAGCCCAGGATGGGTTGTCTCCTACGAGAAGGAGCTGTAAAGGCTGAGGAGCGCTGATCCTGTTGGGTGCATCGACAAGGAGAGATTGCCATCTGCTGGAAAATGATCAGCATTAACAGGTGACAATCTGGCAAGAGCTCTTGGGTGTAAGAACAGGAGAAAGGCCTGTGCCGGCAGTCCCCGGAGAGCTGGATGGCATTTGGGCTTGCAGAGCGCAGGAAGAGCATCCTCCGAGGGAAGGAAGCACTGATCTCGGGCAGATGAGGTATGACAGAAGTCGCTGCAGGGTTTTACCATGCTCCTACCCGCCTTGAGCCCTCCTTGGAGGTGCCCGTCCCCATTGCAGAGGCAGCAGGAGGGAATAAATGTTTGTGCGACTAATGCATCTCAACTCATTCATTAGTAGGGCAGAGCAGTGAGATGGCATCTCACATCTCCACAGCTCAGATCACCAGTGCATCTGTTGAGCTGTCTGCGTGCTGCTCACAGCTTCCGCCACCACTGTTGAGATACTTCCCTCCCCTTGACATATGCCCAGGCTTCAGCTTTTTGTTACGCCACCAGCACACCTAGCATCCCGCATCCTGCTCCCAACCACATCAGCTCCCAGGAACACATGACCAGTGGGAGAGTCCTCAGTTTTCCCAATCATATTTTATTAACATCTAGGAGGATATAAGCAGATCCCCAGCACAAGGGATTAACGAGCTGGTCTACCAATAGATGGACAAAACCTTCCCTAGCAATGTAAGTATTGGTACCTCTGGGTATAAGTCGTGTTAACACACTGTATAGCATTGGTTATGTTATCAAAAGCCACATAAACCTTACTGGCCTGTTACTCCACTGCTGCACTCAGTGAGATGGTGCACAACAGTAGCAGAACCAGGAAAAGCTCTGGGACATTCTTCTCCTGGTGTGGAAACCACCACGGGAACTTGACAGTGTACAGACCAGGTTTTTGCCGTTTTAATTCAAAAAGGTAAGAAATAAGAGTGGCAGCACCAATTGCCTTCAATTCCTTGTATTTCAGGGCCCAAACTCATATTAAGTATCCACCTATTTCCAGAAGATGGCATTTTCACATGATCATTTTTTCCCTAGCAGAGCCAGGCTGCAAGCCTGCACACGGCAAGCAATTTTGTCACAGCTGCAGAAAAAGGGGGTGCAGGACCTTCTCCTGCTTCTGGTCCAAGCTGCACAGACGTTTCTTCAGCAGCAATACCATTTTAAGCAGCATTTGGTTCCAGGACACTTACTTCCAACCCTTCTGGACCTACTAGACCACCTGGTCCAGGTGTTCATGTAGCTTTGAGATAAGCCAGACGGGGAAAATGAACCAGGTGAAAATGAACCCAGCGAGACTCCCTCAAAAGAACAGTGTGTCAGGAGAATGAGGACGGGCTGTGGGGAGGGGTAGGAGGAAGCAGCAGAGCTGCTTTTTACAGCATGGGTTGGGAATCTGGACTCTGAAAAAAAAGAAAAGCAGGACAGACTGAAGAAAAATGAGGCAGAAGCAACGGGAAGTAGAGGCCACAGCCTCTGATTTCAGATTGCTCCTGTCAATTGTTCTTCTCATTTAGAGGAAGGACAGGAAAATCACTTTGACCAAGAGAATAGCTCTAAACTTCTCTTCCTGAGTTCAGCCCAAATCTTGATCTCTATGAAGTTTCATGAACAAGGGCTTACTTAGACCACGTTGTGTTGTAAGTCAAGTTAGTGGAAAATACCAGCTGGGATTTGAGTTCAGGTTTGTGTGGAGCTCTGGGGATACTCCAGTGAAAGGATGTTCTTTTCCATGTGTGGTTAGACCAAATAGTCCCCCAGGAAAATAACAGGCTTTGCAATTCCAGGTATGCTTCTAGATCGAAGATGCTAAAACATCTCTCCTAAGGTTTTCTTCAGTAAATGATGAGGAAGGGTAGGAAAAAAAATACAGTCTAGTAACCCTCTAAAGGGGCCTGCAAAATCTAACCTTTGATTAGTGTAAAGATCTTCAAAATCAGAAGAAACACTACGACTTCCATATCGTGCTCCCATCCCTGAGTAGTCACGCCTGGCAGGCTCTTGCAAGGCTCCTTGGCTTTAATTTACATATTACTCCATCTAGTGGCCTAAAGGTTCCAGCCTCCAAGAGTTCAAAACTCTGCCCTGGTACCAGTTGGAATTCAAACCTCTGCAGCAGTTTTGCCATCACCACTTTTGCCTCCATCTGTTAAGAAAAAAGCAAACTTACCGTCAGTGACAGTGACAGCAAATCCAGCTTGGACTGCAGCTACTTAAAAGTCAGTGTATTACATCATGCTGCTTTGTTAATATAGAGATTTAAAACTTAAATGTTACCCTTAGTGCAGCTGACTGAGTTTGGGCAGGAAGAACAGAGTCAGCTGGGGCCTTCTGGATTGGAAGACAATTGACAGGCACAAAGATCTGTCCCCATGTTTATGTCAACCCCATTTTGGAAATACAAGGTAAAACCAAGCACTTTAATGTGAAGATTTTGAGCACTACTGCTTAGATGAGCTCAACAGCACATCCAAAGAGCTGGCCTCCTACTGTCCTTCTGAAATGCTTTTTGCCATGCTCAGGTAATCACATACTTCATTAAATTGTTCTCCCACCCATGCATCCTCCTCCTCACCTTGTCCTGGCTCATGCCAGCTGCAGCCACAGGATAGTCCCTAAGAGCCCCTGCACCCTCTCTGTGTGTCTGACCTCAGTTGGCAAACGGATGTTTGACTGAGATTCCCTTCAAGGGGTTTGGATTCAAGCAGGGTGACCCAGGACAGTTCAGAGGGACAGCAGCCTGCTGTCCCCTCCCTTTCTGCATGCGGGCACAGGTGACAGGGGACCAGCTTGGTACATGTGCTCACGCAATAGCATCTGAGAGACCCGCGCTGTTGTGGGGATCTTCCCTCTAGAGGAAAGAGGGTCAGCGCACCATCAGCGTGGCTTTTGGTCCCACCCCACCAGCCACGGCCAGCATACCCTGAGCTGGCCCAGTGCTTCCTACGCAGCATTGTTCCAGGCCTTTGCTTACCTGTGCAAACACCTGCCCGATGCAGGATCGGGGTCCCAGAGAGAACGGAAAATAGCAGTAATACGGCCTGCAAAGAAAAACGTTCAAATCTGTCATTCTGACAGCTTGGTTGTAAAGAAACAAGCAAGTATTTCATCACAGCAGCAAAGAAATGGTCTAAATACCACCTCACCTAGCTGACTTATTAAGACAATCTCCAAATTAATACTTTTTTTGCTTCAAAGCAGCAATACACCTCTGCATCAAGTTTCCTTGTCATCTCCGCTTCCTATTTGGCTCAGCTTACAAAGCTGTTGTGGTGCGTGCAAACCTTGTTTCAAAGCTGAATGTCAAGCATACTCTAAATGCTCTCCAGCTCATCACGGGGATGTAACGATCCACCCACTTATTGCTCCTTTGGGCAGCTCTGAACCATGTGAGTGAGGGGGCATTTGGCTCAGGAGACCAGACTAACTTCAGCTTAGGCTGCCTGCCCGCATGGCTGAACAGCATCTTCTGTCCCTCAGCCCCTTGTCCCCTCCCTAATGTGGAGACACTTCAAGCATCCTGGGGCCAGGGCTGCCCCACATTAAATGTCTGTATTACATTAAGGCAATTCAACCTAGTTTTGTCACAAACCTTGGTTTTTTACCTCAATAAAAACATTAAGTAACATTAGCATCGGTCTTTTTTTGTAAGGTACCACATGGTATAAAGAACTTCTGAACAGAAGCTGCACACTATTGCTCTCTATTTGCATTTGCGTAAGGCTTTAGTGTTACCCATACTGTAATGGAAAAATAGTTTTATTCTACTTTCTGCCCCTTGAAATCTCTTCCTGTAATGGTTCCTTATTACATAGTTAATAACCTGAGAGTAAAAAGAAACTCACTTAGGTGCATCTTTGCTAAATCGGTCTGGATTGAAAGTGAGCGGATCCTTGAAATACCTTTCCATCCTTCCCATTATATAAGTGCTGAACTGTCAAGAAAGAGTTTGTTGGCGTTAGTCCGGAGCAGCGCACTGAAAATGCCTCTTTGCCATCACAGGTACAAAGTCATAACTGCCTTCCACTCCCCAGGCAAAAACAATCCAGAGCCCCAATTAATATCCCAGTTTTGTCCAAAATTTCAGAAAGGTCAGTAGAAATACGCTCAGGGAGGATTTTGGCCCTCTGATACACAGATCCGTTACATTTGGATCGACTGCAGCAGCTAAAAGCTGCTGCTGGTGGATGGGACTCACAATGAGTGTCGTGTTTGCAGGAATTCTGATGCCATCGACAACACGCTCCTTCTCTATCCAGCGTAACGTCCCCGGGACAGGTGGGTACAGCCGCAGTGATTCCTTCAAAACCTGCGTCAGCAAAAAGCACAGAAGGTCAGTAAGTTAATACAGCATAGGAAGCATAAATAAAATTAATTACTTCCCTATGGCCTTTCACTTTGGCTAAATGTGAGCTTTTGACTTGTGGAACAGATGCTGGTGGAACATACGCTTTGGACTCCTGTGGGCAAAATATATGGTTAAATCAGTTCCTTCAGGGCTGATTCTTTCTTACAACCAGTAAAATACAGAGAAAAAGAAGCAAAAACCACAAGAGATATCATGCCTTGAACAGATCTAACACCTCAAGTCAGGTCAACAACTAAGTGAAAAAAAAATCACTGGGAAGCAAATTCAAAGGGAATATCTAAGAGGGAGGTCTCAGGCCCCCAGTGAGCTGTTCTTGGCACCGGCTGCCACAAGGATAGGTGGTTGCTCCCACCTCCTTCCCACTCTCAGCACTGCGCTCCCGCTCCTGCCTTTGTCCTGCTTCTGCTGCTCAGGGAGTTGAGCCGGGTCAGAGCACCAAAAGGACAAAAAACAACCCGGCAAAGGAAAATGAATAGGGAACAGTGAGGAAAAAAATGGAACAAGACCATTTTCTTTTGGTGGCAGTGAGCTGTAAGAATGGCTTATTTCATCAAAGTGAAGCCTAATTAACAGTGCACATTAGCATCGCAATGCAAATGCAATTAACGGTGTGTATGCACAAGTGGATTAATGAAACAGAAGTGTGGACAAAAGGATTCAGAATTGCCTGAGCGACAGGAGAGGAGTCCCATGGTCTCTGATACTCCAGTGATGGACTGGCTTTGACCAAGGGTGATTGTGATTTTGGTTGTACAGATCCAAATTTGTTCTGTTAAATAAATGGTCTGCTTTGAGAGGCTCTCATGTGATCTGTCTTAAAACTGAAAGGCTTAGATACTTCGTCCTAATTGGAGTGGTATAATTGCAACGGTGTTTGGAGAAGCCTAAGGAAACCTGCTGATTTCTGTAATCACGCAGAGATGCCTTTTCCTCATGAGAAATACACCTTTGAAATCTATCTGCTGTCAAAGCACAGTGATTTGTGGGATGGGGTATGGCAAAGGGTAAAACACCATCACCCTCCTTGACAGGGCAGCTTAAGAGAAGAGTGATCATGGCAAACTACTAAAATCACAGGGAATTTAAGCAGGGAGAATAGCTGCCAGGACTGTGCTTCAGCCTCTCTTGAGGGCTGCTGGTGCACCCCATCTTGTAAAAAGGATACGCAACACAAATGCTGGCGAGTAGCCAAGCCCCGGCTTTGCAGTTCATTAACAACCTCTTTTAGGACCAAACCTTTTTTTTTTCACCCCCCTTGAGTGACTGAAGAGGGTTTCAAGACTGAATAATAAAAAATTGAAATAGCCATTATTTTCAGATGTCCTCAAATCCTGCTGAGTTTATGGCGCATGGTGAGATCATAGCTGGAAATGCTTTAACAATAATCATACAAAAATAGAGTTGTGAGTTTGGGAAACGCCTGGGACTCACGCACAGGTTGGGCTTGAAGTTGCAAACCCTTCTTAAAACACAGTGATGGTTTCAGCTTAAACAGGTAGGGATTAAGCAACTCCACTCTAGCTCCCAGCTTGGTAATAATTAAAGCAGTGAAGGAATCGTATGGGATTTTGGAAAGAAATTTGAGGAGCACCCTTCCCAACAAGGCTGGGCTGCTGCAAATGGTTCACAGTTCCTGCTTCCCGAGTCTCTGGGGACAAACACTGTCAGGATCAAATATTGGCACTGCTCTTAAAATTTTAAAAGTGTGGGGCTCCTCTTTGCAGTCCCATGAGATGGCAGGAGTGCTATCAAACAGCTCTGGCTGGTATTTCACCTTACTCCTACAGTACCTGAGATAAGTACGTGAGTTTGCCAAGATCCTCATAGTCAATGTCTCTCTTGGCTCCAAGAACGTCATCCACTTCGGCCTGAACCCTGCAGTTAAATTAAAAAATCTTAGTTGCAGACGCCAATTTCTTGCTAGGCATGTTGACAAATTACATTTTTTACTTTCCAGACACTTAGTTGGACTTTGACTCCCAACCTCAGGCAAAATGCCTACTGATTCCCAGCCAGCCTGCCTGAACTTGTGCCTTGTACCAGGATGCAGCAATGTGCATACAGTGCAGCTGAATCAGGCAGGACTCAGGACCAGCTCTGTACAAAGGCTTTGAAAAAAATCACTTAGAATTGAAGTTAATTCATCTTAAGCTTTTTAAAATTTTAAATATATTGGGACTACGAAACTGTTTATTTTGAAAGGGAGGCTAGAATTTACCGGGAATTGATCCTAGCTTTTAAATAATCCTTATAATTAAGTTCGCCTTGAAATTAACAGCAAGCTGGGTTTGCAAATTGGAGCGCACATACCTTTCCAGTATTTCAGGATGCTGAGCCAGTGCCATTACTGTAAATGACAACTGATTGGCAGTGGTTTCATGACCTAATGACACAAAAAATTGGTTTAAAGGTTGGTATGAAATAATAATGTGATACAAAGATGGTCGACTAGTGTGATTATGAACGGGAAACTTCAAACATCAGGCCCCGAATGTTTTATTTCAAGTATGCTAGAAATTAAAGGAAACACTAAAAGGGATGTAAAGTCTACATAAGGAGCTTTCAAGAATGACACGAACAAGGCATAGCTGGTAAAGATCCAAGCCATCTTGCTGAACTCAAAGCTGCAGTGGCTGCATACGGCACCTACTGGATATGAGCTCCCTGACAGAAAGACCAGTGAGGTTCAGTATTTGCCTTGTCATATTATGGGGGACACAGTTCTGCAAAGAAGCAAGGATTTACTAGCTTTAAAGGAAAACAAAGCTTCTAACCAGCTTTCTTTGAAATGTCTGCTTTATGTGGATAGTTTTCATTTTTTCATGGATAGGCATTATGTATTATTTTGAAACAGTATAGAAAACAGACCTCTGCAAAGATGTATTTGTTGCAATAACGTCTTTCATGTCAAAGAACAGTGTTTTGACCTCACCTTCTTAGGAACCTAAATCCTGACTTGCAAGATTGATCTTTCTATGTTGTTTACCTCACATATCATCTTGGCCCTTGATTTTTCTGATAGGCTTGACAGTGTCCTCTCTTATCAACCGTTGACTAATGCTCTTAAGGCAAGAACAGTATTTAATTCTGTAGGCGAGGTGAAGACACGTGGATTATGTTAAAGATGCTTTCAAAGGGGTTTGGCAGGATCTGGGAGGAAGGGCCAGAACCCCGTGAGGAACAGCCCTGCACCCCAGCAAGCAGTGCTGCCCTCTGCACCCGCAGGTTGGGAACCACTGGCCTGGCATTATTTGCTGTGTTGGTATGACTGAAGGAGGACAATACATAACTTGCCTACGAGAAAGCCAAGAGTTCTCTTCAGACCTCACCCAGCTGGTCCTGCGCCAGTGTAATGCTGCCCTCTTCCAACTAAGTGACTCCTTGGTTACAGCAGCCTCACATGGAGCGAACAAGGACATTAATCAGGACCCCACAGATGGCCCAAAAATGTACAGCTTCCCACATGACATATCCGAAATGTTAAAATAGCTACCAACCTGCAACAAAGAAAGTGATAAAGTTATCCAGAATGTTTTCATCATCTCTGGTTTCCTCCAGAGCTGTCAAGAGAGAAAAGCAAATGAGATTAGAAGATGTCCCCATGCCCCAGCTGGAACAGCCATAATGCTCTGCCCTGTTTTGCACATTTTGTCTGAGATGGCATCGGGAGGGGATGCTGAGTGGGCAACTCAGTGGTGATGTGCAACCAATAATTTGATCCAACACAAAGAAATGGGAAATTTTCAAAGCAGCAGATATTTTTCAAAGCGACTCTCATTACCTTCAGTGTGAAAAAACCCTCCTGAAGACATTAGAGGATCAAAGCTCAGATTACCAAAATAAGCCTCCCCAAATCTCATGGCAAAACATGCAACAGATGAATTAACTCCAACAGCAAAGCGTCCCCTACCATCTCCTTTCAGTATTTGCGTAAGAATATCCAGCGTGGCTTCCTTCCCATTCTGGATGTCCTCTCTCCTCTGGTCAATGCACTCCTTCGCCACACGCCGCAGCAGCCTCACGCTCTCCTTGACCTCCTTTACCAGCTTCTGTTTCCCTGGCATGTACTGAATACAGAATTTCTTTAGTCATTTTATTCCTTTTGGTGGTAAAAAATATTACCAAGTTATATTTTTCAAGTGAGCACCTTGTTTTCTGCTAAATGACATTTGTCACAAAAACATCCCTTCTCCGTGGAACAAAGTAAATGTCCCCAAGGCGAAGGGTTTGGGCTGAAATGAGAAATATTCCAATCTGGGCGTGCCCAATCTGGGCTTGTCAGAGCTGATGTTTTGAGCACCATAAGCAAAATTCCTCACTTCACGGAGAGAAACTGCAGCATGCGATACAGAATCTCACCTCTGAACCGAAAAAGGAAAACAGGAGCTCTAAAAGCCTGAACTGCAGCTTTCATGAGAAACTGTGGAATGATTTTTAACTTAAATGTTTCAGATTACATCCATAATTTCCTAGTATATGAATTTTTGTAGAAAATACCTTTTTTTTTTATGTTAAGAAAGTTTAAGTTTCTTTCACCTTGAATGAAGGCTGCCATCTTTTTTGAACAAAAGGCAAAAATCTCAATTTTTGCAGTGAAAGCGTAAAACCATATGAGAAGACGACACATGCATGGGGGAAGAGAAGGCAGAAAGACAGAAAGGAAGCACCAGATGTTAATGTTAATTTTGCAAGTGTTTTAAAGCACTAATAAATGCACAATGGAGAGAAAGAGCTACTGACAACCCTCTCCTTGTTGTACATGGACCTCGCACAGCTCCGTCCCACTCGGCAGGAGCAGGGTCTCCAGTTGGACGCGAGGAGAGAGGACTGAAGTGAGGAGCATACAGACCTTGAGGAGGGGGATGCGCGCCTTGGTCATTCCCTCCAAAACCATGCGCACAGCATGCGGTAAAGGCATCTGGTCATCACTCAGTGCGTTTAATTCCAAGCCAAAGGCTACCTGAGTAGTGGGAGAGAGAAAGACAACTTGCTCCATCCTCCTGGCTCCCTGGCGCTGGGGAGAAAGGGCAGGACAGCCTCACACTGCCTTTTCCCCTAAAAACACCTCAGGCTAGATCCCGCCTCGCAGGAGGCTGCAAGGGAAGGGTAATATCTACATTACGCTTCCTCCTTATTTGGGGAGATTAATAATTTACTATCACGCTCCATTCATCCCAAACTGTTTTGCATAGAGAAGAGAAGAGCCAGCATAAGGCAGACTTTGTGCTGACGTATAATGGTAATAATACAACATCCACAAGTGAACGAGCACTGGTGTGACCTTTTTTGGCACGGAAGGGTGGGAGGTATGAGGCTGTAAGGGCTTTTGCAACGGGTCCCCATCCTGCAGGCCACACTGTGCAAACCCTTCCCTAACTATCCCTTCCTATGGCTCAGCCTGAATGGAAGTGGCACAATTAGTCTTCTGGCACTGCTGCGTAAAGGTCTTGTTCCCTGGTTGCAGCTCCTGATCCCATCCTGCTGCCGGTACCCGTTACTTCCATTCCTTCCTGCCAGTCGCAGAGGAAACAAGCAAGCGGACAGCTGGTACCTTTCCAATGATATCCATAGTCACCCGGTTCATCATGTTCAGCATGCTAAACTCTGTTTTTCCATCTGCCTTTTCCTCTAGCTTCTCCATCAGCTCCTCTGCTTTTTCATTAAAAGTTTCCATCAGACCAATCAGGTAGCTGAACAATTAATAAAAATGAGTGATGGGGGCTCTGGAAAGGAGATCTTTGCTGATGATTTGCATCATTATTTTCCACTGAAAATCATAAAAGAGTTTTGCTTTTTAATTTTTAGTAAATTTGCCTTAATACTTTAAAAAGCAAACAGACAAAATGAGCTAAATTCTTCTTATAGCAGCCCTGCTCTCTCCTGACACGTAAACAACGGCTGTCATGGCAAAGGACTTTGGGCTGTGCATGCCGTGGCAAATGGACTTTACCTTCAGACCCTAAACACAAGGCACTGAGGCACACAGAAGCAAACCAGACCAACCCCCTACTCATCAACCATGCTGTATCTCCCCTAGGGAATCACTCAGGCAGGTGAATGATGAGGCTTGCCCACTTCAAATCCTTCCGACAGGATAAGGCAGCCAGCACCACACTCCTGGATACACAACCCTGGGACCTTTCTGCCACCGGTGAGCACATATGGGTGCCATTCCCCCATGGGAAGTCTGGTCAAATTATACTTGTCATGGAAATGGTATGTTGGACTCTAACTAAAATGTGATTTTGGTACTACATGGGGTTTTTCTCTTTCTAAATATCAAATAATGAATTAATGAGAGGCAGAATCATGAAAATACAGTAGAAATAACAGCTAGATCATCCCAGAGATATTTGCCTTACCTTCGGGTGAAAGCTGGATCCATTATCCTCCGCTGCTTGTGCCAATGCTCATGGTCACAAACAGTTACCAAGCCATTTCCTAGAAACCTAGCATTTAGAAAAACAAGGAAAAGAACAGTTTTCAGGAAGGGAGCCAGCTGAACCCTGTGCAGTCACAAAGATAACTCTTCCTCATCTCCCTTCTTGTATTTCTCCTATGTGCAGGGAGTACTGTGCTGCTTTGAGTATGCAGTCACTGCATCATTGTGGACGACGACTGAACTGCAGATATGTTTTGCCTGGTAGGTGTGGACTGATAAGTCCAATAAGATGCTGGTTCATTACAGCTGTTATGCAAATAATTAATATAGTAACTGGATTATTACATTTTTAAAAGCTTCAGGCTAACAGAGAAAAATCCCCTTTTTTGTTATTGAGCTTAAGAGCTGGAAAGTCCCATGCATTAAGGAATAATTCAGTGCTCTAATATCTAAGTGAGAAGCTTGATGATGGTCTTGAGCAAACTATTCTGAGACTAACTGAACATCCACAGGGGGAAAAAACCAATATGATCAAGGTGAAAAAAAATCCAACATAACCTCCTCCCTGACTGGGGAGACATTTGACTTGACGCATAATTTAGTAGGTACATGTTGCTTACATATGTCTGGAATTAGTTATTAATCCCAACACTAAGGTAAATGGTTTGAGTCAAAGTAAGTGTCATGCCTGTGATGTTATTTATGTTTCAATTATTTTCAAATCACAATGGCTTCAGACAGGTTTTGCCTACCTCTCACCAAATATGTTGAAGATACGACCATATACCAGCGGATCCTTTGGGTACTGTGGTGACATCAAGAACTCCTAAAATCAAATCACAGGTCAGTGAATACTGAGTGCAATTCATTTCCCAGACAAAACATAAAAAGCCACTCACACTCTTTCCCTCCTGTAGCAATAGTCTGAAGACGACATGAATTATTTGGTGTGCCCCGATTCCCCAGCTCCTGTGCTGCTAGTTTGTTTTGCATGCCTCTAGCACTTTTTGCCCAGTGACCCGAAATCTCACTCTGTGGTTATTGCAAAGATTTAGAGGAAGAAATTCAGTCCCTTGTGCCTCGCTTATTTGAGATACTATGCTATTGCAGAGAGTCTGCTTTTCAGAAATGGCAGATGCTTGCTCTGTCTGCTGTTTAAATAAGGGTAACAAAGTAAATCAGTGGATCAAGAAAGAAAATAAATCAGGACAGCCTGCAGAGCAGAGCACCTCACTCTCCTAACCCAGCCAGAGCCACCCTTGCTGCAGGCACAGACTGGCTGCACCACGCTGCCCTGAACATCAGGCACCACCTCTCTCCTTCTGGAGGGATGCACCGATCCCCACTGTCGCTACAGCTTTATTTTGCAGTACCTTCACTCCTTCAGGAGTCAGAATCATTACTGAGACTCTGTGAAAGGCATTAAGCCGTACAATGGGTCCGTATCTCTCTGCCCTACAAGAAAAGGAGGAGAAAAAAACAAAAAAGAGAGAATTATGGTACAAACCACCAACATTAACCAGTTCAGACCTAATAACCTCAAAGGACCAAAGCAGCACGTACTGGGAACTACTGCAGTCTTCAGCGAGTAAAGCCACTAAGAGAAAGATCAATGCTCTCTCTCTAGCTCCTCTACTGACTTTCTGAATGATGCTAAATATGTAATTCAGGACCTCTGTGCCTTGATTTCCCAGTCTGTGCTACAGGGCTACCCTATTCAATGTTACTGATGTGTCTCAACTTACCACTGCAGGAAGAGATCATGCATAAACTCCTGTTTCTTCATCATTCTCCACAAGATCGGCATATGTCCTAATAAAAAGCTGCAAAAAATGAAGGTTAAGAGTGTTATGAGGATGCCAATACAGGGTTTTGTATGGATTGCAACCCGTGTTCAGGGTCAGGCTGGTGCACTCGTGCAGCCAGGAAGACCAGGTCTTTTTTCCTGCTGTATTATAGATGTTTGGGTCTGGGTGGGAGCTCCCAGCGAACTGCTTTGCTCTTTGCCCAGCTGACTCAATCTCTGCTGCAACTACTACATTTTTGCACATACAACAGACATTTGCATTAAATATTCTTTAATACATGCTCAGACCAGCTAAGCACAACTTCAGTTCTGTCAATGGAGTCAAACTGAGTAAAATTAGGAATGGTCTCCTGTCTAAAGCCATGTCACCTCAAATGCTGGAAAAAAGAGGGCAACCTAGAGGGATAATCACTGGATTATCACATCCACTGCAGAAATAAATAAAAAGGGTTAACTCTTCAAATACAATAGCCGTATTGAAAAGTTAGAGATCAATTCCTTCCTTCAGCTGTGAGAGCGAATTCCCACCGGCTTTCCACACATCTGAAGGAAGATTTGGCCAAGCTCCTCTCTAAATGAAGCAAGCTACGCTTAAGATCTGTTTTCCATTTGAGAGACAGCCAGCCATGCTTTGCAGTATAAACAAGCTATAGGGGAAAACCAGGCTCTTATTTTATTTCTGTTGGAAGCAGGAGGTGCTTAAAATAAAAAGCAGCCTACAAAGTTACCCAACATCTACAGAAACTTTTAATCCTTCACTTATTTGACTCCTCCATTGTAACTGGACACCAAAAAGATATGAAAGCCCCAAATATGACAGATGAATCCTTCATTAACTAAAGCTCTAGAAAACACTCTCTCTGCAGCGCACGAAGCGAAGTCCCACTCACGGTTCCCCTTGTGTGACACAGGAATCCTCAGAAATACTTTTCATTCCCTGTCCCATTACTACCCAAGTAAGTCAGGTGTTACAATAGGCCTAAAACATTCATCTGCTAATGAGAAGTCCCCATTACTTACTGCATGCCATGAAAAAAAATTAAGCAAGGGCTTGGTTCGGGATATATAGCTATATGACACTATCACCTGAAAATATATATTTGCAAAAAAATCCTTTTGCCCATTTCTCACTATTACATCTTTAATATGAAGCAAACCTTTGAAGAGATGAGCTCCTCTCTTCACAGGTGAGCCATTCATGCAGCAAAAACAACACAAAGCCACTAGGACTCACTCTTCTAGCCTGTCCTGCACAAGTCTCCTTTGGAGATGTGCTGTGCTAGTCTGATAAAATATATCAGCCCAGGAAATCAAGGGTGTTAACATAATCTTGTCATCATCCAGCCGTAAGACCTTAGACACAGTCTGAGGTTTTGCTAAGATCCTGTTGAACTCCATCCTAAACCAAGGCTTTCTTAAGCTTTTATCAAAGGGAAAGAGCCAAGGGCAAAGGGAAAGTCACGCATCTGGGAGAGAATACCATCTTGAAATGATACAGGCTGTGGGCTGCCTGGCTGGGGAGCAGATCTGCTGACCACAACCTGGGGGCTGGTCCAGATGGGCAGCAAGCTGGACACAAGCCAGCCGTTGCTTCTGGTGCTGCTCTTCTCCAGTTTGCCAGATACAGTCTCAGCTGAGAAGTGTTTAGATTTGGATGAATCCCATTTCAGAGTAATGTGGGTTGGCAAGGACCTCTGGAGGCCACTGGTCCAGTCCCCTGCTCCAGGCCAGTCAATGCCAGAGCTGTTACACAGCTCAGGGCTTCACCCAGTCACTTGTGCCAGCATTTGTGTGCCCTCATGGTGAAGGTGTTTTGCCTTACACCTAGTTGGGATTTCCCTTGAGGCAACTTGTACCTATTGCCCTCTGTCCTTCATTTTGCAACTCCAAGGAGAGTCCGGCTCCACCTTCTTGTAACCATCCATTTGTAGCTGAAAACAGCCAGTGGATCCCCTCTGCCCTTCAGTGGCCGCTTCTCCATGCAAGGCAAGCCCAGCTCTCAGCCTCTCAGGCAACCTGGCTGCCCTCAACTGGACTCACTCCAGTTTGTCAATGTCTCTCTTGTACTGAGGAGACCACCACCACACACAGCTCCTGGCTGTACGTTTTGTTTTGTTTTTATAAATTACTTTTCAGAGCTGGAGGTATTTGATTTTCCTTACCTCGGACATTTAGGAGTGCAAGTGTTTGTGCAACAGGAACTGAAATGGGCGGTTTGGGCTGTCCCTGGCAATTTATACTTTGGAAAAGCTATTAAGCGGGCTCACATGACATACAAGCTTCCACCTAGACATACCAGTACTAGAAATCTTCCTACCATTACTAGAAATCTTCCCGGGAAGGATCCTAGGCTGATCACCAACATCAAGCCTCAAACCCTGAAGAAGGTACAGAAAAGCAGCAACAGGGTTCCTCGAGCTGCCATTACTCTAGGGTGTTACTTCACACCTTGAAATGAACCTAAAGACAAGCAGGTTCAGGTATGACAGGATCCATCCTCTCTCTAATCCTAGTATCTGACCCTGATTACACAAATAAGCTGAAACTCAGAATTACGGAGCCAAGCGTGGTGTCCCTGTAGGACTATTTGTGTAGGAGAGTGCTGGTGTGGCGTCTCTTCCACTGGCATGTTACGGACGGCATGTGCACCCAAAGGTGAGGTCCAATGGGAAGCCCACACTCTCCTGCAAGACCCGTGTCTCCTTGTGACAGCGCTGCCATTGCCTTGCTGGCAGCCTTCTCACTGCCCTTTATCACTTATGACATATTTTTTTTTGGCAGAAACCAAACACCTAGCTCACGAGGGAGAGCACGGAAGGTGCCTGATGGAGTCAGTGTCCATGTGCCTCCTGGGGCTGTGTGGGGACGGCAGGCTGTGCTGGTGCAGCGCAGGGAGCCCCTCCTGCATGGCTGGTGCTGCCAGCTGCGTCCTTTCGGTGTCGTAAGCGAACTCACAGCCCACTTGGGCAACTCTAAACCGCTCATTCCATGCTGCTGTGGCCACCTGGAGCAACCATCCCACCCTGCCAGCCCAAGCCAGCCAGGCAGTGATCTGGGATCCCCGGCGATGCCGGATGGTGCTAGCCCTCCCTGGGAAGCTGGTGGATACATGCGCTATCCCAGGCCAGCCTGATTTCCTCCACTTTGACCTTGCCCACACCAGCAAGGCCCTGGCCCGTCCCCGAAGGTGACCCTGGAGTGTTTATCTTCTGCTCTGACATTTTCTCCTGGCCCCAGGCTGGCAGCGAGAGCAGCCGGGGTGCAAGGTCCACCGCTTCGCCCGGCCACCATAACGGGCATCGGGGCTGAATGGTGGGAACGGCCCTGCAGAGGCCTGAGAACCCCAGCCCGGGTCCCACCTCCTCGCCCAGACCGACCCTGCCCTGCCCGCCCCTCACCTCTCCCGCGGGGGGCCGGGGATGTGGTCGTACTTGGCGTGGATGCATTTCAGGTAGCAGCAGAACAGGCCGAAGGCCAGCAGGGCGAGGGCTAGCAGAAGCCCCACCACGGCCCACAAGCCCGCCATCGCCCGCCGGCGGCCGCCTGACAGCACCGCCCCCTCCCCGGGCGGCGGGGGCGGGCCGGGAGAGTCCCCGGCTGCGGAGAGGGCCGGGCCGGGCCGGCGCAGTCCCCGGCTGAGGGGCGGGGTGCAGGCGGGCCCGGCGCCATAAAAGGGCCTGGCGGCAGCGAGACGGGCAGGAAGGAGGGGAGTGAGGCCTGGCTGCTGGTGCGAATACGCCCACCCGGGGTGGGCTGCCTGGCAGAAGGGGCCTTTAAAGGCCATCTAGTTCCGTCCCCCTGCAATGAGCAGGGACATCTTCAGCTAGATCAGGTTGCTCAGAGCCCCATCCAACTTGACCTGGAATGTTTCCAGGGATGGGGCATCTACCACCTCTCTGGGCAACCTGGGTCAGTGTTTCACCACCCCCAGTGTAAAAAAATTTCTTCCTTCTATCTAGTCTAAATCTGCCCTCTTTCAGTTTAAAGCTGTTACCCCTTGTCCTATCGCAACGGGCCCTGCTAAAAGGTTTGTCCCCGTCTTTCCTGTAGACCCCCTTTAAGTACCGGAAGGCCGCAATAAGGTATCCCTGGAGCCTTCCCTTCTCCAGGCTGAACAACCCCAGCTCTCTCAGCCTGTCCTCACAGGAGAGGTACTCCAGCCCTCTAATCAACTTCAGGGCCCTCTGGACCCACTCCAACACGTCCATGTCCTGCTTATGTTGGGGACTCCAGAGCTGGACGCAGTCCTCCAGGTGGGGTCTCACCAGAGGGGCAGAGTCACTTCCCTCGACCTGCTGGCCACACTGCTTTTGATGCAGCCCACGGGGTGGTTGGCTGGCTGGGCTGCGAGCGCATATTGTCAGCTCATGTCCAGCTTTCCATCCATCAGTACCCCCAGGTCCTTCTCCTCAGGGCTGCTCTCAATCCCTTCATCCCCCAGCCTGTATTGATACTGGGGGTTGCCCTGACCCCGGTGCAGGACCCTGCACTTGGCCCTGTTGAACCCCATGAGGTTCGCACGGGCCCACTTCTTGAGCTTGTCCAGATCCCTCTGGATGGCATCCCATCCCTCAGGCATGTCAACTGCACCACTCAGCTTGGTGTCATCAAACATAGATATATAGATATATATGTGTGTTTGTGTGTGTGCGTATGCTTGCTTTCCTGCAGGAAGTGAGGAGGTCAGGAAGGGTGCTGCACCTTCGTGTGTTTGTTTACAGAAGTGTTTTAAGTAAGACTCATTACTGAAGGCTCTTAGACAAACTAAGCTGCCACGGGACAAGGAAGGCGGAGGCTCTTAATTGACTTTCAACTGTTTAAAATACGAGGGAAAGGGAATATACTGTTGATGCCTGTAGGAATCAAGAGATGAGGATTTTCAGAGCAGTGTGCTTTGGGTCCTGTGTTACACAGCATATTCATTCATCATCCAGACATGGGAATGAAGAGACGCTACAGTTTTATTCAAAATAGGCGATTTAAAGCTGACTGCCACAAATTGCATAAGAGTCACAGGACACAAGGGACCAAGCCATAAAACGGTGGAAATTCATTTCTGATAAATGAAAAGTAACGCATGGGGAAAGATAAACTATGTATATACATCCAACCCAGTGATACATATTCAGTGCTGGCACCTGTTCAGGAAACCTAAACTTAATGCTCAGTACAGATCAAAGAAGCAAGCAGAGCATTGGCAGTGATTAGAAATGGGAGAGCGAGCAAAACAAGATGCCTGACTGGATTAGTATGTAGAGTACTCTATAAATCTAGAGCACACCCACTGTGTACGAATACCACACGTGCTCTTCCTCCCAGCTCAGCAGTGGTGTAGTACCAGAGTCAGAAGAGATTAGGCATCCAAACTCGAAAAAGGATGACTGAGGGACGTTATGACAGGGGTCTGGAAAATTGTCAGTGGTTTGCAGGTGAATAGAGGCAAAATAATCATTACTTTGTATAATTCAAGAATAAAGAGGCACCCACTGAAATGATCCAGCAGCAAGCATAAAAGAGGAAGAGATTTTTCACAGCAAATTATTAAATGGAGGAACTCATTGCAACAGTCTGTTGTGGAGGTTAATGAATAAATTGGCTCACGAGAAGCCAGGGAAAGTGGTGGGGGACAGATCCAGGAACCGTCACTGGTCTCAGCAGGAGCTCTGCGCTCTGGGTTTACCTGGGAGGAAAGGCAAGACCTCAAATGGCTCAGGTAGACCCCCTGAATGGCTCAAGCTCTGAGGAAACACAAACCTCCCACTGCATCCTCTTTATCCCTGCAACGATCTCCACAGTCTCCTGTACCCTCCCCTTCTTCCTCCCTCCTCTGAGACCTGCTGCCTGCACCTGAAGCCCATTCCCACGCTGCAGCCTCTGCCAGCTGGATCCCATGCCCAGTCCATCCCTTTGAAGGTCGTCCACCTTGCAGGCCGGGTGGCAGACACTCCTCTCCACCGTCCCCATGGCTCTGACTGCAGCAGGAGAAGGAGAAGCAGGACACCCTGCTGCCCTTTAAAGAAAAGCGGCTCACCACTTTCCTGTCAGGCTTTCACAGGGCAACTCCATTCATGCACTATTTCTCCATGCAAGCTTTACTTAACCAGCTAGAGACAGGATACTAAACTACCTGGATTTTTATCATGTCTGTGTTGCTGCCTGTGGGTCTCTGATATTTCCCAGCACCATATGAAGCCGCTGCAGGAATTTTCGTCCCCACCATTTCCAATGGGGTGCCTTCCCCCTGCTCCCCTCCCACAGCAGCTCCCATATGGCCATGCCTCTTCGCAGCAGGAGGGAGAGGATGTAACTCACGGCACCCCCTGTTTTTGTCCATCTGATGCAGCAAGCATCCGCCAGGCACCTCCAAGAGTCAGCTCACTTCAATTTCCAAATGGAAGCAATGACTGTGCTAAAAGGCTACAATCTGCAGGTTTTCCTTGATTTTCTTGTGTCGTTACTGCTTGCATTGGAGACTAGCAGATCAGAGAAAGCAGTGAAAGGCTATCAAAAAACCAACAGCACAGGCTGGTGCAAAGTGAGACATTTTTATCCCTATTTCATTTTTGTTTCAAACCGTAAATATGGGCTGTTAGTGACATAGGGGCAGCAGGGAGTGAATGGTGAAGGGGAATTTAAGGAGAACCTGTAGCAACTGGGACTCTATGTGTTGGATGTCCACTAGCAGCTTAGAGGCTAACACCTACTGGCCATCTTCAATTAAACTTGCCATGGAAACACAGATCACAAAATGCTTGAAAATCAGGCAGATGAAAGGAATTGCACTGGCTTTGTAGTGTGAGCTAGGCTAAAGAAAGGTTTGGTACTGCAGACCTTAGAGGATAACAGGGATTTTTTTTGAAGTCGCCAGGAACCAGCACCTCTCCCAGCAGGCATGGCCAAAGCCTGCCTGTGTTTAGATTTCTTGGCCTGGGCAGGGCAGGAGTTGGGTGCCATCAGCCCAGGAGGTCCCCAGGGAGGCAGAAGGACTCATCATAAAACTGTGGAAGCCTGTCAGGAGCTCCTGGGCTTTTCCTTTTGGGTAGCCACCGTGCTGAGCTGAGGGGAGGAAGGACACCCAAAGTGCCCTATGAGAACAAATACAGCTGATCACTTCTTGCATGGACTTCCAGGGCTGCTCCACCAGGCACGCTTGGTGGCCATCATTGCTTTTCTGGCTTCACATTGCATTGCAGAAGGGTTTGGTGGTAATGCCACAGTACGACCTCAGAGAAACACTGACTAATGATAACGGTCAAATGGTACAAAATATTAGAAACTGAAGTCTCCAGCTGTCAGTACACAATGGAGAAAAAACTTTTTTAAGATATTGTTTGGCTTTCTGTTACATTTAATCTTAACATTGATTTTTCTTGAACTGGTAGTTTCTTCTTTGGCGAGAAATAATCGCAACAACCCTGGAATGATTTTCCCCTCCGTTTTCAGTACACAGATATTTTTTTTTTAATCTGGAAACTACATTGATGTTATATTCTCAATATTATCTAACCAGTGTTTATCTTAATTGAAAGTAGATTTTTTTGCCTCTTAAAGTTGGGGTTTTATAACCTCTTGTTTTCAGAAACATTTGGTTGGGCAATATGTATCACGATCCCATGATATGAATACCAGCCACTGGGAAAGGGAAAGCTAATCGCAAAAATAGCTTCATCCAGAGAAAGTGCTTAAAAACTAAAGCTAACTAATGTAGTCGTGTCTTTAAAACCACTCAATGAACTTCCTGATGAAACACTGATTTTCTGAGTTTCATCAATGTTTTTTTCAACATACTTCGAGAAGAAATCATAACTATCTGTAAGGTGTTCTTTCATTTGAAATCATTCTCAGAATAATTTCCTGTGGAAAATTCCTGCTTGTGCATTGTTTGTGAGCAGCTCACAGGTAGGTGATAAAATATTTGGCATTTTATACATTTTGATGGGATAGAGAGATGCAGTATAGTTCTGATCCATGTCTAGAACAGGCAAGCTCTCAGAATAAAGCTTCTCATGCAGATGTAATTCTGCAGATTGCAGAAATTACCTTACATTTCAGGCTTTAAAGATAAGCTTTAATAAAACCTTTTGTTTGTATTCTAACAAGATTTAATAACAGCTTTTGTTTGTATTGTAACGTGTTTCTACACCCTTGAGTGAAGGACATGATACCAAAGGACTGCGCTGTCATGTTCATCTTCTGCCTGGGAGCCGACCGCTGCCCTAAGGAGGAAGGAGTGCAGGCTTGGGCGCGCTGAACTTCCCCGTCTGTCACCTTTCTGCTGGGGATTGAACTGCCATCGCGTGGACATTTTACCAACTTGCACATTCCCGTAAACACAAAGAGCAAAGACTTGGGAGACGAACAGAAGAGCAGAAAGCTGGGAACCATTAGTTGGTGTGAAGTTACAGGCTGAATTTGAAAAATTGATGTGACATAAGGTTAGTCCAAACTCCTGCTCTATTTTGCATGACTTTTCTTAGCTATTTAGGTTTGAAAACATTTACTGCTCTCTCTTGAGAGGTCCAGCAATGCACAGGCTGTGAGGACAGCAAGAAGGCACAGCATAGGCATCTCTTGTGCTGGGAAATGCCTTCTGCAGTACACGGTTAGCCAGAGGGCTGGGTGTCCTGGGGCAGTCTGAATTTGCCAATAAAATAAATTTCTAAATAGCGAGCTTTTAATTTTATTGTTAAATGTCGCTATCTGTTAAGTGCAGATGGTGATTAAATTAGTACCTTTCCTGGAGAATTTACAGCCTAAAACCTCAACCCTCTGCCTAAGGGTCCATATGGAACTAGTGAGGGTCTGGGCCTACACAGACACTGCACTTCATCCATCTCCAGCAGAAATGCAAACTTCAGGCTAGTTTTTTTACTAGCCCTGTCCTCCTTTCCTAGGCAGAAACAGTGTCCAGGTGGAATATGAGGATTTCGGTCCTTCTGCCCATCTCTGGTGGCTCTGCCACACGTGAGCAATCCCACAGGAAGCACTTCCAAGGCACTCATCTATGAAGTCTTGAGGATTTAGCCGTGTCGGAGACACAGGGTCCCTAATGCACATGGTCATGCAGACATTATGCAGGGATGCAAATTTTTCTACACAGGCTGTGAAATATCTGAACATTTTGTTTAACCGAAGGCAAAGAATATTCATTGTGTCTGTACACAGTGTGCCTTCACCTTCCTCCATTTGATCGTGTCACATAGTCCCTATATTGTTGCAAACAACCATTTGCTTTTAATAGTGCAAAAGATAAAAGTTCTCTGCTCCAATGATTGGAAAATTCTGGACAGAAAATGTATATTCTCAAACTTTCTAGTTGTATGGTTGTAGCTCCGCTTACTATTGAATCTACCATAGCCTGAGAGTTCAGATAGATTCATATTTTGTGTATCTTTGAACCCAGGACACGAACGCCGCAATGCCAGCAGCCATCTGGCTCAGAGTAACACCAGTGAGGAATATAACCAGATTTCAAAATATTCAGCGAAGTACATCTCCAAAACCCACCTTCTGATGGCCAAGTAAGAATATCTGATTTGCCTGTGGCTTTTTTTCCTATTATTATGACAGACAATGTGAAAAGTAGTGAGGCAGATGACCTTATTTAGAGTAAGACCATGCAGAATTTTTAACCAAATATAGGAGAGACATTTACCTTAATCTGCCTCCCCTTAAAGAGTCAGTGATTACTTCTATGTTGCTAGTCATTTGCTGTGTGCTTTGCTGCTGTGTGCTTACAGTTACATTCATTCATACACCAGCTCAAAGGAAAAAAATAAAATGCATACTTTAATGCAAACATTTAGTTATTTTTATTATATAAAACAAATTGCAGTATTATAACTAATACTACAAAACATGGACTTACATTGTGTTACCAGCACAATTCAATATGTGACCCTATTTTAAATTCAGTTATTAATAAAATTAAAAGAAAAATGTTACTTCTGTTCAAAAGTAAGTGCATAACTTCCCTCAGCATATGTATACATATATATATGGATATAAAATGTAAAGCAATAGGCCAATTCTGCTGTTATTTTATTAATGTAAATAATAATTAAATCCAGCCAAGCCAAAGCTAGCGAGGGCAGTTATGATGGTTCTGGAAACAGAAAATGACCCATTATTTTAACCTAATTATCAAGGAACAGGAAATTGAAAAGTGGCATCAAGTTAGTAGCAAAAACCTGACCTTTTGTCTGACGCTGGGAAAATCAGCTCCCCAAGCGCAGTCTCCCAAATCACAAAACCTGCTGGGGAAGGCCAGGGCATCTTCATCACTGAGCTAGCAGTAGCTGCGGCTGGGCCAGGCTGGAGGACATCTCCAGGCACTAGGACTGTGTGATGAGACTGCACGACGGCATGCTGTGGCATGTCACAAGCTGTGGCATGTCACAAGCTGCGGCACGCAGGAAGAGGCAGACAGAAAGCTGAAGTGAGATCTTTCTTCTGTGATAAGTTTTGAAGGATAATCTCCTTTCCCACTCCTCTTCCAAAATAAAATCTGAAGTGATGCAAGGTCTTCTCAACCTCCGTACGCAGAACTGCAGATGCCCTGGAAGGCCTTCATATTTCAGGACTTTCCTCATCATCCTGTGCGTGGCATGAGCCTTTGGGACTATGGCTCTCAAAACAGCCTCTACTGCTTCCTCCAGAAGCTCTTCTTCTCTCCAAGGTATCTGTATCATACTGGAAAGCTGGGCACAGCACAAATGGTGTAAAATCTTGGTTCAAAGAATTGCTACATGCATAGGAATGAAATACCTTGCGGTCTGCAAGTCACCTGGCATTTCCCTAAAACCACAATACACCACAACACACACTGTGTACGGTGGTACGCAGTAAAAGTAAAGGGGAAAAAAGAGTGAGCAGTCCAACTTTTTGATCAGCTCCAAAGAGATTTTTGTTTCTATATCATCCAGAAAAGAAATTATCAAAAGGCCTACGTGGTTTTGCAATGGGAAGCTCAGACCTTTAGAAAAATCAGCCACCTTGGGTTAACACTTCACAAAGACTTCGTATACACTATCAAATCAAAATCATTCCTTGGTTATCAGGTCAACCAGTGCTGACTTCTGACCTAGCCCAGGGTGATCTGGGAGGGTGCAGCTTAGCCTGGGCCACAGGCGTGCTGGGGGCTGCTCTGAAGATATAACAGCACAGTTCATGCCCTTTCAGTGCCAGGAAATGTTTCCTGGTGCCCCTTCATTTACCAGGCAAAAAAAAAAAAACCTTCATGTGGGGGTACTGACAACCAAATGTGTTCCATTCTTTTCTGGCTTGGGGGCATCACGTCCTGACTGGATCAGGATAAAGCCTTCTGCTGTTTCACTCAGCAGGGGGGTGTGGAAATAAGGTCTCTCATGGGCAGCACTGGACCTTGGTACCTTTCAAGGCTATGAGAGCCACCTGGCTCAAGCTCGACATGCACGGCTGTACTGTTGTCTCCTGTCCATGCCTGGCAGATGTGGACAGGAAAACTCTCAGAAAAAGTAACTCCTCATGACCAATGAGCTGGCCTCAAAATCAGAACTTTTGCTACCGATTAAGCAACACTGGATAAGGCATCAATCATACCTTTACAAAGCAAAATCTACAGTGGGCTTAGATGTTACTTACCCAACACTGTCAAATACAGACCTTTGCAGTGATTTTCACACGGAGTTGGTTGTCACCCAGCTTATATATACTGAGGTCCATAAAGACTGGAAGAAGAAAGCTGACCCTTCTCAATCAATAAGATTTTCCAGCATGCAGTGGGCAAGTAATTGGCAAGATGGTTAATAATAATGAAAACAGCCCAAGGATTTAGTCATTGCCAACAGCCAGTGCCCCTGAGGAACAAGCTACTTGATGTCAGTGCTTACAGCTGGCTGAACACTAAAGAATATTTTTTTTCTTTAAAAATAGCATCCCTATTTACCACATTATTGTTAAGGAATGATTGCTGTTTCCATCGTAGCTGCTTTTCTGACTACATTAAAACATTGCTCAAGGCAGCTCTATAGCTGCACGTGTGCCCCAGAGTAAAGTCTAGGCATGAATACCTTGGGAAAGTCATGTACAAGGCAGCAAGGTATTGACGCATGTCAGATGGGTTTGATGTCTTATTCATTCAACAGAGGAAAAACTATGAATTCTTAAAACTTAAATTTTGAATGCAGTTAGTTATTAAATGATGCTTACACCTCTTTTCATATAACAAAATGCGTGCTTGTGTCTGAAAGTACCTAAGGGGGCCGATGCATCTCACATGCCAAGCTGACCTTTTAAAGAGGTCTATCGGCATTTTTCAGAGAGGAAAAGCAGGCTTGGATATTGATATGTTGTGACTGGTTTTCTCCTCTGCACTTCTGAGTTTCTATGTTGATCATAAACAAACAGTGGTGGGCTGAGCTCACGCACAGCAGGACTGATTCGTACTGGGGATCCCCCCATACAACCATATCAACGCTAACAGGTTAAAGAAGAGGCAGGCTCTGCTCAGGGCGTTCCTGGAAGTGTTTTGCTGGGTTTGGGCTCTGGGGCAGCGCTGCACAAGCTGCTCCTTGGGCCATGCTGAGGCCCAACACATAGATGCAAACTGATCAGAGGTTGGGCAGAGGCTGGTAGGGGAGATGAAGGCAGGAGAAACACCATGGCAGCGTGTGAAGTTGGGCCCCCAGGCTCATCTCACCCACAGTGCCACTGCCGAGCTTTCTGAACTTGAGTCACGGCTCCAGTGTTATTTAATTACAGGCTGCTGTGCTTAGTAATGTGATACATGTGCCTCGTGCTATTCATACCCTGCAACCTGACACAGAGAGTCTGGGTAGAGCCCAAGCTCCCCTACGTGAGGGATGTCCTCATGGCAGTGCTCCTTCCAGGGCTCCGCACCCAGAAGGGTTTTGCCAGCATTTGAGCGAGCATCCCCGCTGCGACACCCAAACTATTCCGTTGTCTCTCCATTGCTTTGTCAGCAAGTGTTGAAGTTTTTTCCCACATATTTGTGGGAGACTTTATTGGATGCCTTGGAAAGAACATGGTTAAGTTCAAATGATTGTGGCCTGAAGATAATGTCTGTACCACAGACTGCAGCACAACATGGTGGTGCTCGGGCTGGCTACTGGGTACCAACAATGTAAGTGAAAAAAACCCTGAGCTCCACACACTCTGCCTTGGAGGTAGAGAAAAAGAGGTAGCAAGGCTGGGTCTGCACCTCCCTTAGAGATATGCTGGGTCCTCCATGTGATACACCTGTGCTAACATAAGGAAAGGAAAAATGTGTAAGGAAAAATGCAGATGTTGCAGCCTCGGTCACAGAGGTGAATGAGGAGAGAAGACAATAAACGATGTTGCTACTAGACAAAAGTCTAGGACTGCCACATAACACAGACAGAAGAGCAGCTGCACTGGGGTAACCAGCATTATTCCGGGCTATTTTAAGACCTCTATCCTGAATCAGCATCCAGGTGATACGCTGGCATGTTCAAATGTAGTAGCAGGGCTTATCAGTTTATCTAAAGCCCAATTTGTGTGACATCCTGCTATATAAATGCATTTTTGAATTAAGAAAAACGCTATCAATAAGAATCCTATTAAACAGCAGATGATGTATCAGGTATTTAAATGTACATGTACTTCTGTGCTTTGAATAATACAGCTTCATTATTTAAACACCAGGGAACTGGACTGACAAATACCAGGATTTAGTACAGATATGTTTTAAGCTTGGAAGGGACCATGATGGTCAGAAATATCTTCGTAGCATCGTAAGAGCGTACTGGGGTGGCAGGCACAGACACGCACACCCATCCACGAGTTTTGAGGAGGCACGCTTTTCCCACTCCGTGTAGGCTGGGAGAAAGGATAAAGGGGGGGGAAAAAAACTTATTTGCAAGTCTTGTCTCTTCCTCTGCTGATAAATATTCCCCCTGTGAAGCTGGTGGCACCGCCGTAATGCTGGCAGCAAACACCGAGGGTGTATGGCTCTGTGTTTGCCATCAGCCGAGCCATGGCACAGCTCACCCTTACTGATGGTTGCTCCTGTGGGCTGGGTTCCACGTGCCTTTAGCTGTCACCAGAGACCACCTGCCAGCTGGGGGCTGGCGGCAGTCACCACCAGCAATATGCAAGATGTAGGTGGCCTCGGCTTATGCTCAGGAGGTTCAAATGGGCTCAAGCAGTGTAGGGTAACTAAGAGTTAAATTAGAAAAAGAATACTTAAGTACCTGGAAAACGATGGTGAAATTCCTGTCTAATCGGTGTATGGCAGACATCCTTGAATCATCTCCATTCCTTTAAAGTAACTTTGGTTATACAGGCCTTTTTCCTACCCAGAGGTTTTTAGGCGTAACCATGACCAAGATTCTCCTTGCAATCTCACAGCTAGAGCTAGCTGCAGTTTGGCTAAGGAGCCAAAAGAAGCGGAAGAGGAATTTGGAAGAAGATAGATTATATCTCCGCTTTCCCTTTTCTTCCAGCCCTGTGGTCCCATCAGCTCGACAGGTGCCAACTCTTTTAACAGAAGAATTTACAAAGGACTCTCTTGTTCCCTGAATGTTTTTATGTGCCTGAAGTGAATTTCTGCACTTTAAACAAATGCATTTGCACCTTCCCTGCAATGGGAAAAGCCTAATGACACTCTGGTTCCTGATGGCATTTGTAGGTTTTCCAATGAAATAAGAGTAGTGTTTTGCAAAAGGCACTTTAAATGTCTGTTCTTCCCTTTATACTTAAGAAGGACTAGGGAAACAGTGCTGTTTTACTGATCACCTGGTTTTGTATTCTTTAATATCAAAAAGTATTTAATGGGTATATCAGAAAGTTCAGGAAAAATATTTAAAACAAATTCATTTACTCTATACATCAATGCTTTAGGCTTAAGAGGGCACTGTCAACTTGAAATTGGGGAACTAAATATCCACAGTAAGAGCTTTAGATACAAGGTTTTGCTTGTGAACTTTTCTGGATCCACTAGTCATTTTACATTTGTTTCATTTTGTCTTTCTTATGTTCTTCTGTGAGCAGCAAGATAAAACCTACGCTGATTACAAAAAATAACCAGGCAAAATGCTATCAAAAGCAGAGACCACAAGGGAGAACATGTGTCTCCGATCAGCACTCAGGTGAAAAACACATTTCAGACTAAATGAATTCTGTGGGTTTTTTTAATATCCTTTAAAAAGGGGTAAATATTACAAGATTATTGCCCTGGTACATTACCTCTTGTCTAGTCATTCACACCTGTGAAAACTGAATGCAAAAACATGTGGCTTCACAATGTTTGGGAAAGCGGAGAAACTTGTACAAAGTATCTTCCAGGTTAAACTGAATAATGATCCCGTTCACGTAGAAGAGGCCAAATTTTCTTTTTACTTAGATTAGTGCAAACTGCAGAAGTATTCTCCAGGCGGTATGCTCTGACTTTTTCTAATTTACCTAACTGTCTCTTAGACACAGCTATCTTTGAGAACCTATAGGCTTATACCAATACAAAGCATTACAGAAGAGTAATTTTCCTTTAAACTAGCGCATGGGAAGTTAACCAGAAATTCTACTTTTGCATTCAGCAAAGAAAGGCACAGATTTGTGCATAGTTAGAAACCATCACTCAGAGCTGCAGGTGGTAAAGCATGCCAAACAACGCAAACACTTCCATAAGGAAGAGTGAAACACGGTCATTTGGGAATTTATTTTTTGGTAAAACATTGTGAAGCACGGCTGGGGAATGTTGTATTTCAAAAGATGAAAGGCAACAGGATGCGTCCTTTCTTCTAATCTATAATTGCTGATGTTTGGGGTTTTCTTCTTATTAAAAAAACCCATACAAACCCAGTTTCTGCCCACAACATACTCGCATCACTCCTTCATTTTACTTTTTCTTTGCCTCCAGTGCAGATGGATGGGGATGAATATGAAGAAAACAGCAAGATCCCTTCAAACAGATGCAGCATCCTCAAAGCAGAGCTCACCCTCCTCAATACTGGCACGGGTTTAGAGGGTCAGGCAAGAAGGTGACATGCTCCAGGTACCTCAGCCTCTCTGTCACTAGTCTGCCACCTCCTCCCGGCTGCACACCACGCCAGCGTCCTCCTCGTGGGAGCAGTTGTGCGTGCCGACGTCGGCATGGTCACACTCCAGCAGCGTCTTCTCCTGCCCGGAGCACTGGACATCGTCCAGGAGAATGCGAAGGGAGGTCCCTTCCCCAAATTCTGCCTTCTTGCTGGCCCGCACTACGTAAGGGAAGCCCAGCTGGCGGCACACCACGGTGGCGGCATGCAAGCTCCATCCATCGTCGCACACCGTGCCCCACTCGCCATTGATGTATATCTCCACCCGGCCCCAGCTCCGGCCGTGGCCCTGCTTCTCCATCAGCCGTACGGCGCCGTTTTGCAGCGGCAGGGCCATGCTGGGGGGTTTCTTCTTCTTCCTGCGCTGCCCCCTCCTCTCTCCTCCCTTCCTGGGCTTGTGGGCCCTGCCACTCGGTGCTGGCGTGGTGGGTGTCCTGCTTCCGTTCCCCGGTGGCGGCGGAGCTTGGTCCACCCAGTCCACAGCTGGCGCACGGGAGGTGTCAGGGTCTCGCCTGCTTCCCTGTGGGACCTCGGTCGTGGCCTTCAGCCGGGGACGTGGCGTTGGTGTTTTCACAATAAGCTCTGTTGGGGGAAAAAACCCAGAAAAACCATGAGTCTGTCACTGTACGGACACAACTTAAAGACAACTATATGAAACCAGTGATGATTTTCGACTTACTTAACTCATTTCTTGGAATTTGCTTACTTGATCCTGTTGAGAAGCAACAACGCTCTCGGTGAGCCAATATTTCCTCGGCGAAAAACGTCAGCCGCTTTTAGTTAGCAGAGAGAACTGCAGGGCTTAATGCCAACCAGTAAGCCTCTCCCTAGAAGGAAACTCCAACTTTTGCCAAGTCGATTGGCAAAACCTCAGCCTGGCCATTAAAGGGTGGGCGCTCAAGTTTCAGGGAGAGGAGTTCCCCACCATACCCTTCTCCCCTGCTGAAAGCATTTTAAAGACAGGCACTATTTCTGCTCTTCTCTTCATTACTAATGATTGGATCGTTACCAGATGGAGAGCGCTGAGCGCCAGCCTCCCCACTGGGCCAGATGCTTTATTCAGAGGAGCTGAAATCAGGAACATTCAAAATCAATTCTCTCTGGCAACTGGAATGTGCAAAAGGAACGGAGTTGCCAGGACAACACATAAAACAGGATTTGGGGTTGGGTTTTTTGCTTCCTTATGAAAAAAAATAAAAGAGCCTTGAACTCTGAAGAGCTGAAAATTCTTTGCTGTCACAGTTTCCAGGCATTACTGGACTTGCTTATTCACATGTGCTCTATTTTTAGCTTAAAAATAAGTTTTAGCTTGTCAGAAGGAAGCAATTTAGATTTACTCAGAATAACAATCTACTGAGCTGGGACGGTGTCACATACATTTGCAAAGACATCACGACTTTTTGAATTATATCCTAGACTTACCCATTCTCATTCATCATTCGCTTTGTAGTACAGACGACAAAAAATATGACTGTTTTATTTCTGCTTAATTTCTATTGCTCCCCAAAGACAAACCCTTGCAGAGGTCCAGTTTTTCCCAATAACGCACTTTGGAGAGGAATTGTATTTGTTGTGTGAAAATACTTCCCTTCTTTGGAAGCTGAGGTTCTGAAGGCAAGATAGAAATGTGAAAGCCTTACCTGGGCACACCTCAGTTGCTGGAGCCTGATCTGGCAAAGCACTTCAAAATCCTGGAACTCATATAATGCTATGTAGGACTGCGTGAAAGCTAATGGTCACCTGGGAGTGCTTTTCACCTCCCTGAATCAAGTTGTTGTTATATATTACTAAGCTACACATCCTGTTTGCACGCTTCTGAATCAAAATCTTCATGCCTGGTTTTCACCTACACATGAATTTAGTTCTTGAGACGCTTAGCAGAATCTGTCCCACTGTTTCTAAGTTTTATTTTATGATGCAAACTACCTTGCAAACAAACCCAAAAGATTTAGGTGCATGTGTAGGTTAAAAATCTGAACTTCGGACTTGCATAGAGAATAACGCATATGCAGAAAACAGAGACAAAGCTGGTTGAACATAAAACAAGTTAATATTCGGTAAACGCGTGCACAGCTTGCAAAGGAGAATGTTTCTGAAGATATGCTGAGTGCTCAGGCATGCCAACAGGTAATAATTAGCCTTAGGTCTTATTCCACATCAAAGACTCAGTCTTGCAAGGTGGTGAGCGCCCTCGTTCCTCCCTGAAGTCAAAGCTGTAGGAACTGTCAATGACTCAAATGCAGAATTTAAATAAAAGTGTTCTGACATCCTACAGTAGTATTAACTTCATGACAAAGTTGTTAGACTACTGCTTAGGTACTTACATGTGTAAACAAAATGCACAGGGGAAAAGAAAGGTGATGCTTCCTAATCTAATTTTGAGATCCTAATAGCATATTTAGAGGGTTGCATTTAACATAAATAGTAGTTGGCTTGCTGCAGATTCAGCATCATCGCTGACTACTCCAGCTTTAGCAGTACAATACTTCATTCAGTATGAAGCAATCAAAAAGCCCTGGAGGGTTTGGATAAGCCAAAAGTTCACCTGAATGGCTGATTCTTTCCGGAGTGTTTTCTCATCCCATATTCTCTCACTTAACAACTAAGAATGACTCAGCCCTCACCTTGCTCAATGAGCTATTTCCCAACCCTTTAGCCATCACATCCTTCATCACATCCTCCTGAAGTGCTCCTCACTACCTGAAGGCACTGCAAAAAATCACCACTGAAAAGCACCATCGAGCACAGGCTCTCAGTGCAGAAACAGTTACAGGGAAGCCAAGCTGGTGATAATGAAACGGGTACGATATAGCATGGAAAAGGGGCAACGTACAGGGGCAGAAACTACGGAGAAGATTTCACACCGCCAGGAGAGGGGAAATACCTTCTGCCTTACTTGAACCAACTCTTCAGATCCAAAACAGCTGGTAAGAATTAATTTTGAGGATACTCTGAAGAGTGAAGTTCTGGGTGGTCTCCACACAGAGAGAGAGTGCGAGCCTGGAGTTGGTATCTACTGCCAGATAACAAGCACCAATAATAAATGGCAGCAGTGACACTTACTCTCCTTTGGCACAAACTGGATGCGTTTGCTTTTTACTTTCACTGGCGACGGCTCAACTCGGCATTTTCCTGGTGGTGCTCGCCTGCAAAAAAAGGGACACACACAGAGCACAATTAATTCCTTTCCCCTGGCATCGTCAGCCTTCGCTTCACGTTGTTCTTCAATGAATGTAATGCTTGTTGGGAAAAAAACGACTGTTTAAATGATTCAAGAAATATCTTACAGTAGAAAACATAGTAGAAAACATAATTAAACAATCACATATCTCCATTGATCAAAGTCCAAATATTCACAAGGCAGTGGAGTCCTCTGGCTCTGTTTTCACTTGCCATTGCTGAATGCATTAAGGAAATAAAACATTGGCAGGTTCAAGCACTACAGAAAGAGATTAATCAAACTGAAAACAAAAATTACAAAACTAGACAGTGTATGTCGAACATCTGAAATAAAGGTCATGTGTACACAAGTTTTCAGGCTGTCTTCAGAGAAGGAAAATAACACACTATTATTCGTACATAAAGCCCAAACAAAAGACTAACCACTACAAAAGTAGTACCAAAAATGCATTATTTTCAAAAAGAGCTCTAAGTGTCTCCTACAGAGGCTTCCTCTTAGTATGATGCGTTATTTTGCCACAAATTTGTTTGCCGTGGAAGTATATCTCACTTCTGGGAAGTTATATCCAGTTCGTCATCACTTTTTCCTCTGCTGGCTGGCTCGTTAATCTGCAGCCTCCTTCAGAGGTTTTTCAAACTGGTTCAAAAGTGCATGATGTTTGCATTTGGAGGGTATATTACTCCTTTGTAATTAGGACTGTTTGCATTTGCATTTCTGTGGAAGGCAAAGAGCTCCCCTCTCAACTATTGCCACGGGGACCTTCCCTACTTTTATGAATTTTCCTATGAGTTCTTTCTTATTCATATTGCTGTACTCGACACGCTAAAGGAACTTCTTTTTAAACTTAAACTTACGACTTTCTTTCGACTTCTGCTTGCTTTATTTTTGCAAAGGTTGCGTAATACCCGCCTCTTAATACACAGTTTACAGGAACTCTTCCTCTGTGTTAGATAATGGAAAATGCTTCTGACAGAGGAGAGTCGGAGGAAAACACACGGCAGCTCTGGGGGCTGTTTAACTTTGGGGTCTTGTTCCAACACAAAACTGAGAAGTGGTTTGGTTTAAAATGCTCAGCTAGCTAAAGCTGTACATTTAATCCATTGAAAAAAAAAAAAGCTACGAAAGTCTCACTCTACATGTCTGGCTGAAAGTATTTTGGTGTTTAGCCAATAATAGTAATGCTTAAAAAACAGGAAGATGGAAAAAACAGCTATAAGTCTTCCCATAAAACTCAGCTATTCCCTGACTCGCCCAGTCTGAAGATACGTGCACGTGGGATCCAGAAGGTGTAACAATGGTTTTAGTTCCTTGTCCGAGCCATTTTCCTCTTTAAAACACTAAAAAACAATGTACTTTTTGCCATTCATTTCTGCTTTGCCCAAGAAAGGGCAGGTCACGCTGGGTCAGCTTTGGCTACAGCTGCCTGGGCACGACAGATGCAGCCAGCTACAAGGGATGGAGAGGAGCCGAGGATAAACACCTTGCGAAAATCTGCCTCCTCCTGGGCAGGAATCTAAAGAAACTTTGCCTAAGAAAGACAAGCCACCCATAAAGTACTCCTCAAGCTTTCAGGAACAAACCTGAAACTTGTTCAGCCTGGAGAAGAGAGGGCTCTGGGGAGACCTTATAGTGCCTTCCAGTACCAAAAGGGGGCCTACAGGAGAGATGAGGAGGGACTGTTTATCAGGGAGTGTAGTGATAGGACGAGGGGTAAAGGGTTTCAAATTGAAAGAGGGGAGATTTAGATTAGATATTTGGAAGAAATTCTGTACTCTGAGGGTGGTGAGACACTGGAACAGGTTGCCCAGGGAAGTTGTGGATGCCCCATCCCTGGAGGTGTTCAAGGCCAGGCTGGATGAGGTTTTGAGCAGCCTGGTCTAGTGGGAGGTGTCCCTGCCCATGCCAGGGCGGTTGGAATGAGATGATCTTTAAGGTCCCTTCCAACCTGAAACATTCTATGATTCTATGAAACTTCCTAAGCCACGTAACATCAACAGGCCCCATAACAAACAAGCTGGTGGTCACCAGGCAGCGTAGACTCCGATGACTGTGGGATCAAAGCAGACCCACAGCGGGTTGCTCCAGCCATTCCTTGATGAAACTCCATAGAAGGGCCCAGCATGGGAGAAGAGCTAGTTTGTCAGTCAGCATCATTCATCACATCCACACGTGGACACACTGCACCACACTTAGGCTTTGCCACAAGAACATCTCATACCTAGAGGTGTCCACCACTTTGTACACCACTCCATGGGGAGCCGTGGCACTTGGTACGCCGGTAGACATGAAGTAAAGTTCCCCTGCGGGAAAAAAACACAAACACAGCCATGAAAATTCTCCAAGGTGCTTCTGTTCTGTACAGCACAAGGGCAGTAACTCTGCGTCACAGGTCTGAGGGCATCAGGAGACCTGGGACCTGGAGATCGAGCTACTGGAAGAAACAAGGCAGGTTTCTATTTGGGTTTGTAGGGAGAGTTCAACTGCAGTCCAGTGGCATAAAATACCACTTAATGAGTAGGAGCTTTTACGTATTGTCATGAAATATTATTTTGACACACTTCTACTGCATGTCCAGCTGCCCAAACTTCAGCTGCCATCTCAGTGTGACCTGTGTCCTTTAACTTCACCGAGACACAACAGTCAAACCCTGAATTCCCTTTGTCCAAACAAAATGAAAGGGAATTCTCTTCACACTGTCTTCTGCTCTTTTGGATGAAGCACTCCTTTGGGGTGAATTACAGAACACGATTTTGCTTTTGCTTTCTCTAGCCCACTCACAAAGCGAGATGCGCCTCATGAGAAAGGCATTTGGTTTGTCACAGCTCGGTCAGGTCACATGGGTAGGGCTCGACCTTCAGCCAAACATTTTCCATCACCGTTTACTTGACGTATTTTCTCTTAACTGCATTTCCATCCCTCTCTCTCTGTTGTGCAGCGGAGGCTGGGATAAGCGGTCCCTCCAGCGCTCTCCTTTCTCTTTTGCCAGCTCAAGTGCCTGAGCGGTGCAATGGAAAGTGTTGGAGAGAAAAAATAAATCTGCAATATTTCAAAAAAAAAAAAAAAGNGGGGGGGAGGAAGGGGAGAGGTCAGAGGGAGCAAAGGAAGATGTGGGCAGTCGGTGGCTGCTGAGCCTCCCTCCTCCTCCCTGCTCCCCTGTGCTGCCACAGCCCAAGCTCCTCTGGATGCTCCCAGGGCACAAACCAGCCACCCCTGCCCAGCCCTGGCCTTTTTTATTCCTTTTTTCTGGTGCGCTCCATTAACCACAGGCCAGAGGCAGCCTTGGTCCAAACCGTGGATGGGAAACAGCTGGCACTGCTGTGTGGTGATGAGTGCTTCACATCCCACCCCTCTTTCCCAGAAATCAGCAGGCAGAACTGTGAATGCCTGCTGGCGGGGAAGCACACAGGCTATGTCACACGGGCGCCCCACCGTGCCTGGGGTGTCCCCCGCACATCCAGCTGCTAGGGAATGGGGCTGATGGCTTTGTAACGGCTGTGCCATGAGCCAAAAATGTCGGTGTCCCTGCCGCATAAACACACCCACCGCACCAGCCTGATTAACGTTCATCAGAGCAACAACCCCAAAAAACTTTTCTTTCCGTGAAGGAAAGCTTCTTAAAATAAACCATGTGATAAACTTGTAAAAAACGAGATTCCCAACACAGCAAAAAGGTGCAAGAGAAGAGTGTGCGCTGCAGATAAAGAAAACTCACCGAACTGCTATCAACGGATTTCTTTCCGTTATAATAAAACAAACACAAGGCAATTTCCACCCAGCTCTATTATACTGTGCAAAGTGCCCATGAAAGGCGCGGGGCAGAAGAAGGGCAGCGGTGTTTCACCCCCACCCCTTTGCACAGACCCTGCCCAGAGCCGCAGGACCAGGGAGATGCTGCTCGCCGGGGCCATGAGCAAGGGCTGCGATGAAAACAGCGTGGTACTGCACTAGGCAGCCCTCTGCCTGGGCATAAAGCTGATTTAAACTACGCCATTCTGATTTTAGGGTAAGATACCCTTCTCATCACAGCACTGAGAAACAGCTCTACCTTCCGTGAACGTTAGCCATTAAAGAAAATGGATTTTAACTGCAAAAAAAGACAAAATTCCCAAGTCAAACTTTTGAGCTAATACTCGATTTGGATGATTTGCATTTACGTGGTAAAATTTGCATTTATGTGATATGCAATGCACACATGTGACATCCACAGCTGACCTAATCTGCAGGAAAAGCGGACATTTAAAAACTGGGGCATTCTGGAAGCGGCTGCTTGTGACCACGAGCCAGGACACAAACACAAACTCCTGCATTGCCGAGTCGCACACGAGGCTGCTTGGCAATGGGACTAAACATTGCGTGGGCCACCCTCTCCCCATCCCCATCCCCATCCCCATCCAGGGGCTGCAGGCTCTGCAATTAACCCATACCCTTGTACGAACAAAGGAAGCGACCACCAGCTTTCACCCCGGGAGTCTCTTATTTCCTCCTTTTCAAATCGCAGCCGTTCCCTCCTAGAAAGCAAAATGTCTCCAGTCTTAAAAACACAGCCAGGCAAAGCTCCACGGGGACTGCATCCTTATGCAAGGCAAAATCCCAGATGGCACTAAGAAAACATGGACTTAAGCAGCCTCTTGCCAATGCCTCACTCGAGACATAACGTAGAGCTTTCATTCTGCTTCGGCCCGCGAGGTACACATATTCCAGGCCAGGGTGAGCAGGTTCATAATTACTGTTGATTACATCTGTTTTCCTGTATCCATTAATAACGTCAACACCCTTCTTAACTAGCCAAGAACACAGACTTGCTCTCACTTGGGTATGGGCTTCTCAGCCCCTCAGGGCCTGCATTCCCCACACCATGGCACGGTGGAGGAGGTGGTTTCTTTTCTAAGCTGTGCTTCACTGTGTGTTCCCCCCACTGACCCTGTCCCTCCGGAGGGCAGAAGCGCGGGCAGCAGCACACATGGCACTCCCAGGCTCAGTCCCGCAGGGAACTGCCTACCCTATTCCCGCCCGCAGGCACTGCGTGGCACACCGGCCTCAAAATCAGGCTTGTGATTTTGGTTTGATATTTGGGAGATGCTGGGAATCTCACCCACTGCCAGACTGGTGCTCTGCCTCCCCCCACCCGCTGCCTCCCAGGAGCCCTCTCTGACCCATTCCCGGGTCTTTTACTCCAAAGAGAAACCGCAAGCACGCCATTCAGCACTATTGCAAAGTTGAAAGATTACCTGCTTCATCTTCAGCAAAGGAGATGATGTATTGATAATAGTTATTGATAAGCCCAGGGAACATGCATGTTTGTCCCGACCCCATGCAGATTTCACTGTATTGCCATTCTCCGGTAGCGCGATCCTCCTTCAAAGACATCAGGCGTCTGCAAGGCAAAAGAACACTTGCACTAAGCAACCAAGAAGACGATTTATTAACATTAATCGAGACACTTGAAAGGATGTTTAATGCTTCCTACCCGCATTAGCTACTATAGGAACTGTAGCTCCTCCAAGAAATGACAGCCTGTTAATATTAAAACATGTATATTATACACCCCTGCAACACCTTGTCTTTCAGGGCAACACAAGCATGAGAAAAAATTCTGTGGGAGGGTTTAAGGGACGTCAGATTGAGGGGGACCTTGGGGAAAACAAGGCAGTTTCACGCCTGCCTCGTCACAGGTTTGCAGCAGACTCACTGCTGGACGGTATTATGTTTTTTCTTTCTTTCTGGAAACATTGCATCCGAGCAATTTTATTTTTTTTTTAGGATGCATTCAAATGCTTTTTTACACCAGTTCCAGGGCTTTAAATCAACATTGTATCACTGCCCCTTTATTTGTACTGGCATGATGCGAATTAGCAACACGTAGGGTTGCTGGAATGCAAAGATCCTGCATTCCTGCATAGCACCATGGGATAAAGGTTATGCAGAAGATGCCACGTGAGCCCCCTGTAAGGAGCAATCAGGCTTTGGGCAGTGCCTGCAATCAGCAGCCCCCCCTCAGCTGCCAGACTGCAGGAGCACTCGCCAGCGGGCGCAGTAGCGCTGGAGGACTTTGGCTGGGGGTCCGGGTAACTATTCACTTACCCACTCATAAAATCACCAAATATGTACAGGCCATTCAAGTTTGGAGACTCGCAGCCCCGATAGACGTAGCCTCCCGTAACAGACTTCCCCATTTTGTGTGGATACGCGTAAATTGGAAGCACATCATCTGTAGGGGAGAAAAGATCTGTGACTTGCCTTTTTTTCTTTTTACGCGTGGCGCGGAAGAGCTGCTTATCTAGATAGTTCTGAGACTAGCACCGTACAGTCAGGTTCGCCTGAGCATCTTCTAATTGAACGAAGTGCCAACGGGGTCATCTTTAGTTTGGTTTTTCACCTTTTCAGGGAGCCCTTCACCTCACCCCAGCTCTGCGAGTGCCGCTTCTGGCCCATTCCTACACAGCCTGGCTGGTTTTGCTATGAATTTGCAGGTTACTCTTAAGAATCACTGCATCCACGCAGAAGATATTGGCCCGATGCAGCTTTGTTTTGATGGTGAAAGGGGAAAAAAAAGAGACGGGTTAACTCCAGACTGCAGGCGCTGGTGAAAAAATATGTCAGATGTCAGCGCAGATAGCTTCTCTGTTTCTCTGAGACAGGGGAGTTTAACCTGAAAGGTCCATCAAATATTTATGGGACAGCACAGGCAAGATGTTGTTCTGGCACATTCATTGTAAAATGCAAGTTAAAACCCAAGACAGAAGCAAAACAGAGGGAAATGCCCTTATTTTGAGGGTCTCTATTGGAGGCTTCCTCCCCTTTCTTTTGCAGCTCTTGGGTTAGAGGTATCTCCTCCTGGTACCTGCCCCCTCCTCTTCCTCACAGCCTTTCTCCCTGCCCGTATAGCAGATCCCTCAAGCAGCAAAGCCAGCAGCTCCACCAGCGAGGCACTCCCACCGAGGGCATTTCATCTAAAGCAGCTGTTTTCTACACTTCAGCTGCACTTACCATTGAAAAAGGGGCTGTGACATTTCACTGTTCTAACCAAAGGGTCTCTAAAGGCATCAGAAATTGTTCTGAATCCCCGGCGATCTCAGCAAAGCGCTTGCCAGGAATGCTCACGCAGGTGCTGTCGCACAGGAGAGCACTAAACAGGCTCTCTGACAACTGCTTCAGCAAAGGGGGTGCAAAAAACCTGCTGCCTGCTCTCCAAAGTTTTATAAAAACCATTTAATTGCTACCACTGTGCTTGTAGCGAAGTTAATAAAAGGAAGGAAGTTAAGCTAAGTTAATAAAAGGAAGGAAGTTAAACAACGACACATAGCACTTAGACGAGAAAAAAGATCAGAATCTCAGCTAGTGCAAATCAGTGCCAGCCCACTGCCCCCCTGGATCTCTGGGGAGATGCTCCAGCACAAGATGTGGTCCGCCTCAGACCTTGCAACGCAACACACCGGAATTTAGCCAGCCAGCAAATACCCTCAATCCAGGTTTGAAAATTTAAAAAAAAAAAGAAAAAAAAAAAAAGGGTTTTGATTTTGGCATAGCTAAAAGAAACAAAAATACACTGCACATTCAGTTACCTGGAAAGCAGGCAGTCTGCACACGGGTTGGCCAGCTTACACAATGTGTTTCCTTCTCTTTTTTAAATACGGATGCTACTTGTGAGTTATGAAGAAAAATACAATGGCTCCATATCTTTCTTGCTACTGCAGGAAATCTTATTTTACGTGGAAAAAGATGAAACTGTCCCCCTAAATCCCAGAATCACCAAGCAATTTGACTAACAATACAGATTGCCTAGAAAAACACCAGCTAGCGTGTTTCATTTACCTAACTCAAAAACGGTAGCATTTGGGCTTCCAATATTTATCCCCAAGTCAGCTCCCTTCTAGACTGAGACTGCCTAGATTTACATCTCGGAAATGTGTGTTTTCCACCAAGCAGTCAGGCTCTGAAGGCAGGAATTAAAAATGACGGTGCAGAAAACTGCACAGGCAGGTAATTTAGAGGGAACATCTATTTACCCATTGAAGAATTGGCGCAAAGCTTTTTATCGTAGCAGCTGAATCCTTCCCTCGCCCTCCAGCCGTAATTTTTCCCTTTCTCAACGATGTCAATTTCTTCGTATTTATTCTGCCCCACGTCCCCGCAGAAGAGACGCCCTTTCCCTTCCTTGGTTTGAGGCTCTCCCCTGTCGAAAGAGCAGCGCCACATATTCCTCACTCCGTAGGCATAGACTTCAGGGCGAGCGTTGGGGTCATTGAGAAAGGGGTTGTCGGGGGGGATTCGGTACAGAGGCCCCCGGTCGTTGTTGTTCACATTGATCCGCAGCACTTTGCCCAGCAGGGTTGATCTGTATTGGGAGAAGAAAGGACAGAAGGGAAAAAAAAAAAAAAAAGAAATAAAACTAGACCTTGGTTAAACATCAGAGAGGTTGCCCAGAGAGGTGGTGGAGGCCCCATCCCTGAAGACATTCAAGGCCAGGCTTGATGAGGCTCTGAGCAACCTGATCTAGTTAAAGATGTCCCTGCTTACTGCAGGGGGGTTGGACTAGATGGCCTTTAAAGGTCCCTTCCAGCCCAACACATTCCGTGATTCTTTGATTTTGGAAAGCCAAGGGTTTCATTCTTTCTGGTTTGGAAAAGACAAGTCTTTCAATATCTCCGAAAAAACCAACCATTTCAAGACCATTTCACATGTCCCAGGCCACCAAACAGCCTTCAGGTGGCTCTGACTTCCTACCACCCACTGCCCGGCGGATGCAGGCTGGTGGCTTGGAGCTGCTGTAGGGATGGGTCCGCTCTTCCCACATCACGGACCCCCCCCTTCCACTTGCAGAACACCAGGCTCCGAGCGGACAGCTGGAAGGCTCAGGGAGCCATCTCTGCTCACAGGGAAGAAAGACACACCTTGATAGCCTCCCCTCAGAAAACAGGAGTTACACGGGACGTCGATATATATATACCCACGTATGTGCACAAGCATCAGTGCGGGTGTTAGGGAAAAAGTAAACCTGGGAGAGAAAATCCACCCCGATTTACCTCCCCCAGTTTCTCTTCTCAACCCAAGGGTGACAGGAGAGGGACACCCGGCGCACACAAGGTTTTAGGGGCTCTCACTTGTTCTGGGCGTTACCAAAGGTCCCAAAAGGATCCCCAGCCATGCCTCCGTCTCCAGTAAATATATAGAGATACCCATCATCTCCAAAGAGCAGCTGCCCTCCGTTATGGTTGGAAGCGGGTTCTTCTATTTCCAGGATTATCCTGACCGAAAAGAGGGAGGAGGAGTTACCCACTGCACAAGCGCTACGCAAAGGGCAGAGCAACGACACGCCAAAGTTGCCCTTAACACATGGAAACGGCTACAGATCAGTTTTGATGCAAGCTCCTCCATATCCACGTTGCTGAATTTTCCTTAGGCACAGCTGATTTTCTAACCTTAAATAATTCCAATTTATTTTCCAGATTATAGAAACACCGAATTGTGTAATAAGGAAAATCTGGGAAATCACATGACAGAATATACTTTTAATTAATTATACTTTTCCTCTGATTCTTCCTTCCTCCTTGTTAAACTTATTTTTTTTATTATTTTTATTTTTTTTTTTTAAGAAAAGGCATCTCAGCTTAAATCTGACTGTAAACTGCAAGAGAAAGGACTCCAGTCCATCTGTCCATCTGTACTGCACTTGGCACAATTCTGACAGGCGCGTTTAAGGCGAACGCCAAACTTTTCAAACATTAAGTAATAGTTAAATTCTTAAAGAGAGAAGAATCCTTAAATGACAATTACATACAGAGGACTTTACGAGCTTTAAGAGGGGTTAAAAGCAGCCCCACCAACAAATTCGCATTTTGACAAAGGTTATTCAAAGCAGTACCAACAACCTCTCCCTTAATTTTAAAACCTAACTCTTACTTTTATGTTTATTTTATGCATCTGGCATCCCTTTCATAGTAAGAAAAGGGTGAAATATATAAAAGTATAACTTTATAGAAAGGTAAAGCCACAAATACATGCAGTGGATGTTCCCAGGTATAATAATTGAAGTTTATTTTGCTTCAGCTTGAAACAAAATCCAGATTTCATGCTGACAGTGCCTCTTAATAGCTGCAAAAACCAAATGATAGTAATCACGTATACCACCTCATTTTTTAGGGAGGTTTTTTCCCTTCGGAAAGTACTGATAGTTTGCAATCGGATTGTAAATTGTGGGAAGGAATCCAACTACGTGATTATTCCGTCACCTCTGGGATAAGGTGACCCTAAGACTCCAGCAGGCAGCGGGAGCGAGGGAGGATCCTGTACGGGCACAAAGGTGAATCCTCCTCAACCTCACAAAGAAGATGGAAGAAAACAAAAACACATTGAGCAAAAATCTGCAGACGGACGGACGGACGGACAGACAGACGGCCTCCTGCTAAGGCAATGCAGAGCCCGTGCCAGCCTGAGCTGCCCCTTGGGCAGCATCTCCAGATGAAGTCAGCAGGACCCATGCCTACACAAGCACAACAGGACCACAATTTTGTTTTCTTAAGCTTTCACCGCACTAACCATCAGCTAAATGAGCACAGAAAATGTTACAAACGTAGAGCCTGAGGATTTTTAAACAAGACGGCTCATGGGCCCCGACATCTGCAGGGTTAAGCTCCTGACTGGCTCTCCTGAGGACCAGGATTCAATTCTCCTCACCTGCCATCAACAGTGCTGGTTACACTGAATTGCTCTAATTGCTGTATAAACCAGCATCCCCTTTCTTTCATTAGGTTATGTGCATTTCTGAGCTAGAATCATCCACTGCTGAGTATTTGGAAAGCCCCTAAAATAACCCATGTAAACAAAGCAAAAATCTTAACATTAATTATATTCAAGTGTCTCTTATAACAGTGGTTCTATTACGTCGTTCTGCAACAGGTTATAAATCTATAGACTGATGCCACAAACAAACCTCTTGTTATCTGTCCATATTAACGTGGATCAACTGCAGGATCAGACTCAAACAAATGAAATTTCCAATCAAAGTGCACTCAGTATCAGCACGGTGGTTTACATTTTATTTAATTTCATATTAAATTTGTAATATCACAGGGTTGAGCTGTCATTCAGATAAAGAAACGTGGGGCCAAATCCATCTTTGGCTGGGTATCGCTGAGTTTTTTATACTGATTTTGGAAACCTTTGCCTTTGCAATGCATTTCACTCCTGCTTTGCAGACGTTTATTTTAAAGGGTAATCATTACAATGCCAAAAAAAAAACCCGCAACCAAAAACCAAAACCCTAACACACTAACTGTAAATAATGTTTAATCAATGTTCAGTTAAATCTGACATACCAGAACTGAGAAATGTCAGAAGATTCATCCTTGCAGTTCATCCACGGAGGACAGGCATATTCCCTACCTCAATATGCTAAACATGGACTTGGACGAACTTGCAACCACGCTGGAATGCGAGAACAATATTAAGCTTAATAAGCCTCATTCATTAATAGCCTTTAAAAATGCACAAGCTGCCCTCGGAGATCTTAAATACATTTGCCAGAGAAACATATGTACAATACCTTTCAGAACCATGGTCCAAAGCATTCATGTCAGCAGGAGAAATTCTGAACTCACTGATTCGGATTCTCTCTTCATAACGAACTTCAACTGAATAGTAGACATACACTTTACCATTAAATTTGAATTTAGGATGGAAGACAATACCTAGAAAACCTCTCTCGTCTCCTTCCCAAGGTGAGGTAAGCACGGCTTCGCTGATGTTCAGAAATGGCTTTTCGAGCCTGGATCGATCGGGGAGGTAGGTCCACACCAGGCCAACCTGCTCCGCAATGAAGAACCTGTGGGTACCATCGTTGGCGTGCACCATCGCAACGGGATTGCGCAGCCCATTGGCGACCTCCACGAGGCAGAGCTGGAGACAGCCCTCCGCGTCGGCGGTCACCAGCCCCAGGTTCTGGTTAAGGTTCTGGTTAGCCAGCAGATGTGGAAAACAGTAGTCTGTGTCCTCCAAGGACAGGTAGCGGCAGAATTTTGCCATGTTGTTCTCCAGTGCAATCAACTCTTGGTCTGCAGAGAGATAGCGAAAAATGGAGCGGCATTTTTGCCACACTTGCAGGCAATAGTCTTGGCAAAGTCCCGGTATCGTCCGCACGGGGGTGGAGGGATCCTCGGCATCATACAAGTGAGCTGCATATGGAGAACATTCCTAGAGGGAGAGAGAGAAAAAGCCTCAAGCCATTTCTTGGAGCAGATCTGAAACAGCTGAGCAGCAATACTAATTGGAGAAATTTCACCTTAATTACAACATATGTTGTGGTATATTCTGAAGACATATTAACAGAGGAAAAGATCTGAGAAATGGGGTTTATCTCAGCATCCACAGAAATTATCTGCAGTATTCCTGGTGAAAGCTGGCTTCCTCATCCTGTTACTCATTTATTCCAACCACGGCAGCAACACAAGAAAACCAGTGATAACATATATCTTGCTACATCACTCTAGCAGATTGTACTGGGGAAAAAGAGACTTTTCTGTCTTGTATGCTCTGACTTTAACTATGAAATAGTGAGCAGATTCACCATAGCATGGCAGTGAAACTGACGAGTTAGCTAACAAGATCCAGGTCTTGCATTTCCGGGCTGAGGAGAAAACAGGAAAGGTTGGCGGCGTGAAAGCCTGTGACTTCCATACCTCGTCATCTGACAATCCAGACATGCACCTCGAACGCAGATGTGATTTACAGGTTGGAAGGGGCGGGATGAGAAAGTGCAGGAGAGGAGAAGGACACCCATCCTTCGTACGGCGCAGTGCCCCAGCCCTGGGATGCTACCACTGCATACACCAGCCTTGCTCGGGTCCAGCTGCCTTTGCTGGTGGGTATTTGCCTACAGACACTTTATGTACCTGATTAGAAGGGGTGAAATGAACCTCACGATCATGACACTGGTCACCCAGTCTTGTGGGGGATGCTCAGACTACAGGATTTCAGAGAGTGGGCACCAACTGGCCATAATCCAGGCAGCGGCTGCAGCACAGCCCTACTTTATGGAAGGTGCAGCCCTGGAAACCTGCCTAAGGGCTGAATCAAGTTCACGTAGTTCATTGTATTCTCCACTACAAGAACTCTGACAGGCACATTTTCCTTATGTAAAAAGCCACTGCAATTCAGTAAATCTGTCTGTAAACAACAAACTGACCGAAGTGACTCAGTTCTGCTCTGCAAGGACTTTCCTTGTAATGAACACACACTATTTTCCAGCTGTGATGCATCTTCCCAACAAGCATCTCAAAAGTGCTCTCCAAATAACATAACATGACTCAGTTGAGGCTCGCTTATTTTCACAGGGCAGATAAATAACAGAGGCAAGAAAGGTAGGAAGAGAAACTGTCCTTCTTGAATAAATTATGCATTTTTTTTTAATGCCTAGGTGGCATTTTTCCAAGCAAAACCAGCTTAGTTAAAAAAGAAAAAAATATAGGGAGCTGTTTCTAAATCTATATAGGATTTATATATCTATATAAATCTATATAGGATCTACAGGGAGCTATTTCTTAATGCAGATTACAGCACTATTCAATAGCTGAAAAGATATAACATCCAAGATAGTCAAGTATTTAAATTAGCTGAGAAGTACACACAATATTTATTTTATTTGCCATTACATACCATAATAAACTGAGAGGCCATATAACAGATCGTTAGTGTACAATAAGCTTTCCTCCTGGAACGTCAAGCCATTCATTGCAAAATTAAGGTTATTATGCCTTCAAACGAGCAGCGATTAATGTAAAAAGGAGACGGCGCGTGACACGGCGCACCGAAATCTCAGGGACAGGTTGGGCAGTGGCACGAGGCTTGGTCACACGAGGTCTGCCAGGCACAGAAAGAGCCCAAGCATTTGCCGATGGAGTTGTTAAGACTGAAAATTTGGCCTCAGAATACAAATTGCAAGGAGGCAGAAAGCGCACGTGAAGGCAGGGCTGGACAGGAGCTCTGTCTGCTGCTGCCCACGGAGGTTTGACATTCAGAGAGAGGAAGACCAGCGCTTGAGCACCCGGGGTGAGCCTGGTTCTCTCAAAGCCTCCTTCAAAGCAAGCAGGGATCTTGGGCATTACAAAGCAGTTTCCTGGCTTCAGCATCGGAATTAAAAATAGCCCAGAGGAATGGTTTCCCCGTCCCTTTGCCGCTGCGGGCTGTTCACCCCCACCTCAGGTGTGGTTGAACAGCAGTTGTGGATGGGTTCTCCACTCCTCACCACGGTCCTGGTGGCATACGGCTACTTACAGTGGCATTACGCTGGCGGTGATGTACAGAGCTCTATCACCAACCAGACAGTAGGGTATTTTCCAGACACATTTGGAATACCTTCCAACTTTTACTCCACAAGAGATGGAGCCTGACACCTGATCCTGAATTTCCCTGCTTCTGAATAAAATGTTGTGGTCCTTCACCCTCTGCATCGTCTTGTCACATTCACTAACTCAAAACACCGGGAAACTCTATGCTCGCGCACAGCCCAGCATCACTAATACAGTTAAATTCTCATTTCTGAATGACACGCTCTGTTCATTCATTTTCAACTATGATGTGGTCCAAAGACCAAGGAAACTACTGGGCAGATGGTCAGTAACTTCAGTAGGGCTGGAACAAGCTCGCACCACGAAAACAACTCATCAGAAAACAAAACAAGTAACATTAAGACAAGTTAGCCAAATCCATCCTCTCTGTTCCAGGAATTCAGAGGCAGTTAATTTATCTGAGGAATTGCAACAGTCCAAGCCTGGAAGAACACCCACATCAAACAATGGCTTATTTACTGCTGCTACCAGCCGGGAGGAAGCAACTGGACTCCTCAGGAGAGCATCTAACTTGCACATAATCCCTGACATTCCCTGTCCCCCTCCATCTGGAAACCCAAGCCTTTAAGCAAACTGTTCTCCGGGAAGCAGAACAAGGCCTCTGCTCTCCCGCGGTTTGGTGTCCTGCATCCCACCCCACAATAATCCATGTCCACACACGTCCCCGAGACCTGCTGCCCCCATCAAAATACCCCCCAAAAGTGTCGAGGCTGTGGGGCAGGCAGGGGGATGCCCCACCACAGCCCTCTTCTCCTCCACGGCCAAAGGCATCCTTTCAGCCTGCTTCTTGGCGGGGGGGAAACACTGTTGTGGGGCTGGGGGATGACGGGCAACGCCCAGGGAAGGATGTTTCTGCTCCTCCACTTGCCCTTCTGCAAGGAACAGAAGCAGCACCCCGTAGCAAATCACAAATTAAGAGAAGGTAGGAATCCTCACCACAAGTACAAGCCGAGGCACTTGTCAAAATAATTTGACCACATTTTGAGAGAAATCGCGAATTGTGAGCAGAAAGAGACAGAAGCGTGCTAAATAAGTCACCGAAACCCACTTATTAATTCAGGTCTAGGATATAAATTGTATCTATAATGAATGAATGGAAGCAGAGCGTTCCGGAGTGCTTGCAATGCCTGAACTTCCATTTCGTGCCTGTGTGGCCAGAGGCGGTGGTTTGTAGCCGCGTCTGGGCTGGTGCTGCACTGAGCTCATCAGAACATTTCAGTGAATCATTTTTTCCCCCACATTGAAATATTTCGCTGCTTCTGAACAACTTTTCAACGGTCGGATTTCTGATGGGCGCAGGAGACTCGCTTATCGCTTCCAGAGGCAGAAGGAGCCCTTAGCAGGCACTGCTAACTGGTTTCCCATCTGCAACTGGACTTTTGGACATCGCTTGTTTCAGGAATATATTCAAAGGGTTTTTTGTTGTTTTTTTTTTCTCTCAGTACAATGCGAGATGAAATAAAAGTCAAACCTCTAGAAGGTGTTGTGGAAAAGGGTTGTCTCTCTCTTCACACTTTCAGGAACACAAGAGGTACCCTGCAAAATGCTAAGAGCAGGATTTCTGCAGAGCCACTTTGATCCCCCCCGAGCGCAGCAGACGAGACTCCGCTGTCGGAATTAATTTAAGATTTACACTCGCACAGCACAGAGCTGCCAGTGCTCTGTCTCAGGGGCATTTTCATACATACGAGGCCACCGCTGATGACAGGGTCAGATGCTTGGCTCCGCACAGACTGTGATCAATCCTGTTATCGTATCTGGCCACAGAGCATCCACCTCGAGTGGAAATTTCCCCCTGTGCAGGATGGCCACCGCAGAGGTTTCCAGGCCAAATCTTCAGGCATTGCTCTGCACCCATCATCAGGACTGTGAGCACCTGGCACATGCTAAAAGCATCTCAGGATGCTGTAACCCAGTACAAAAAAAACCACCTGATCCCATGAGTTGGGCGTAACAAGGGGCATGTCTGGTGCAAGCAGGTCCCCTCCTGGGTGTCTTCACCAGGTCCAAGGATCCAACCCTGGCAGGGTGAGGGGAGTCTGCAATTGTAACTGGCCACACACCTATCTCAGAGCACTGCTGCTCATAAATTAAAGCAGGGCAACATCCCTATTCCTCTTTCAAACACTTGCCAGAGGTGGGAAAGTCCGCTGGGAAAACGTGTGATGGAGAGTCGCTCCTCACAGTGCCTGGGAGCACAAGTCTAGGCTGCGGCACTAATCCCTGATGCACCCATACGTGGGCCAATGCAATCCTGCCTGGGCCCAGGCACTAACGCCGTGGCTGATGCATCTGTGGGGGGGTCCATGTACCCCTGTTTGGGCCGGGCACTAATGCCACGGCTCACACCCACCTGGGTTGGCCAAAGCCCCTGTGCTGACGCAGCCCTGCAGGGGTGGATGCAGTCACTCCTGGGCTGACGTGCCCATGCCATGACTCATGCACCCCTGTGAGGTCCCAAGTATCAGTGCCTGGACCACTGCCCCCTCCCCGGACCAACGCACCCACACCTGGGCTGGAGCATCCATACCCGGACCACTGCCCCCCCCCCAGACCAACGCATCCACNCATCCACACCTGGGCCAAAGCACCGTGACAGGGCTGAAGCACCCATGCCTGGGCCAGAGCACCCTGCGTGGCCACGGCACCGTGCAGGGGCTGAATCCCCCTGTGCAGCTGATGCCCCCTGTGTGGCTGATGCCCCCTGTGCGGCGGAAGCCCTCTGTGTAGCAGGAGCCCCCTGCATGGCTGAAGACCCCTGTGATGCCTTCTGTGTGGAGGAAGTCCCCTCTGCAGCTGATGTCCCCTGTGTGGCTGAAGCCCCCTGTGTGGCTGATGCCCCCTGCACAGTGGAAGCCCCCTGCGTGGCTGAAGCCCCCAGTGTGGCTGATGCCCCCTGGGCAGAGGAAGCCCCCTGCGCAGCTGATGCCCCCTGCATGGCTGAAGCCCCCTGTGCAGTGGAAGCCCTCTGTGTGGCTGATGCCTCCTGTGTGGCCGAAGCCCCCTGTGCAGCTGATGTCCCCTGCGCAGTGGAGTCCCCCTGTGTGGCCGAAGCCCCTTGTGCGGCCGAAGTCCCCTGTGGGGCCGAAGCCCCCTGTGCAGCTGGCCCCCCCGCTCAGCAGAACCCCCGGCACCCCTGCGGCAGCCGGGCCGTGGGGCGCGGCGGCCGGCGCCGCCTCACCTGGCAGAGCAGCTCCTGCAGGTGTCCTGCGCAGGCGGCGTAGGCGTCCGCGTCCAGGCGGGCGCTGAGGCGGTAGAAGCGCTGGAGCAGGGCGCGGTCCCGCCGCGGGTCGCAGCAGCCAAAGTCGGTGTAGCGGCGGCAGAAGGCCAGGCCCCGCGGCGGCCGGAACGGCGGCTTGAAGTCCAGGCACTGCGGGTGAGGCCGGGCCGGTCCC
>VWZL01005584.1:1357932-1371798 GCA_013396915.1 Stercorarius parasiticus
GGCTGCGCAGTCAGGGCAGGGTGTCGTACTGGACCAGTTAACACTGGACTGTGTCATACTGGGAACAAGTTCTTAGACCGACTCCTCAAGTGTTGGCTGCTGGGCTGGGTGGTTGAATCTTTTGTATGACCAAAATATGACAGCTAATAGCACTCTGAGTTTATGCGGCCAACGGACATATTTATAACCAAGAAAACAGCTTCAGTACAACTAGTGCTTCTACGTCCTTTGGCACCTGTTCGCAGTGTCATCCTGGGGTGAGGCTCTGATTAGATTCAGCTAATAGCGGACTCAGTTTATACAGCTGATGGACATATTAGAGAAGACTCCAGGGAGATCTTACAGCAGCTTTCCAGTATCTGAAGAGGGCCTACAAGAAAGCTGGAGAGGGACTTTTTACAAGGGCATGTAGTGATAGGATGAGGGGTAATGGCTTCAAACTGGAAGAGGGTAGATTTAGATTAGATATTAGGAAGAAATTCTTTACTGTGAGGGTGGTGAGACACTGGAACAGGTTGCCCAGAGAAGTTGTGGATATGCCGTCCCTGGAAGTGTTCAAGACCAGGCTGGATGGGGCTTTGAGCAACCTGGTCTGGTGGGAGGTGTCCCTGCCCATGGCAGGGGGTTGGAACTAGATGTTCTTTAAGGTCCCTTCCAACCCAAACCGTTCTATGATTTTATGATTCTATTTATAACGAAGAAAACTTAGCTTTGGTACAACTAGTGCTTCTATGTCCTTTGGCATCCTTTGACAGTCTCATCCTAGGATGAGATTTTGATTAGAGTCAGCTAATAGCACTCCGAGTTTATACAGCCGACAGACATATTTATTACTGAGAAAACGGCTTCAGTACTACTAGTGCTTCTGCGCCCTTTGGCATCCTTTGTCGATCTCTTCCTGGGGTGAGATTCTGATTAGATTCCGCTTTGAGGCTGGAGAGGAGAGGTCTGGTGTAGTCATTACACCACGTGGCCCTAGATAGCCCAGGAGACATATTCCCCCTTATGAAGATACTCCTTCCATTCAGAGGGGTGCTCCCTCCGTGCTCTCCGGGTACTCCCTGCCCAAACAAAATAAAATTGCTGATGATACTTTCCTTACCTTAAAGTGCTTCGTGGCATACCCCAGGAAAGTATTTACTCCAAATGCTGTTTTTTTTGCATATCATATATCATATGTGACGTTATCGGCTAGTAAGATCGAGTCCCAAGTAGATGGCATTTTTTTTTGCTGTTAAAAGCAGCTAGCCACAGTGTATTATGTATTTCATTATTAACGTGCCGACTGCCCATAAAAGACAAAGAATGTAGAGTTCATGCTGATATGCTATTTTTGACTCCTGCTTTCAGACCAAAGAACTGCTGCACAGTGCATATGGACTGTAAAATCACTGCATGGCTTGGAACATCCTGTCAGGAGACCATATGTGTTACAGCATTAAATACGAGTTTGTTTTCCTCTCCATATGCTTATGTAACTGCTGCTAAGGTCACTAAAAACTTTGCGTATGTGTAGGCAACCAGAATACCTGATGATCTCACTTGAGAATTCTCTGCCCTTTTATTTTTGGTCATTTAAAGCCACTGTTTTTGTGGATGACCTTGGTAAGACCATTGGAAAGCACACGCGCTAGCTGCTGCCCCTGAAAACTTGGCATGCCATGCAAAAAAACCCCAAGTATGCAGTTATGCAATTCCATTTTTGTGTAAAAAGAACCAATGTAAATGCACGTTCCTGTTCATCCCAGTTAATGCATTATTCCTGTGGTTACCACTGGCTGTCGTCTCAGTGTTTGGGATGGTTTTTAATTATTATTAATTAACATCACAATGCTTAATATACAAAGAATGGACCGCAGTAACCAAACATACTCTGTGATAATGAGATTTATCCTATAGCCTCTTGATTTGCTATTACAGCTCTTGATGAGTTTGGCATCCATGCAACGTTTTAGAAATTAAAGGAAAATAAACACTGCACATATTTTGCAGTGAGTCGTAGAACAAGAACTACAGATTTGATCGGCTCATCACTGCAAAACAGCGTAAAATACCTCGGTGTGCATTTACAATACGTGCCCCGAGGCCAGAACTCCCAGGGTTTTGCTCGTTCAGGCAGGGCAATTTTTTTGTCCTCCCTCGGGCTGGCGACTGCGCAGCGATTCCTGGGCAAGGCGCTGCTGAAACGGAGACCTGGCTTCCATAAGGAGCTGGTTCTGCCAAGGATGGCTTATTTTACATCCTATTGTCCACTGTATTTTGAGACTTCCCAGGCCACTGGTAGGAGCTCATGGGCTGCCTTTGAGGGATCTGTGCTGTGGTGAATAGGAGCATACAGCTCTGTTTTTTTCTTTCCAGCTCTGCCTGGAAACTTAATTTACTCTATTCCCAAGTTCCTATTTTTTTGCCTGGATTCTCCCATTCATAAAACGAGGATAGTCCGTGCTCACCCACCCCATGGCAATCTTTCAAGGTATAGTTTATTGATATTTTTAATCACTGCTTTGTTAGTCTCTACGAGTTCTCTGCCGAGCCAGCGCTAGAAACTAAGCGCAGGAAGGGAAATGTTGCCCTTGACCTGACGTGCTAAATTTGAAGTTGCCCTTGTTGCTGCCTCAGGGAAATAACATGCATCTGTGGAGCAATTACAGCATGGGGATGAGGTTTGATTTGGGCAGTATTCAGCAAGATCACATTGTAATTCGAGAACTTGCCACTCAGGAAGTTTCGTATTAAAATGACTCATTTTTAATTTGGATAATTTGAACATTCATCCTTGTGCTTAATGACCTAAAACAATCAATTGAATATTTTGTGATGTACATCAGCTATTGAAAACATGTCTTTTTGTTTTGTTGTGGGTTTTTTTGTTTTGTTGTGGGTGTTTTTGTTTTGGTTTGGTTTTGTGGTTTGTTTTTTTTTTAATTAAGATATTGGATTGCTCCTATTCCCACCAAAGTCTGTAAGAGTTTTACTGGTTGACTTCAATTAATTCTTAGAATCAGTATTTGTATTGATGGATGAAATTGAAGTCACCAGGTGTGAAAATGCAATATTTGCTTGCAAACAACACAACATTAGGGCACGAAAAGCCCACATTTTAAAAAAAACCCAATCATTTTGGGGTATCAAGCCTGAAATACTTAGTTAAAGGAACTGATAGTTGCAGATACTCTGCAGCTCAAGAAGGCAGTTTTATTTCCCTCAAGCTGAACAACATCCAGATTTTTTCCACTCTTTCTGCATACGTTGGAATTTGTTAGCGTTCATGGGACAGAGGGAATGTGGGCACATTGATTTGAAATGTCATCAAATCGCATTTGATCAAACGACCAATGTCTGACCCAGTGCCTGGAACTCCATCCTTAAGAGGAGTTTAATGCTCTAAGCTTTAATAGCCAAAGGACACGCTGCTCATACCCACGCCAAATGTGAGCACCATCCCTAAAAACATAACAGTCAGGAATTAAATACAGGGCTATAACTCTTTGTAGAGGAAATTAGGCTTTGCTTTCTCATTACGCATCTGATCGTGAAGCCCTTCTGTTCCTCATTTGCCTTCTAAGTGTTTTATTTTCCTTACTGGCGGAGATACTGAGGAGAGATTTTTGTTATGAGAACAAGAGAAAGATGTGCGTGTGCATGCTCATTCACACAGCTTTTAGCATTCTACACCAACAATAAATAAAATATATGAAGTCTTTGGAAAGATGCAGGAATAGTTTTACAGCACAGTCAAAACCAAACGGGCGTCTTCTCATTTAAGATGGTTTTGTCAAGGAACGCACAGATGCGCTGAGCGGTAGCTGAAGTCCCGCTGGCCGTGATAGGCCCTACCGACATATTTTGATGTTAGGGAAGCGTTTAATGCAAGAAACCCGAGGAGCCAGCCCAGTGCAGGAGAATACCGTCAGAGGATTCGATAAGCGGAGATCCTGCTGCCTCTAGACATGCTGGGATGACTCAGATGTGGAATGAAATGAGCTGCTGATGCATCTGAGACCTAATTTCTCCCGGTAAATGGAACCACGCGAGTCCCTCATATCCTTTAATCCTGTTGTGATGAAGCGCCTCGTCCTGCTTCAGCCGTACCCTCTGGTGCACGTTCCTGGGCTCCGTGTCATGTGTCATGGCAAATGTTTGTCCAGAGCACGAGAGCAGCCCCGCAGACGGTGTAAATCAGCAGAGCTCAGCCTTAGCCTTGCATATGATATCCAGGATGCCCATATAGGTGCCCTGCTGCTAAATGCTTTTCCTCTCCTTCTCATGCTCGTTTTATACACAGGCAGGATGTAAACGTCGGGGTTTTACGGCAATCAGATAACTCCCTCATTTCTTTTGCTTCACAACTTCCTACCATAGCAATGCTATCGCAAGGGCCCTAAAGAGACCATATGGGCAGTAAACATTCCTTATGTGTCGCGCGTACAGAAAGAATATGTTTTCTTATCGGCTCACGCAACAGCAGATCATGCAGAAATGATTTTTTAAAAATTACCACTATTCTCCCTGCAGTAACAGCAATGCAACAATGAGTAACAACCCTTGGGCAGTTTCTGTTTATTTTACAGCACAAGGATCTTTTCCCCTTTTTGGTCACAAGAAAAAATAATAAAGGCGTTAAAATGTACGTTCCTTTTCAGAAAGTGTTGTATTGATTTTATGTAACATCTGAATGCTTTGTGTTGTAGATTACATATAACCATATAATTTGTCTGTAACAAGAAATAGACCAAAAGACTTGCTCAGTGAATTGTACAAATGAGCCTTTCCTCATCAGTGATCCAAGGCATAATAAAATACCCTGCTTTTTTAGTCCCCTCTGAGAGGTGAAAAAGCTCGCTTACAGAAGCAAGTATATTCCATTGAAAGAAATGGTGATTAATCATAGATTGAAAAGGAAAAATCCAGTTTGGATCTGTGCCTTCATCCCAGGAGCATTCAGTCCCATCTCTAGTCTGGAGAGAATAAGGATTTTTTTTGATTAACAACCACAAAAATGTAACTTCTACAGAACAAAGCTAGCAGCAGCCAATGCTGCCATTACTCCACCCCTCCAGAAGGACAAGGAGCTAATAAACAGGTTGTTTGGCTATTTTCTAATAGCTGAAAATAGAAGGCATGGCCAATAAAAGCAAGCTGTAACTCAAAAAATTCTTCACCAAAGTAATCAGGTCTTGCAGTAAAAGGGAAGAGGTGCTGGTCTAGAAACAAAGAGATGGCAAATTTAGTATTTCCGAAACCTTTCTGACTGAGTAACGAGGTACATAACATTGCCAGCTCTACCAAGCCCCCAGCCATGTGTTTCATAAAAGACCTGTCTGGGGACCAAACAATCTTTTAGGAAGGAAAAAAAGAGGAAGGAAAAAAGCAGAAGTTATACCAAGTCCACGTGGACAACTTAGTGGACTCTCCTCTGGAGGCCCGGTGCCATGGAAGCGCAGACTATGCATAGCGTAGGAGCCCCAGAGAATCCTGACCCAAATTGGCAGCTCTGGGGTCGTTATGTCCCTTGCATAACTACCCCAGTACCAGCAGGCAGCTCGTAACCACCCTGCCACGGGTTTCCAATCAAATCCAGTGTCTTCATGAAATATGCAAGGAAAGACATTTTCTGCTAAGGGAATATGCAAATTTTCAGCTTATTTAGAGAAGTATGGCATTTAAAGAAGGCCAAGGGGATCACACTCCTCCATCCGCTGATTTTGTGCCTTTTCTTTCACATTCTCTGAGCAAAGTCAAGAAGAAAAGCCTATGATGATTTCTTTCCCCAAAGCTGAGGAGGGTTTTGACCCCAGAACTGCTATGTGCCACTGTAGGGTATCATCAAGCGTCTCTCCCAGGAACAGCAGGGGCCGCAGTGGTCTGGGGACACTGCAGAGCTGGACTGGCTGGCTTCAGAGGGGCTTGTAGCCTCAGGCAAAACCTGCTCTGGGTGCAATAAATGGAAACTCGAGGGAGGTTCTGAACAGGTTCAGCTTGCTTCCCTTTCTGTTGGCTGTTCTGCCCTGCAGACAGGGCTGTAATGGAGCAGCAGTATGGTGGACCGTTAAATTCTCTCGTAGCCTAAATCTTGTTAAATTCATGACAAAAAGCCTTTTACAATGAGTCCCGAGTGGATTGGGGGCCTCCTTCCATTGGTCTCCACGCAGGCTCAGTGTCTGACGTGCTTCAGCATCTTTGGCATTCCCACTCTCCGTATTTGCCTTTAGACCAGTAAATCCACCTCTAAACTCTTATTGACCTAAAGGACCCTAGGTTTTAAAAAAATGTCATTTTCAGACACTTAGAGTTATTTTGCCATAATCAAAAAGACTTATATTTCTGTATATCAGTTATGATTTATGAGTCAACCTGACACAGCTCAAAATGCTCAAAGAGATGTGGCACGCACTTACAAAGCAACGCAGCAACGCAACAGTGACAGCCAAAAAGGCAGGACTGCATCCACAGTCCACGGCTCAGGTACAAACTCTCGGTGTTGTACAGAATTTTTATTTTTGCAGAGCTTTCGAGGGTCTGTTGGAAAGAACTATAAAGTGAGAGCTGTATTTATTTGACGTTTAATTCATGAGAAATGGTATCTGTTGCTGTAGGAGCACGTGTGTTCAAAGTAGTTTCTACCTTTGGCTCTTCCCTGGCCTCCCCCTTGGCTGCAGGATTTTCAGGTTGGGGCCTGGTGGGGGTTCGGGGTTGGCAGCTTTGTCCGTTGCGGGCAGGAAGGAGCAAAGCCCAGGAACAAAGTGGTTTTCCCCAGCAGTGACCTGCCCCAAGCCCTGAGCAGGTCATATCTGGGAAGTGATGGCCCGATCTCCTCCCACAGCCCCGATGGCCAAGCCATCGCAGCAAGGAGGAGGCGAGGTAAGGAGGTCTTGAACTAATTATGGCTAATATATGTCAAAATTAACAGCCTGAGTTACACACAGAGGTAACGGAGAGGTCACTGGAGATCACCCAGCATTGCCATTTCTGGATGCCCTTGGGGCGTGCTGCAGTAACCCAAGCTAGATTAAGCAGAGTCTGGTTCACTGTATCAACATCTGGGTCAGGAGCAGAAGGAAATCCCCTCTGAGCGAGCATCAGCACTGAAAAAAGCATCACTGCTTCGGGTGCTTTGGCTATTCATCAGCTGCAGAGGATCCAGTGCCCTTTCTAAATTCTGACCCTGTTTTACATAACTCAGGCAATGCTCCATGATACAGCCACCATTTATCCCTTGACTGAGAGTAGCTTCTCAGGGGCCCTCGGTTCTTTACTACCCTATCATGGCTTAACCCCAGCTGGCAACCTTTAGGGCAACGAAGCTGGTGAGTGATCTGGAGAATAAGTCTTATGAGGAGCAGCTGAGGGAGCTGGGATTGTTTAGCCTGGAGAAAAGAAGGCTGAGGGGAGACCTTATCACTCTCCACGACTACCTGAAAGGAGGTTGTAGCCAGGTGAGGGGGTCGGTCTCTTCTCCCAAGTAGCAGGCGATAAGACAAGAGGAAATGGCCTCAAGTTGCACCAGGGGAGGTTTAGATTAGATATTGGGAAAAATTTTTACACTGAAAGAGTTATTAAGCATTGGAACAGGCTGCCCAGGAAAGTGGTAGAGTCACCATCCCTGGAGGTATTTAAAACACAGGTCGATGTAGTGCTTAGGAATATGATTTAGTGATGGTTTTTGTCAAGAGTTAGGTTGATGGTTGGACTAGATGATCTGAAAGGTTCCTTGCAACCTAGGCAATTCTATGATTCTAATCAAGCACCACACGGCCACTCGCTCACTCCCCCCATGGTGGGATGGGGGACAGAATCAGAAGAGCAAAAGTGAGAAAACTCATGAGTTTAATAGGTAAAGCTATTGGGGGGGCCCATGGGGCGGGCTCGGTGCAGAGCGCCGCTCGTGGTCAGGACCCGAGAGGTGGACAGATGTGGCGCTGCCTCTCCCCCATTGTGTACCGCGTGATCGTGGGGCACCTGGTGCTAAGTCATTTCTAGATGACCTGATTCTGGGTCAGGGTTTCGTGCGTAGCAGAGCAGCTCCCTCGCTGCGATCTATTGAGAATCACCCTCGACATAAGCTGTTGTAAAGCAAAAGCTGCGCACGCAAGCAAAGCAAAATAAAGAGGTCATTCACTACTTCCCATCGGCAGGCAGGTGTTTGGCCATCTCAAGGAAAGCAGGGCTCCATCATGCATAATGGTTACTTGGGAAGGCAAATGCCATAACTCCGCATGTCCCCCCTTCCTTCTTCTTCCCCCAGCTTTATACACTGATCATGACATCATATGGTATGGAATATCCCTTTGGTCAGTTGGGGTCAGCTGTCTCAGCTGTGTCCCCTCCCAACTTCTTGTGCCCCCCCCAGCCTCCTCGCCGGTAGGGGTGAGGTGAGGAGCAGAAAAGGCCTTAACTCTGTGCAAGAACTGCTGAGCAATAATGAAAACATCTCCATATTATCGACTCTGTTTTCAGCACAAATGCAAAACATAGCCCCATGCTAGCTACTATGAAGACAATTAACTCTATCCCAGCTAAAATCAGGACATGCTCCCAAATGCTCTTGTGTGGGGAGCAGAGAAGGTGGCCTTGCAGGGTCACTCCAAGCCCAAGGCAGGCCTTGAGGTGCTCCAGGGTCGGTTGTCTCCGGACTGCACTGGAAGAAATGATTGATCTGTTGGGATAACACAAATCTTGTAGCCACGCTGAGCTTTCATGCATGAAGCTCCACCAGGGTACAAGCACTGCAGAGTCTCAGGCAGGCTGTGGAGATGCCAAACAACGCATAGCCTGCTTCCGTATGGATTTTTTCGGTATCTGACGTGGCAGAGCTAAAGGGACAGATCTGGCTCTAGTATTAGTGCTTTTTTCCCCTGTTCTTTATGCAGCACGTATACAGTGTTTTGGTCTCTGGTGGGTCTAAATCCAGGTTTCACCTCAGAGTCTGCTTCAAATTGAATTAGTAACACCTCAGAGCTGTTACTGTACAAATAGCTGCCATGTGAGCTGTATCCAGTGCTATCTTTATCAGCCTCTATTCTAGCTCGCTGCAGATGGGCAACTGGCTTGTCCACAGTACCATCACCACAAGAGAGCACCCGTGGTTAGCCTTCTCCCCCTCCATGCCTCTCCATCCACGTGTACAGCATTGCCAGCTTCCTTCTCTGGATGCTCTGAGAGATTTCCTGAATATCGCGGCTAAAGATCCCATCTACAAAGCAAAACGTTGTCTGCATCTATACTTCATGTTGCATGACTCCATCTCCTGGCAACCAGGGGTAAGTAAAGCCAGCTGCTATTTGGGAGTCTCGGGATCATTCTTGGGCTCTTCCTGTTACACGGAGCGTGTGTGTCCTGGCTGTGCTGGTGACGTACGTACACAGAGCTTGGATGCCTCCAGCGGGAGACCCTCCCACGGTACGCCAGCCTGACGTGGCCAAACCTCTCTCTATTACAACTGCTGTACACAATTTAGGGGTATTTGTAATGACACCACCATGTATTAAAGGTGGTTGTGACATGCAAGGCTTGAGCTTCGAGTACATATAGTCTAATTTCAGGATTTAGTCTTTCCTTGCCCCTGTTTCCATCAGTAAAATGGGGAGACAGTCCTTCCCTGCTTCGCAGCATTCTAATATCGTACCAGTGCAAGCCATAAAAACACCCAGAAGTTCTCTTTTCATCCTCTCAAATACAGATTTTATTCATTTTGGAGAAGAACATCTTATAAGACTTTAAAATACCAGTAATAGAAACAAATATTGATAATCATGAAAATAGAAAAGCTATAGAGAAGAGGTAACATGCAGCCGATCACTACAGCCATGTGAAAGGCTCCTAGAAATGGAAAAATCCCCCCTTCACAGTGGTGACTCTTGCCCTTTAAAAAAACAGCCAGATGAGACTCTTTCTACCCACAGGGCTCTCCTGCAGTGACAGCTACATTAACCTTTGCTGACAAGCACTTCTCTTTGCTTGTAAAATCAGCTTAGCGAGTGCAAAATTCTTCCAGACTTTAAAACAGTTACTATCAAACGGAGATACGCTCCATGCAAAACAAAACAGCCTTGTGCCTTACAATTACTCGTGTGTTGTTAGCGCTGCTCAGAGCTCACGGGATGGGCTGATACAGGATGGCGTCTGGGCATCTGTCTGCTTCGGCTAATGCTGCAGAATGGATGTGGATGTAGGAAAGGACACTGGGTTTCTTGCTGCATTTCTCTCCCTGGGTATTTTTCTGTGCTTATCACCACATTGTCTGTGCAATGAGCAACACAGCAGAGGAGCAGTAATATATGCTTGGATTATTTGTCCGTTACTATTAGAGCCATGCTTCAAAATTGCAGATAAAGCCAGCATGCTCCCTCCTGCATGCAGGCACGTGAACGCACGCTGCCTTCCTGTCATCCCATTTCCCCCTATTAATTTCACATCCTTCTGGCTTGTACGTCTGAGCCGCCCTTTATATGCGAGAAACTCCTCCCGTGCAAAGAGAATTCTTCTGGGCTTGGGCGAGAGGACGCTCTGCCAGTCTCCTCCTGCCCTGTCGCAGCACCGAGCCCCCGAAACTGGGTCACACGAGCTCTGCCACCTTGGCAGAGTCAAGCTTTTAGATCACCTGGGGCCATTTCAAAGACCTCGTAGTCCCGTGGATTGAATTTAAACCATGCAGCAGATACAACTTTGATGCAGTCAGTAATTCCATCATATTTCTATGACACTTATAATTGCTGACCAGAAACCTCCAGGACTAGGACCTTGGCATAAAATGCAAGTCACGCTCCCAACCTGCTCCACCCCTGTCAAAAATCTGTCATGTCCAGGAGACTAGATCTCAACAGCGTACAGGAATCCAGTGTACCACAGAAAAGATAAAAAATGCTTAGGATAGGATAGGATAGGATAGGATAGGATAGGATAGGATAGGATAGGGTGGAGTAGGGTAGGATAGGATAGCATAGAATAGGATAGGATGGAATGGAATGGAATGGAATGAAATGGAATGGAATGGAATGGAATGGAATGGAGAAGAGAGAAGGGAAGGGAAGNGAAGAGAAGAGAAGAGAAGAGAAGAGAAGAGAAGAGAAGAGAAGAGAAGAGAAGAGAAGAGAAGAGAAGAGAAGAGAAGAGAGAAGAAAAATTAAAAATGCATTAAAATGCTTGAAATTACCTTTTTGAGTAATTGGCTAATTTTGCAGTGTAAATACGATACATTGTTATACCATCTTTCCTTGAAGGCTCCACTGGCAATCCATGACATTTATTGCAAAACTCCTACTGAGCTCAAAGATGCAAACCTGGCTTCCAGACCTGCCTTTTCACTGTATTTGGTGGGACTGGAACTGCCCGAGTCAAATAAATGACTGTTAAAACGTTAAAGTAAAATATTAAATTGTGTATTAGAAAGGAGGAACCTTCTGCTGTAAAAGCAATGGGAAGTGACTTAGCTGCAAGCACAGATGCAAATCAACTGAAGTTACTTTTCTAATAGCTTCCAAATTAAGTTGTTCTTATTATTTGCATTATTCTAGGACGTTGGACTGTTGGACTCGTAGTCGCTTCTTTAGAGATGCAAAGTTAACTGGCAAATCAGGCAAAGAATGCTGAATTTCTAAGAAGCTCGTTGTGTGTACTTAGCATTAACAAGGGCAATTTTGGAGCTGACCTGGTCTTCTACGTGATAAAATTTAATTGCATAGCACAGTTCATTAGGAAAGAGGACCATGAACTCTTGCTGAAACTAAACCAGGTGCCTTGTGAAGTATATTTATGAAAATTTGTATCATGGTGCTTAGAGGGAAAATGATTTTCTTTCTCCTGTACAGCCACACGAAGGACGGCCGACATCTTGTTTAACGCAGGTGTAATTCTATTATTTTGACGCTGAACAAAAAACCAAATCCGGAATAAAAACAGCTGTGAGAATTCAGACCTGTGTTCTGTTGATCACAGAGGCACGATCTTCACCTGTGTAAGTCAGCTGGCTTCATTAGGGCCAGGATTGCAGCCAGGGTATTTTGTCCTCTGGGCTTGCAAGTGATAAAGTTTAAAATAACCCACTAAAAAAGGAAAAGATGGTGGATAATGCAGCCAAGGGTGCACCACTCAAATGGAGTTTACAGCTGTGTGCTACAGACGGCTCACAAGCTGCAGCTCTTGTCTCCAAAGGACAGCACAGTTGTTTGGATGGTGAGCTCCTTGGGACTGAAAGCAACTTGTTGGGTGTCATCTCAACATGAGGAAAAACTTCTTTACTTTGAGGGTGGCAGAGCCCTGGCACAGGCTGCCCAGAGAGGTGGTGGAGTCTCCTTCTCTGGAGAGATTCAAAACCCACCTGGACGCGTTCCTGTGCAACCTGCTCTAAGGTGACCCTGCTCTGGCAGGGGGGTTGGACTAGATGATCTCCGAAGGTTCTTGCCAATCCCTAACATTCTGTGATTCTGTGGATGCTCATTCAGCACCCAACAGAGCTGGCCCCAGTCCCCAGGGATGGATCCCAGGTGCTAGTGCAATGCTTCCGAATATTAAACCTAATTGCAGCGTATAGGAAGGAAGTTATGAAAGAGAAGATTAAAGAAGGTATAAACTAGGATTTAGGACGAGTTTTTATAACGTATCTGCAGTGATGAGCAGCATTCAAATGAAATGAATGATGGGGCTGATGTACCCCTAGAAAGCATCACAGGAACATTGGCTGTTCACGCAGGTGGGGGCCCATGGGCTCAGGAGAAAATGCTGTCGGTGCTGCAGGCTGGTGGTATAAGCAAGCCCAGAGCTGCCTGCCTGGCCTGACCAGCAGCTCTGCTGATTTAGCTGCCAGAGATGGGATTCGGAAGTAATCTTTCTTGTCCCTGGGTCAGCAGACACTGGGAGGAGTGGGAAATAACCCTTCCCAGAGTGGTCAAGGCTGAGTCTGCAGAAAGGACCATTGAGGAAGATAATGGCTTTTTAAAAGTGATCAGCAGAAGCAGAGAAAAAAGCACTAATTCAACAAACAGGGTTGAGGTGCAGGTCCTGCATGACTGCACGGCACATCACTCCTCAGGTGCCACCATAAGTGGTCTCCCCATCTGCCACCAGCCCGTGGGTGATGAAGAGGGCAGAGGGACTCATCCTACAGCCCCAGGCTCCTCCATCCACTGGTCCTACCAGCTGGGGGACAGCTGGCCCCTTGCGCTTTGCTGGGACAATTTGCAGTGCTGCAGACTTTGGGTGTATCAGTACAAGCCAGCTCAGGTCTGGCTAGTATTGCTAGCTCCAGCTTGCCATTAGCCAAGCCAGAGCCAGGCTTGCTCCAAGAAGACTAGGGCATCTGCGCTGTGCTTGGCAGCTCTACGTTATCCATCTTTTTCCCTTTTCCCTGGCATCCCAGCCCCACAGGAGCCCAAATGCTGAACACCTGGCTGCAGAGGCCGTGGAGCAAAGCACTGATGCGCTGCTGGCACCAGCAGACAGCCTGACATGTCCTGCATCAATTTGCAAGCCAAAGATGTTGGGAGGAATGTCACTGATGAGATTATAGACCCCCGTTTTGGGACAATGAGATGCTTCTTTCATTAATGGACTATTTACAGATGGGAATCCAAATGATTCCAGTTAATGGAGCTAATGAGACCTTAAATTTGTGCAAGTCTTTTTTTTTTTTCCTGGTATCTCTGCCCATTTAGCAACCCAGCACTAACAACAGGGCTAGCGGTGGCCAGCTACAGCCTCTAAGACTTCTTCCTAAACACTTCATCCCTTTACTAGGAAAAGAGATCATTTAAAAGGCATATACCACTCATGTCCCTCCTGCTTACCCATCCACTTCTCTCAACCACAGAATCACAGAATCACAGAATGACAGTGGTTGGAAGGGACCTCTGGAGATCATCTAGTCCAACC
>VWZL01005584.1:1371903-1388563 GCA_013396915.1 Stercorarius parasiticus
GGGGAGCCCAGAACTGGACACAGTACTCCAGGTGCGGCCTCACCAAGGCAGAGTAGAGGGGGAGGATGACCTCCCTCGGCCTGCTGGCCACATTCTTCTTGATGCGCCCCAGGATGCCATTGGCCTTCTTGGCCACGAGGGCACATTGCTGGCTCATGCTCATCCTGTTGTCCACCAGGACTCCCAGGTCCTTTTCGACAGAGCTGCTCTCCAGCAGGTAAACTCTAAGATAAATATCAGCTGTTCTGCTCCCGGAGGTTCCCAAGGCTCTTGGCCCCGCTGTGCCTGTCCTGCTGCGACTCCAACACCTTCTGGCTGGAGCCTGGTTTTATTTTACACCTCGTTAAATTTTTACCTTTTTTTTTTTTTATTTGTTCAGCACCAACAAATAAATCTGATAATTGGCTCAGACAGCAATTACTTTGGGGATGGTTTTTTTTATTTGATTTCGGTTGGTTTGCACCTAAATTGCTATGAATAATAAAACACCGGTTCAATTTCTCAGCTTTAACAGACGCAGCCGGCTGCTGCGTTTACTTCACAGTTTCAGCTAGGAATAAAACTAATCAAAGCATGTAAAGAAACCGTGGTGTCAGAGCAGTTCAGAAAGGGGTCACTAATAATCTAAAACTGTGGTCAGATTGTCTGGATTTTAAAGCCTGAAAGAGCCATGGGAGGGGGAGGCTATATTTTCCTACACTTAAATTCACATGGAGAAACATTGCCAGGTTAATTTCTGCAACTCCTGTGATTTAGACTAGCCACAGTTTCTGGAAACAAACTAACAAAGCCTCAGATGGGTATTTGGGAAGCAGGGTGATTATTATTCCAATCTGATCCAAGATCTAAAAGAATTTCTAATTTATCCTATCAAGGTTTTCTGATGAGTAGTCATGAGGGAGATTTCAAAGGTCAGGAGAAATGAAATGCAGATTTAAATTCAAATTAATCAGAGGCAGACTCCAGACTGGCTTACGCTTACGTGGGTAAACATTCACCATGGGCTATATATCACTCCAAAACGTGGAAATATAATCTTGAACGGAATTTCAGAGCAGTGAAAGAAATGTAAACCATAGGAAAAAAAAAAGCTGTGATTGTGGGTGAAAACCAGCAATGGCTACTGGGGAGCAATGGGGCAGGGGAAACAGGGGGACGTGACCTCTGAGAGTACCCGGCCAAGCCATACCACACACCGGGGCGATCTGGAAGCTGCTCTAACTGATGCCATCGTTAGCCTCCAGACAGTTTTCCTCTGACTTGCTCCTTTTCTGGGATTTGCCCCTCCCGCAGCATGGGGAGGGATCCCCAAGGACCTGAAGCCAGGGCCTTAGGGATGGCTGTGCCATGGCACAGGGACCATAATGCTGTCCAGGTCTGAGGCTTAGCGATTTTACATGTGAGCTGTAGAAAGTTTGGAAAGTTTTGGTGAAAAGTTTGCCAAGCATATAGAAGCTCTGGTAGATGTGTTTGCTTTATTTAATCCATATGTTTGCCCATTAAATAATTCAGAAGATGTTATATTACACAGACTTCAGAGAAAACTGATGGAAGTGCATTTGCTGAAGCAAGAGCTTGTATAATGAGACATTCCATAAAAGAAGCTGGACTTTTAAAGTCAGAACGGATTAAGAGCATGAATTCATGTGTCCCATGAGAACTTACTACTTATAAACTGGAAGGACATTCAGAGACCTTCAAAAAGAAGCAGCTCTCACGCTTGAGTTTAATTTTAATATCATTGCAGTTGTAAATAAATTGTGTAACCGAGTAAGAATTTTATCTGATCACTCAATCAGCAGTATGGGGATTTTGTAAAGAATGAGGAATTTATTAGCGCCACTGAAAACAAAAAAAAATTGTAGCTATGAAAACCATACCTTTCTTTCAAGACTACAAAAAAGAGAATTTAACAAATAAATCACTTTGAAAAAAACCCCAAATATATTTTTCCCTATCTGCGCTGTTGTTATAACATAATCAGGTTGGACACTGATAACAACCTCATTGGGTTCATGGCTGATTTCACATTCTCAGACAGTAATAATCATATTATGATCCCTCTAACGACAGTCTTGCCAAGGCTGCAGGAAAATGATAATCTGCCTTAAAGTAATACCTTCAGTAGTGTGTAAAAGAAAGGAACCCAAACGGGAACGTTTCCCAATAGTCCCCAGCTGCAGGTGAGGCTTTTGTTCCCCAAACCTGGAGGACCAGGGTGATGGGGATGGGGGCGCGGGGGCCTCATGTCCTTTAAGATATATTTTTTTCAGAGCCTATTTTGCAAAGCGAGCTTCAGTGTGCCTCTTTTCCTTATGCCTCGGGGCACACAGACCCGCCCCTCTCACAGACTCATAGAGTCATTTATGGAAAAGACTTTTACGATCACTGAGCCCAACCGTAAAGATCATCGAGACCATCCTGCTCCGTTTCCCTTTTCCCTTCATTTTCACTTCAACTTTCCTTCGGCCATCTCGGTTACAGGGGAGTCACCTTCCTTAGCAGTGATTAAGCGTAGTCAGCGACTTAAAAACAAGAGTCCTGCTCTTAGCTCCCGCTAATGGAACAAAAAAAAAGAGCTGTGTACATGGTGTATAAATGGCCACCCTTTATCTTTCTATAGCAGAAATAACATCTCCTCCTGTTTTCTAGAAAAAGTTTGGTTTAGAAGTGCTTTTGAGCAGTTCAGCATTATTCCTGCGTTGGACACAAGCTGTGACAGGCGTGTGTAGGGCGTGATGGCTGCCCCTGTGTGACGGACACCTTTTGCCCAGCTCAGGGGGAGCAGGCTTTTCAATATCACCCATCAGCCATGCCTGCTGCCAGACAGACCCTTCCCTCCGCTTCTTCAGCGAGGTTTGACCACTCGTACCTGGTAGGTGGAAGATGACGACTGATCTGAGGCCTGGATCTCATTTGGGAGTTCTGCTAATGAAGTAACATGGGGACAGGCAAGGACTTTCATTAGTTGTCCAGTTTTCTTTAGTTGTCCAGTTTGTTTTCTGCAGCAACTGGTCTGTGTTAGGTTCATAGCCAAAGTTATACAAGACTGTAAGACAGGGTCTGAGAGGGGAAAATATTAAGCTCTCTTAGGCACCAGGTTGCCCTCTCATTGTAATTTTAGTATTAAATAATGACGTAATCAGTTAACATAACGTTTTTCATTAAAAAGATCTGATCTCATTTATCAATTGCAAACTCGTTTCACCTTTTCCCAGCTATGCATTTAAGATTTATTTAAGACTGATCGTGCTGTGAGTGAAAGCAAGTCCTATTCTTACTTAGCCAAAGGAGTGAGCTTAAGCCTAAATTGCATTTCTTGCTATATCAAGCCTTTTGCATTTCAGTTGTCAAATGCAAATATATAAAAATTGCAGTACTGAGATTTCTAAACCTCTGGTGGTTTGGTGTTGTTTGTTTGTTGTTTTTGTTTGTTTGTTTGGGGGTTTTTTGTTGGTTTTTTTTTTTAAAAAAAAGCTATTAGCCTTATATTTAGAGCACTTTAATGATGCGATCAAAAAAAGTCTCCTTAGTTTCTCTTTGTCTGGCTGCTGTAGATAGATACAGACCTGCCGTCTCTTGCCTTATACAGAAAGCTCTAGGTGGGCAGGGACAACTTCCCTAAAATTAAAACAGTAGACTAAGACTTTTAGCACTATCACAGTAAACAGCAGGAGCAATAAGGAGTGTGTGAAGCTGTTGAAAAGCGCAGGCTTGGTACCTCCAAAGGCTTAACCCTTCTGTTTATCCCAGGGGCAGGGAAGGGAAGGAAGGGGCAGTTTAGCACAAAACATTTTACCTCCATCAGCAACACCCCGGTCCTGGCTTGGACCATACTTCCAAGCCCATCTTGGTGACTAAGTAATTTACCTCTCCCATGTCTACTAAATCACTGTCAGGGATGAGTCTGATAATTAAGTTCTCTTTGTGGTGTTGAGATGCGGACACCTGTTAATGAGAAAGTTGACCAAGGACACCCAAGCAGTTGACACCAGCTATTTAGCAGCTGTCAGGAGGTAATGACTCCCAGTCACTGCCTATCTCGCCTGGGTTTGAACCAGTAACCCAGAGACAAAGGGATTCCTATCTCATGATTGCCAGTCCCTCAAGCCACCCCATTCCCTTGCAGCAAATGTCTCTTTTATTAGTGTAAAAGCAGTAATCACATGTCTAAAAACCTGCACTGGAAGAAGTTTGGAAAGGCACATCTGTCCAGCACCTAAAAGCACCATCCTACACCCAAAAAGTGCTGGGCAGGCTGCTGGGTGACACGCATGTACTATAGGCTGTATTCCCCATGCTGGCTCCTACGCTGCCGCATCCCTTTGCATCCCAGTGCCCAGTGTACTTCCAAATGGGAAAAGGGCTTCAAGTCTTTATTATGTTCTTATTAAGACCTCTATGTGTGGCCTTTTAAAATAGCTGGGGTTCCAGGGGCACCACATTATAGACAGGCATAAAATCCATTCAAGTTAGCCGAGCTGCTCCCACTTATCCCACTGAGGATTCAGCTCACTCAGTGAAACTAAAATGACGAGGCTTACCTGTCTAACAGATCTGATAAGTACAAGGACTGCAAAATAATCTGCCTCTAAGCAGATACATGAAAATATCAGCAGTCAAACACACTTTGGTTTTGGCTTCAATTTATCAGAAGTGTGATCCAGCTATTATTCAGCAACAAGCACTAGCCAGGCTGTATTTACAAGCCCCGAAACAGCCTGCTCCTGGAATAGAAATGGCAATAAACCATTGTTTGAACTTGGTCCTTGTCCTTGGTCAACTTTCTCATTAACAGGTGTCCGCATCTCAACACCACAAAGAGAACTTGAAGAAACTACTTGTAAAAATATCCCTTGCAGCTTCCTCTCTCCCTTTCCCCAGCTTTCAACCTGGTGATGCTGAGCTCTGCCTACGGAAACCAACAGCTCCTGCCCTGGCAGGGATGCTGCTTCCAGCGGGGCTGGCGCTGGATGACGGGCAGGGTTCCCTTCCAAGGCCCCACAGCAGCTTTTCCAGTCTGTCAGGTCAGGTAAGTGAAGCGAAGAACAAAAGCATGACTGTGTGCGGGAAGGGGAAAGGGCGGCAGGAGCGACCTGTGGCTGCCGCAGCCCGCCTTGCCTGTGCCCCAGCCCCCAGCGGTGAGGAGAGACCTTTGCTCAGGGGTTAGAGCCAAAGAAATGCCACTGATGTTGGAGATGAGGTGTGAGAAGAGGAGTTGGCATGTCTCTGAATGCTTCTTCTTCTTCTTTACTTCTTCTTCTTTTTCTTCTTCTTCTTCTCTTCTTCTTCTTTTTCTTCTTTCTTCTTCTTCTTCTCTTCTTCTTCTTTTTCTTCTTTCTTCTTCTTCTTCTCTTCTTCTTCTTTTTCTTCTTTCTTCTTCTTCTTCTCTTCTTCTTCTTTTTCTTCTTTCTTCTTTTCTTCTTTCTTCTTTCTTTTCTTCTTCAGCTTCTTCTTTCTTTTCTTCTTCTTTCTTCTTCTCTTCTTCTTCTTTTTCTTCTTCATTTTCTTCTTCTGCTGCTTCTTCTCCTCTTCTTTTCTTCTTTTCTTCTTCTCCTTTTCTTCTTCTTCTTCTTCTTCTTCTTCTTCTTCTGCTTTCTTATCATCATCATCATCTGCACAACAGTCACCTCCGTGGTCCCCAGCTGCAGACCCCAGCCCACGCAGGGTAACAGCGCTGACTGCAGAAAGGCTACCTCCACTCATCAGCAAGTCTCTCAAAGACACCAGACTTGCATCTAGGAACTATTTGCTCTTGATTATCTGCGCGAAAGCAGCAACAGCAATTCCTCTCTACAGTAAACTGTGCAAGACGTCGATGGAGATGGTAGGAAAGGGATGTGGAGCTCTGGTGCTGTCACAGATACCGCACAGACGTGGTTCTGGGAGCAGCTGGCAGCAGACAGGCTGGAGGGGATGAGCAAACACCAAAGTCCCACACACAGGAGGGTCAGGAGAGGCTCTGATAGCTGGTCTCAGCTCCCCAGGCACTGGGCTGGCTCCTGCAGGTCATTTTCCTGGCTCCCTGTGATGGAGTTAGACCTAACCTAGACCTGCCTTCTTGGGGAACTTCCCCCTCTTTTTTTTTTTTCATCCCTCTCTCTCTTTTCATTGCTTACACAGGGTTTGCAGGGAAATGTGCCTCCCAGTAGCATGAGAACTCCCTTTCCCACAGCCTCTCTCCTTCAATGTCCTCTGCAGGTCCCTCAACTGCAAACAAAACAGAAGTACCATGTACAGCAGTACCTGCCGTATCTCTCCATACAGAGAAATACATTGCTTGGGACTGTTTCTGTAATCAAATATGCAAAGCCAGACTTGTTAAAATAAGCACCGTTCAGGTAAAGCTTTGGAAGCTTTATGGGCAGACTGGACCCAGTCTTTTGCTGGTGGCAAGGCGTGCTATTCCCTCGTAGGCACTACACCATTTGCCACCACCCTTGGGTATTTTCTACTCTTAAGCCACCGGTTGAAGGCCAGCCCGGCTCAGCAGCAGACCAGTTACAGCAGTCAGCAGAGAGCAGAAGTCCACAGGGCCCAGCGGGAAGCACTGGGAGGGTTCCTCAAGCCACTGCACATTGTAGAAGGCGGGTGACCAGACCGGAGCAACCTCACCCGCGGGGGCTGGTCCTCACGGGCGATGCTGTTGGTGATCCCAGCAATAAGGCCGACCTAAAGGACATGGGTTAAACCGCAGGGAGCACATGGGGCGTAATAAATTTGCTTTGATTCGCTCTGTTCAGCTGGAACTTTGGTTTCCGGAGTTGTCAATTCTGGAAACTTTCCTGAGTGTTACGTTCACTTCTAATGAAGGCAAAGCAGGGAGTATAGCAAACAAGCTCAAATGTGCAAGCAGAACTGATCAATTAAGCCTGGTACATCCTGCATGCTATCAAAATCAATGTACATCATGGTTTAAAGTCGTATCTGCAGAGCAAAGCTCGAGTTGTACCCAGATTGTGAACCCTGAAGTTTCTCTGCTCTGAAAATGAAGGGAAGAGACTAAAAATAAGATCATAAAGATGGGGATCTTTGCTGCTACAGCTGCTCGGTGCTAGCATGGTTATCTCTGCACTGTTAAAAACGATCAGAGCCCTAAGGCAATTAATTCCTCACTTTCAGAGTTGTACTTCTGTGGCAACGAGGATTGCCATGGACAATAATGTGGGTTGCGAGAGGGGAGGGTTCGGAGCGGAGGTAAACAACTGCCCGGCGGAGAACAAGCAGCGAATACAAAGGCACGGCAACCTGCTGGCTGGAGGGAAAAGCCCAAGCCAGACCGGCGCTGCTGCACCCCACCGAGCCGGGGGGCAAGGCAATGATGAGCGGCATCACGCGGGTGACAGGGGCGCAGGAAATTTAATGGCAGGCAATGCCACGCTGGGGAAGGCGCTGAGCCTCGCCGTGGCAATGTGATTACCCTGCCACCACCTTGGCTTCCCCCTGGCTCTGGTGGGAGAGCGTGGCATCCCGCCTCCGCTTTGTATTCAGATGGCGTCCCCGTTGGTAATGGTGTCCCTTCCCGGCAGCGGTGGATGTGGGCAGAATGCAGAGAGGCAGCAGAGTCACCTGCTGCCAGGACCTGCTGCGGCCACCCCGGCCAAGGAGAGGATTTTGGTGGAGCCTGTTGGTGTATTGACTTTGCAGAGGTCTAACATGACACCACCTTCCCACTCGGTTCAAGTTTGCAGATGCACATCAGGTGGTCCCCAGCCCCACGCCACACAGCTGGCAAAGTGTCCCTTCCCCAGCACCCAGCCTGAAATCATAGAATCATAGAGAGGTTTGGGTTGGAGAGGACCTTAAAGATATCTACTTCCAACCCCTCTGCTGTGGGCAGGGACACCTTCCACCAGACCAGGTTGCTCAAAGCCCCATCCAGCCTGGTCTTGAACACCTCCAGGGATGGGGCAGCCACAACTGCTCTGGGAAATATGTTCCAGTGTCTCACCGCCCACAGAGTGAAAAAATTCTTCCTAATATCTAATCTAAATCTGTCCTCTTCCAGTTTGAAGCCATTACCCTTTGTCCTATCGCTACATGCCCTTGTAGGAAGTCCCTCTCCAGCTTTCTTGTAGGCCTCCTTCAGATACTGGAAAGTTGCGATAAGGTCTCCCCAACTCTCTCAGCCTGTCCTTACAGCAGAGGTGCTCCAGCCTTCTGAGCATCTTCATGGCCCTCCTCTGGACCTGCTCCAACAGATCCACGTCCTTCTTATGTTGGGGGCCCCAGAGCTGGACGCAGTACTCTAAGTGGTGTCTCAGCAGAGTGGAGTGGAGCGGCAGAATCACCTCCCTGGACCTGCTGGCCTGAAATATCAGACCCAGCGAGGGTTACTTGTCCAAACTAAAGGGTAGGAAGCGTAGAGTAGAAAACAAATCTGCAAACTCCAGGGGGTTTCTTATTTTCACATGTCCAAGAAGAGATGGGCTGAAGTGCTACATTTATATCTGAATTGCAAGCATGATTTCCCAGAGGGCTTTCCCTGCTCCAGGTTGGTGTGATGATGAGGGCCCTTTGGAAGAACGTGAGTCTGGCTTCGATACAAAACTTCCTCAGAATTCAGGGATCTCTGATGCACCAGCAGCACAAGCAGCTTGTCTCCAGCTTTTGCTTTTGGACTTCATTGTTTTGAAAGGCAGTGGTTAGCAGCAACAAAAAGTGAGCCGTAACCTGAAGACCTGTGGCAGCAACCTGGGGTCTTCCACGACATCTCATAGAATGAGTGCTGGGGAAGGACACTTTGTCCCTTTTTCCAATCTGGGTCCAATTTTATTTCATTTCAAATACCACACACGGCAAACGTAAAGGGCCGTGTGTCTAATCGCAAGGAAATCCCCGTGTTTGGTGCATCACCCCGCATCTCCTAATGGTATTGTAGTTCTTCCTTGGAAAAACTGATGACGGGTTTTGCGTAAGAAAGAAATTTGTGGAGTTTTTATTTTTGCATAGGGTGTGCTAGAACTGGATATTGTCACTTATGCCACTGTTCCTTTAACTTGCACTGCTTGACACTATGAATTATTCAGATATCTCTATGATATATAGAAGTGGTGTCAGCATTTTAGGGCATGACTCTCCTTTCTCATCTGCTATAAAATCCCAGTGGCTTCAGTGAGCTATAAAAGGCAAAATTAAGTCCTCAGCAGTGTTGTTGTCTTGCAAGCAGAAAATACACTTTACCACTGAGTAAAGGGTACCATCATGCTTAGCTTATAGTATAAAACTGTATTTGTATGTCCCCGATCCTTCAGTAACACTGAGAGGTCATTTATTCATTTGGAAATGAGAAATAAGAGTGTAAAGAAGACGGGGGATAATGTAACATCGCCTATTTTCTCTATTGCGGAACCGCTCAGGTTTCATCGACATCATGCTGCTAATACCAATGGCCTCATCTGCTTGAATAGCGAGGTGTCTGTTCTGTAGCCACTGGTGCCAAGCCCAAGCCCGGAGCTGTGCCAGGGAAAAGGAGGATGTACGCAGAGCGGAGCGGCAGCGGGAGCCCAGGAGAGCCCCGGGGGGGGTTTGTTCCATCCCCCAGGGCACGGGCTGCTCGGGGGCAACCTGCCAAGCTGGGAGGCTGATGGGGCTACAACCACTCGCCGTGAAACCGAATGCTCCCTGGGAACACCGCTGATATTTTTCCATTCTTGTGTTAGCTTTTCCTCCTGTTTTTAAATGAAGGATGGCAAAGATCATTCAGTTGAAACTGTTCTAAATCCATTGTCGCACATGGAACAGCACTCTGCCTCACCCGAAACATCCGCAAAGGGTTGTTAGAGTCGTCAGGAAAATACAAAGGCAGTGAGAGGAAAAAAAATACGCACGTAATATGAATGTACTCTCGGCAAAGCCAGTGTTTAAATCACCAGGGGCTTAAATGATGCAGTTTTAAATCCCAGGAGCTTCCTGGGCTTTGTGCAGTGGGTGGGTGCTGCCCACCCGTGAATGAAGGACAGAGCTAAAACCTGGGAGTGGTGGTTTTGTCTTGCAAAACAACCTCCTGCAACTACCTCCAGGCTGCAGGGACCAAGTCGTGCCCCCGGATACACAGAACCACCCCCCTGTGAGCTCTGCATGTAACTCAGGGCTGAATTTGGCCTCCAGGATGTACCCTGATGTCCCGGTAACTGAGGGGTGCAGTTTAGTGATGGTCGAGGTGGACGTAAAACCTTACCTTCCATTTCTCCCACCTATTGGTTGGATCGTCTGTGTTTACAAAGGAGTGTTTACAAAAGGCAAAGACATATCAAGCTATCTCTGGCCTTCTTCCCGTGTTAGATAGGATGGTAAATATTTTTGGAAGGGATGTAAACCTTAATGTTTCTGGGAAGAAGCCAAGCGGTACCAGATGGCAGAGAGGAGGAAACTCACCCTATGGGCAGGTTTTTCACAGTATTCTCATAAGCATCTGGTATTTGCCACTGGCAGAGACAATACAGGGGCCAGTGCTCTGATCCAATCTGCCTGCCTCCCTTTTCCTGCTACTGGCTGACTTCTTCCCTATTCAGGAGAAGTTTCGTCATTTTTTCTTATTTCTCGACACACACTTGGATTCGGGGTTTCAGTGGCACTCCTCTGCGGGTAGATGATGGTGGAGGATGTGACTCAGCTCACAGGCACGTGGCGATCCTGGTGATTCTAACATTGTAAGAGGAGTTTAGGGATTTTTCTTAACGCTGGAAAAAAATCCCCCTGATATTGTATGCAGCCTTCTGACTGCACAATGAAGTTGGATCCCCACCGCACGCTTAACTAGCAGTGAAATTTTTGCTCTAGCTATTATATATGAGTTTGGGAAGTGTCAATCACCTGCAGCTCCCAGCTAGGAGCAGCATGTGCCTATGGCTTCTTAAGATTTCGCTTCCAGTCCTTTACCAACATGCAGATTAGGGATAAGGGCAAAAAAAAACTCCATTGCATTGAAGAAACGGTTAGAAACTTCTGTGAAAATGAAGTTTTGGGGAACACTGTGGGCGAGGGGATTTTTATGGGCTTTTCCTACGTGCCTCAAACACAGTGGGTATGTCTGTTCTGTAGCTGCCACTAAGCCAAAAGCTCTGACTTGGTATGGCTCCGACAGCCCTATAAGGGTGCCTCCACGGAGCAGATCTGGACCCAACACGTGAATGTGGACCTCTCAGGTGCATGCAGGATGCTTCGAAATGGGGCTGGCAAATAGCTATAATCCAAGGAACAGCGTGAGCGCACACATCTCCCATGCCTTCCTTCAAGGACCAGCTCTCTGTCTCCCCTGCTCTGCGGTTTGGATGCCACGCTTTGCAACAATGTTTAGAGGCTACTACGTAAGCCTTTTGGAGGACCTGTTATTCTGGTACGGCAAAGAGTTTGCTGGTCACAACTACAACTCTTCTCTGAATATCCTGAAGGCTTTCCAACAAGTTGCTGAATTTTAGAATTTTACTAGTGGTTTCAGGGCACAAAATAAAAGGCTTTGTGGATGCAAGATGAAACCTCCCACTAATCATAGAATCATAGAATCATAGAACCATAGGGTTGGAAGGGACCTCTGGAGATCATCTAGTCCAATCCCCTGCCAGAGCAGGGTCACCCAGAGCAGGTGGCACAGGAACACATCCAGGCGGGTTTGGAATGTCTCCAGAGACGGAGACTCCATCACCTCTCTGGGCAGCCTGTCCCAGTGCTCTGCCACCCTCAAAGGAAAGAAGTTCCTCCTCACATTTAGGTGGAACTTCCTATGCTCAAGTTTGTGCCCGTTACCTCTTGTCCTGTCGCTGGGCACCACTGAAAAGAGCCTGGCCCCATCCTCCTGACACCCACCCTTTAAGTATTTATAAGCATTGACAAGATTGCCCCTCAGTCATCTTTTTTCCAGCCTGAAGAGACCCAAATCCCCCAGCCTTTCTTCATAAGAGAGGTGCTCCAGTCCCCTAATCATCTAATACGTACTGCTTCCGTAAGGACAGTGAATGAACTGGATGGCTCAGTTATACTGCCAGCAGCCAGCATTAAGGAGTGCTGCCTAATCTTCGAAGAGACTGCTTGTTCCTCATAGCTCAGCCAGACGGGCAAATCAAGGGGTGAAGACTTTTCACGGGAAGGTTCAGCTGATGTGGGAAAAGAAGGAAGAATGACGCATGACAGTTCTTCACGTAGCTGCTACCTGGAAAAATGTTCTGGCAAAAAAAACCCAAAATTGCTTAATCAGGCTAGAAGCGAGGTACCTATCTTGATAGCTGAGATTAGGAGCGTTGCACATTTTTTGTTATCGCACAGCTTTGTTGCACAAACCAGTGTTCCCACTGTCGCAATCTGGGTGGCGTGTTTCAAAACATGAATTAAGGATTAGTCCTTGGCGCTGATTTATGAGAGAATACCAATGCCGCAGAGGATTTATAACCCATGTAAATGATTCATGGAGGACGTGTTTTACAAGATGGGTCCTCAGCGTGTGTAAAAGTGGAGCATGGCCTTGACGCGCACGCGGCGGTGCGTACATCCTAGGCTGCCTTGGAAAAATGATGTCCTGGGAGAGTTCCGCTGGGATTCCTCCTGCCCCTCCACCCACTCCCACACCTGATGCGTGGGCTTTGGGAGAGCCACCCCCCGCGGGGGGGTGGGGGGAGGAGGCAGTAACACGGACCCGAGCTGTGGCGGTGCCTTCTGTAGTACTGATGTAGCCCTGTAGAGGGAATGCTTTGGTAAGACTTCAATGAGGCTACGTATCGCTGCGTTGTACCAGGGACCAAATTCATTTTTTATGTCACCTGCTGAGTTCAGGAGTTAACATCAAGCGCAATTTTACCCAGTAGGTTTGTGCCTTTTTCTTTTTTTTCTAAAATTCTTATCGTGTTATAATTCGCTTTAAAATTTCATCCTTGACTGAAGAGGGTGGAAGTGTCCATTTGATTCAATGCGAGGGATGGGCTTTGATGCTGTCTTACACGGGCATCAAACGCTTAAGATGACATGCATATTAAAAGTGTTTTTCACTGGCAGCTTGCAGAAGGCCCCATGGCCAGATGTAACAAAAGGGAATCGTGTTGTTTACCAACTTCTCCTACGCTTCATCTTAAATCGGCGCGGGGAAATCATAATGTCTTCTGAACAACAGCAGGAAACAGGGTTTCTTCATGAGAACTAAAATCACAAACCCGTCAAAAATACTCTGACATCATGCATTCTTTGTGCTGATTAAAAATCTGCTTGCAACACCGGGTTTGTTATTGAACATAGAACCGTGCACTGACCTAGTCCTTTCCCTCAAAGGTTTCAAAGCACTTTAAAAAACCTACCTCATCCCAGCCCTCGGATCCGCTGTGCCCATAGACCATCTGGACCACAGACACTTTCTTATACCACCAAGCTTCACCCCTCTGCTCCAGCACTGCTGCCTTGCCTTTCCCAGCTAAAGGGATTTTCCTCTTCTGCAATGAAACGTCGGCCTTGAAGGGAAGGTGAGGGAGCAGAAGAGGCGATGACGCATGGTGTCCACCCGATCCAGGTCTCGCTCACTCAAACCCGCTGCTAATGGAGGAGTGTTTCACTGGGTGTTCGTCAGGACAAGATGCCATTTGGGCACCCAGCAGCTTCAATGCCACCTCCGGAGCGTACAGGACTCCGATGCCCAAGCACAGCAGGTCACCACGCTTCAACAGCCACCTGGGCACCAGAATGACAGCAAACCCCTTGTGGATAACGGCAGGGTGGATCTGTGCCATTAACTTTTCCGAAAGCACAGACATACTCACGGAGTACTGAAAGCAAGTCTTAATCATCACAGGGACTTCCTCTGTGGATATTAATAATCTCCTCGCTTCCTCTGAGGAGCCCCCCTGTCTGCTGGGCTCAGTCTCTGCTAAGGCACCAATAAGCCTCAAACTTTGCAAGGTTTCACCTAGAAAAAAAACAGCCTTTCTTGGAAAAACAGATGAAGCAAGCATCAGTGAGACCCAGGGCTGGGCACCACCATGGCATTGCTGCACCTGTGTCTGTGGTGCAGCCGCTGGAGGCTTCTCCTCCCCTGTTGACTTTGGCCGGCGAGGAACGATTGCTCTGTAGGAACGATTGCTCTGCAGGGTCCCCCCGCTCCACTCCTCCTTCCCCCAGCCACCGGCCGGGGATCTGCTAGTCACATCACTGCTTGGGAGGGTCTGGGAGAAGCACTTTCCGCTTCCTGTGGGGAAGGATGTGATTAAAGCCTTGTAAATAAAAGGCTTGTCTCGGGAAATGCCTGGGTGCCTTCAAGACACGACGGAGCCATGAGCAGTGGCAGCGAGCCCCATTACAGAGGGTGCTACCTTCTGGTGGCCTGGTTCGGGGTGGTGAGAAGCAGGAGACAGGGCACAGCCTGATCACACACCATGCTGACCGTGGCCTCTCTGGGACCTGTCAGAGGGGTCCCAGGCCCCAGGAACAGTGACCTCTTGGCACAGACACCTGCGGGATCCCAAGTCCTAAGGGCTGACTTGGGAGGGGCTGACCAGCTGTGGTGGTGTGCTCTCCCCTTTCCCCCCAGCCTGCTCCTGCTCCTGCTCAAGCCATAACCATCAGTAGGAGTTATGAGTTGCACTAGGACTTTGGGGGATGGCTGGTAACACAGTCAAAACACTGGAGTGGGGACCTAGATATTTTGTTCCCATGGGAATATGACTATAAGTCAATTATCTTACTCTATAAATAGTGGACAGCCCAAGAGCCCCTTTGAGCTCTCCTGCACAGCAGCGGGCTGCATGGTAGCATCTCTCCGTGAGTGGGGACACTCGCTTAAGGTTCTGCTCCTCGAGGCTGAGAGATTCCTTGCCGCAACAGGTTCTCAGTAAGTGACTAATAGCATGCTAAACTTTGAAATCTTAGCTAAGTGATATAAAGGATTGATTGCACATATATAATCCTTTAGACATAAACCGTTCACTAAGTCCGGCACTAGGATTGGATCCAGCCGTACCTAGGCTCCTCTCTGAGAAGGATTTTAGAAAGCCAGGGGGTCCTTTCTGAACCTTGTGACTCAACAGGAGGGTCTCCCTGACAGCTTGTCTGACCCTGGCCTCTACGCAGTAAATAATCAAGCGTACCCTGGCATCGAATCTCGTAAAACACTGTCGCATTCACTCCTAACTTTGTTAAATCACTGTTTTACGTTAATAAATATTTCACTACTTCTCTCCGACGAGTGAAGTTAATTACTCCGCCCACGACACCGGCCGTGGCTGGGACTGTCCCTTCGGGAGAGCTGCCACCAAGGTGGGCACCCAGGTTGGAGCACAGCTCTGGTGCTGCTCCTGGTCCCAGGTGGCCGCTGCTCTACCTGCTCAGTCATCCCACCAAGGAAGGAGCAAACAGATCTCACCGCTGGCTTGACAATGTCATTGCCTCCTCTCTAAGGACCTATGCTGGTGCAGGTATGTGCTAGTGGAGAATTGTCCCGTTCACATCTTCGTGTCTGTACCAGGGATCCATCCCCTGCTTATCTCACATGGAGTGAACTAGTGACCACGCTTACCTTTTTGATAATAAAGGGATAAAAGCTGGGAGAAGAGAAGGGCCAACAGTGCCCATGGAGGCGATGAACTCCCCCCAGGAGCAGGGAAGTCCTGCTGTTCTGCTTCAGCAAGGAACAGGCAGTTGTCTTAGTTTGCCAAGGATATATCTGGGCTCAGGAACCCAGGAGCACAGACTCGTGCAGAAATACATCCAAGAAACTGCAGCTTTACTGACTGAGACTTAGGAAGATAACACCAAAACGCAGAAGTTGCAATCCTCCATCCCTCTCTGTTCTGATGTTCCCTCCATGCACAGGCCATCTGCTCTGCATCCCACGCTCTGGCATCGGATTTGATGTTTCTTTATAGCTAGAGGATGTCTTGACCAGCTTTCCAGTGTGGTCAGAAAGCTGAGGTTGCACGGGTTTAACCCTGGAGTCAAATCATTTACCAAGGTTCCTCAGGAACATAAAGATGGTGATTCCCTGGGGCTTTTTAAGGATACTCTTGCAGGAAATAGCTGGCAGCACTGCTCTGCCCTGGTGCATCTTTCACTTTTACAATACGATACTGGCCAAAAGCAGTCTACAGAGAGATAACATACCCCAAGGATAAGTGCATTAGACCAAAAGCCAGGGGATACGATGCAAGGATATAGGAAACCTGCCTACATGTTGCCTAGGAAATCCACTTTATGAACTTTCTGTAGCCTTTTCTGGCGTCTGCCCGAGGTGCACAGAAGGACGGACCACCAGGACCCGGGCAGATTTTACCGAGGAATAAGCGGTATCTGCGCCCTCAGGGCAGTTTCCTCCCGCACCTCTGCGCTCTGAAGGAACATGCCGGCCCCAGGGAGGCGGCGGGGATGCTGGAGCCGCCTCCTTCAACCTGCAGGCTCTGGCCCAGGCGGGAGGGACCCGGGGACAAAGGCGGCCGCCCCAGCGGGAGGGCGGGCAGCCGGGGCACAGCGGAGCGGGGCCGGGCCCGGCTGACAAAGCCCGTGGCGGGCGGGGGGCGGCAGCAGCATCCCGGAGATGCTCCGGGAAACCCGGGAAAAACTGGCGGAGCGGGGCCGGGGCCGCTCCGGCGCCGCTTCCCCGGGGGGCCGCCCGGCGGGGCGGGTTTTCCTGCCTGTCTAAACCCCACCCTTCCCCCGGCTGGTGCTCCCTCCGGTAGTTTTTCTTTTTAAAAAA
>VWZL01005584.1:1392922-1523827 GCA_013396915.1 Stercorarius parasiticus
GGGGGTGTGTGGGGGTGGGGGCTTGCCTGGGCCCAAGCGGCCGTTGCGTTAAGCCTGGGACAATGTGGAGGAGGCATCAGGGCAGGTGAATGTGAGAAACAGCCCCAGTGACTCAGGCGGGCGGTGGAGCTGTCACGGGGCAGCCCTGGCAACGAGCATCCTTCCGCGTCTCCTGGGTCTCTGCCTTCCCTGCACACGCATCTTAGGGCTCAGCCTTTTTATGCTCTTTTCCTGATGATTTTTTTTTATTTATTTATTTTTTCCCCTGGATAAAATGGAAAGGAGGAAGAGGAGAAAGTGTGGCCTTTCGTTTTTAGGTTGCAAACTTCAGTCTGGTGTGTCATGTCTTTAAAACGCTGGATAATTAACTGGTGGATGAAGCAGAAACTGCCCGGCCAGCTCAACTCATACGTCAATGAACAGCCCTCGTATACTTTCTTACAGAGGGTGGAGGAGGATCTCAAATGGATGCGGGGCAGAATTTAACATCTATAGTTAAGAATGCAGCAGAAGCCTTGGACAGCTGGTGGGGGCAAGGCATGGTGAGCTGTTTGCTACAGCACTTCTGCTTATGGAAAAGCTGGAAAGTCCTGAAATGTGCTGCCCCCGCCAGTGCTACCAAGTGGGGCTTCGTGTGGTGCTCTGCTTTTCTAGGTATTAAGCAGGACTGCTTCACCTCTTTAGTGCTTTTCTAAAGGAGTCGAGAGTATGGCGGCTGTTAAACACTCCTTTAGCTTTAGAATGAAATCTTAGCGAGCAAAGGTGGATTAAATATTTCTCATTTTCTCTTCAGCAACCCTTTGGAAGTGAGTTGGTAAACCAGGGCTTGATTTATTGGCTGCAGTGACCCACCTCAGTGGGAGGTGATGAACTCCAGTTTTGTAATGGGAATTCAGTGTAAGTGGTACGAGTTTAAAAAAACAAAAAAACAAACCAACCTGCGATCCACCTTCCCTTCACTTTTCTGAAGTCTGTTTACTCTTACAAACTGGCTTTTTGGAAGCTGATATCTGAAACCTGGTGGTTAATTAGCTGCTCATGGAAGATAAGGTAATAAGTATAACTGATAGTGTGAAAACGTCTAATATTAGATCGCACATGTAATCTTATGCAGCTCTGGGTATTCTGCTGAAAGCCAAAAGGGAGTCTGCTTGGTCTGAAACTAAATGGTGTTTCCATGTGTGAGCTGGGACCTGGGCTGTGGGACAGGGGCATCTCCACGCTACGTGATGGGAACTGGCCAGTTGCATCTGTGTTGAGTGATACGCCACAGTTCCCATAAATCTACCCCCAGATCCAGGACAGAAATTGAGGTGCGGTGGCTGCGTTGGCCTTGTGAGTGCTTTGGCTTTCTGTTGTGTGCATGGCGAGAGTCTCTGCGTGCGTGCGTGGTCTTTCTGCCCAACCGGCTTTAGGCAGCCCCATTGGAGAGATGGCCATTGCTACCGCCTGGTTCCTGCCAGAATAGCATTTCCAAATAAAAAATGAAGACAGCCACATTGGGTGATATGACCTGGGGGAAGTAAAAAGCCTTCAGGTGCCATAGGATGTGTCCTTGGACTGTGAGGTATGTGGGAACACTGGGAGGAGTGACTCAAAGCTCCCTGAGGCCGGGGCAACAGGGCAACGGCTTCTGCTGGTTTTAGCCCTATCTAGATCTGACTGGGACAACTGTTTATCCATCTGCAAGCCTGGAGGCATACAGACTCACTAGCTGGTGATGTGCCTGGGACTAACTCCTGTGCATGCAGGCAAAGATTTCAGGCTTTAATTTTTTTCCCCCCATCAACTGAATGTTGTTGTTAGAACTTCTTCACCTTCCACTGAAGCTGTTTGCTCTGAGTTCCCAAAATGGGCATTTGCTTTATTCCGGTTGAGTAAAATGAGTAAAATGTTAACGTATTTCTTTATCAACATGAACACTTCTTTTTGTGTTGGTTTTTTTTTTTTTTTTAAATTATTAAAAGCATCAACACTTAAAAAGCGGTCAGAGAGGCGCAGAAGAAAGCGGTGGCTATGGCAGACAGCCTGTAGGAGCAGAGACGTTAATCTATGGCCTCTTGCCATTGTCTGCTCCAATGGAAGAAGGATGGTCTCTCTGGGTAAGGGGGTGGGAAGATCTCTGCTTCTATTGATTCCCACTTGTAAATGTCCACATATTTACCTAGAGGGTACGATATATTACAGTTAAAATGGTGGCAAAGAGAAATGGCTGTTCCCTGTGGGTTGGTATTGATCGGACATGCAGCTACCCTGGACTTATTTCTCCTCTTCTTCACACAGCCTTTAGGCCAAAGTCCTTTGTTTTTATTAGCGTATTTATAATCAATATACATATTATTTACTGTGACGTATTAATGAGGCCTTTGAGATGAGAAGATGCAGGGGCAGAAGCAAAGGGTGAGGTTCATCCCATTTAATTTGAGATATCTCCAATATAGACTTTAATATCTGCATCCCCTTGGGCTTCCTTTATCGGCCACGTGGAGAAAGGCACTTTGGTGTCGTGATTTATGTCAACTATGTCTGCTTTAGAGGGAGAAGAGCTGTACGCTAATGGCGCTCTTTCTCTCTGCTGATGGGAAGGCAGCCTGGATGGCTAGTTCATACGCAACCATCTAAGGTCAGGTGAGATCAGTCCTGTTCGAGGTGTGGTGACCATTGTCTACTCTTCCAGTGCAGTTGTGCTAGGCCGGTGAAAGAGAGGAAATTGCCTTTCTCAGTAGCAGTCAGATGTCACCCCTTGCAGCCCCCACCCGGCCCGGGCACAGCAGCCTGGCTCAGAGAAAGCCATGTTCTCTGCGATGGAGACCTCTCAGCGCTTAGTGGCCCTGGCCACTCTTAAACAGAGGTTTGGGTATTTGACCAATTAATATCTTTCTTATATCAAGAGCACTTTTCATCCCCTGAACATTGCTTTAACTTTTCTTTTTTTGATACTGCTGTATTTAACCTGTTGGTATTTTTGGTGCTGTAGGCTGCAACATACAGGTTCCTTGTGATTAAGCCAGGAAACCTTCCCTGGGCGGGTACACTAAATGTAGGACCTCTGTAGAAACATCTCTTTCCATCTCTTCTGTAAGTTCAATGAGTTCTGCTAATAAGCTTATCACTGCAGAGGTCTTGGACACTAAGGGTACATACAGCTTGAGTTTCTTGTAGCCAGTAGTTGTTGGCCACTTGTCCAAGGGGCTTCAGTGGAGCGGTCCACTTGAGGCATCTTTGTCGTTGCCCACTCCTGCCTTCCTGCCCGTGTGGCAGCCCCCTCGGCTCCCAGACATCAGCGTAGCTGGTGTCCCTGAAAACAAGGCTCAAGATGCTTAACCTAGGTACTAAAATTGGGCCATATCTGGATATATATTCTCCATAGTAGTGCATTCAAATCTGTTTTCCTCTTTCAATTTTCTATGGAGATAACTTGTTCTTAGCTGTCCTGTTGATGGCAAAAAAAGTTGTGTTGATTAAAAGGCAATTTTCTATGGGCCTTTGATGGAATTATACACTTACACTTGTCAAAAGCAATCAAAATAAGGGGAATAAACTGTGTTGGTTACGTGTAAGTGATGTGGTCCTCTGGAGGCATTTCATCAAATAAAGCTGAGGATCGAATTAAATGGTGATCTAATTAAGTGACAGGCATGGCAACCCAAAATGCAGCCTTGGCAGGTGTTGCACTCGGTGTGTGTCTGGAGATGAGGGGCATGAACACTAACACTAACAGAAGCGTTGCATCTGAAAGCTTGAGGGCTAATGCGTTTGTGGGAACAAGGCTGACCTCATCCATGGAACTTGGGTGATCCTGGAGGCCGTCTCTGGGAGGCATCGGACTTTTTATCTGCCCCAGCATGGCTGTGGCCTCATGTGCATCTCACACAGACGTATCCATGTCAGGGTCTGCTGGTGTTGTCCCATCAGGCTGGCCCTGTGGCATCCTTCTGTATTGGGGCTGCCCTTTGGAGATGCTCTGGGAGCATAAGGATGGACGGATGACTGATCTCACTGGTAGGTTAGGTGCTCAAACTGGCAAAAATGCCTGGCATACATCAGAAGATGCAGAGTGAGGCAAATTAAAAAATTTATAAGCCTATTTAAGATACACTTAAAACGCTTGGCCCCAGGAAGGCTGAAGTCCTTTCCACGCTCACAATCAGGCCTTAATGCCTCCTGCTGCAGAACACACGACGTTGTTTGCGTGGCAGAGGGAAGGTTTGGCAGCTGCGCATCCAGTTTCCCTGCGCATTAGCAGCAACTGGCTGGGTTTGCTGCTGCATTCTGTATTCTTTTAACCTGGTTTTTTGTCTGCCAGCCAGAATTCATCCTGCCCTGTCGCCAAATGTCATCGTCCCCTTGTGGTTTAACTCGCTGCAATTCATGAAACACTTGGCTGCCATAAACAGTTATGTGCAGAGGTTCCTCCGCGCGCGGGAGCGGGCAGAGACTCGCCGGCAGCGCTGCGAGGCACTCGCGCGCTAACGTGTCCACCCAGAGAAAGTTGACCCACTTCTGCAAATAGATAACTCCTGGCAGAAAAAGTAACACTGTCTCCGAGAATCTGTCTTGCCCTTGCCTACTGGATTGTGAAGCAAAAAGCCAGCCAGCCAGCCAGCCAGCCTCCATCTTCTGAATCAGTGGCGATGTGAGTGCGGTGCTCCCCGTTTGAAATGGGAGTGTGGAAATCAGCCCTTGATCTGAGGAGGGCTTAAAATGGCCACAATTCATTTGTGATTTTTGATTTCCGCCCCCCCCCCCAATATAATGAGGGCTTTTGTTAGTGAATGAGGTGTGTGGAGTTCAGGACTCAGCTGCTCTCAGGCATTAGGAAACATTTATCACCATGGCAATTGAAGGCTGCTGTACAGGTTATTTTGAACACTTTTCTGGTGATTCATGTCTGGGCCAAGACGGTTTATGCCAGGTTACTTCGGTCCCTGTGCGTACAGGTGTATTATATGTGCTCTTCCTTCCCTTAAATTGCCTTTTGCCTTGCTGTTTGCCCCTCGCAGGAAGCTTGTTGCTTATATTGACTTCTTACATCTCTGGGCAGTGGTGGTGCCCAGCGTTCACCTTGCTCAGAGCCTCTCTCCTTGTGAAAGATAGTCCTTGTGAGGTAGATTACAGGGTATTTATCGGTTGGATTTGAGACTTCAGGGATCTTGTGGTGAGACCGAAGCCACCCTAAATCTCATGTGAATTTGCTCATCGTCTGCACGGGCTTCTCCTCCAGGCTTGTAGGACGGGATGTCTGCTGTTGGCCTGGGGTGGCTGTGGTGGGAGAGGGCTGTGCTGTCTGTAGCAGAGGGAGCCCCTGTGGTGCGTGCCGGGCTTACAGCACCGGGGCTTTGGCCAGCTGTAAATGGCAGTCACAGGGGTGACATGCTAGCTGTCGTCTGCGGTTGTGTCAACCCCGGCTTGCTGGCAGAATTAGTTCAATCAAAGCTGGAGTGCTCCGAAAAGCCCTTCAGACTTGCTCCATCCCCCAGCTCTGTGCAGGGACGCTCGGGACTGCACTGTCCCCCCATTTTCATCCCCAAACTCCTCTGCTGCCGGGGTTTCCTGCGTGTGCAGGGGCATCATCGGCATTTGTATGTTTGTGGGAGAGATGGAGGATGAAGCGTGTGGAGCAAATGGAGGGAGCAGGGCTCAGGCTGGGAAGCAAGAGGAGATACTTTGCAGCTGTTCTGAACCGTCTCCAGGGCAGTAGGATGCTCCAGGGCTGCCTCTTCCTGGGGGTTTGGCAGCCGTGTCTGACCTGTTCTTCCCGGGATAACCAAATGTGGCCACGGGGTGCTGAGATCCCTGCTTCGGTGGGGTGGGGAGAGCTGCCCCCCAGGGCCCCCAGCTCTGTCCTCTCGCTGCAGAAGACCCATGGAGAGCAAAGAGAGGAGCAGGCAAAAGGACCACTCACAGTAGAGCAGTAAAAAGCAAACCATTATTTCAGGAAAGAAGAAAAAGTAAGCCTTACAGCATTTCCATTCCCCAAAGCTTAATATTTCTATGGAAACCAATGCAGCAGGAGGCTCGCTGTCAGTCTCTGATCTAGTGGGGTTGACTAGACTTAAAAAATGTTTGTCCTTCCCCACATGTTCCATCCTGGAACATCTGAAGACAGGTTGCTGCGTTATCGCAAATTCAAGATTAAAACCTGTATTCCTGGTTTCCGACCCTTCATTAAGTGCTAAGCAGTCTCTGGAGGGTTGGCATCTGCCTTTCATCCGCAGTTTTTTCCTTACTAAGGTACATTTAATTCACTCTATGACACTTATTGATAATGCCTTGTTCTATAAATGCCACTCCTGTGACACTGTGCTCCTTGAAGGATGGCTGTGACTTTGTATCAGGCCGTGGACCATTTAGTGGCATGGTGCATCTCAGCACCCAGTGAAGTTACTGCAGGGACACTGTTTGTCTTGAATGGAGCTAAGGCTTGAACTCTTTACACTTGCTTTAGTCTTTTATTCAAAGGAGATCCATAACGTCTTTAATCTCCAACAATGGACATAATCTGGCCTATTTAGGTAATACTCTGCTTGATTTTTGTGTAGCCAGTGGACTACCCCTGGTTATATATGTGTGGCTAGTTACTGTTGTCATGTTGATGTTTTCAGTAGTTTCCCCCATTTTTGTTTTTACTAGGATCTACTGGAAATGGCTCAGGACAACCTACATAAAAGTCCACTGTTTTATGTCAGAGTAGCATTGTTAGATGCTAGCAGAGTGTATCAGTAATAAAAAATAATTCATTTTGGTTGCTGCTGAGTCTTTTTCAGCTCCTAAGAAAGGTGCTAAGAAAATCTTATTTTTATGTATGATCTTAAAGGACTTTTGTGATGCACGGTATTCTTTTGTCTTCCTGATTTCCTTTTCTTATCTCCCTTACTGGGGTTTGCAGTCTCATATTTATATATTTCCCAGCAGCTGAATATAACTTTGATTTATGCTTTGGATCTGTGGAGCTTTTAATCCCTTTTCCACTGAGTTAAAAGCTTGTTTGCCATTGAATGTGATAACGTAGTGCTAGGTTATATGATCTCCACCAGCGGCTCATGCATCGCACAAAGATGGCATATTGTGAAAAACTCTGATAATATGTCCCCTTGTTCGTTTGCCTGATTGCAACTCAAACCCAGCACAGGAGTCAGTTAATCGTTCCCTCCTTTTCAGACTGCTGATACCCCTGTCCTTTGCTGCTACGTATACCTATGGACCCGCTTGTTTTATTTCAATTACTCATTCATTTCTTTGTGATGTTTGTTTTTGAGGCTACAAACCAAGTGAGTATTTCAGCCAGTGCAGCAGCCTTTCTGTCTCCCCAATTCTGATAACATTTGCGGCATTTTCCCTCTTTTCATCCTCTTAACTGCTTGTTAACACCTCTTAAAAAATGGGGAACATTTTTTAAAGCCTGCATGCCTATTCCTCTTTAATGTCCTGAAACGCGATAATATACGCCTTGTTTGCGGAGATCTTCTCTTCTGGAGCGGCTGTAGGTTCCATCTCAGTAAAAAAATAATGATTTCTGCAGCTCTCAGTCCTCCAGGCCATGTGGATGTAGCTGCACGTGTGTGACTGTGTTCAGCCGTCTTCTGAAAATTCTTCTTTTTGAGTTTTTGGTGTAGCTGTTGTTTGCTTTCTGGATTCTGAGTGGTTTATTTGGAAGTCTCCCCCATGCTTGTCTCCTGGCCTCTTGTAACAAAATGCAGTCCTCTTTTTACCAGGTCAGTTAAGACTGTATTGTTTCAGCTGTAAGCTTTAAAATAACAGAAGGATGGAAGGTTTTGCAACTTCCAGCACGGAACTGGGACTCAGATTTGGTGCGCTTTCTCACAGTAACATGGCTTTCTGATGTAGTCGTAGGTAAATTACGTGATCTGTGGTTCTCCTTTTATACAACCAGGGTAATATATTTCCTTTGTTTTCTCCAAGTTGCTTGTGGTTCACTGGGTCACGTATAACATGCTCATACAGCACTCAACAGGATTAGACCCTTACCTCAAATGAGGCCTCTAACCATTGCTATGATACCAGTGATAACAAACAACACAGGTTTTGAGTTATAATGAGCTAGCAAGGAAGGAGCAGCCTTTATAGTAACTCCAGACATTTCTAATTCCCAGTTTTGGAGTTGCTTCAAGTCATGTTTCAGCTTTATTGGGATAAAAGCACTCTACGTGTTGGGATGCTTCTTTCTGTGTTGTATATACTTCTTGGGACCGCAGGATGATGAAGTACAGACAGTCTCCAGCCAACCGTCAGAAATAGAAACTTGTCAAATAATAATTTTTCTCCCAAATGAGAAGACAAGGAGCAAAATAAGATAAAGAGCAGTGCTTGCCTCTCCACAGACGGAGGTGAGCTCAGAAAGGTGCTGCTGCTGTCACAGCAACAGGTTACCTCGATATCTTTCAGAGGTATTTGTTGTTATTTCAGCTCATCCCATTTGCAGTTGAGTATCATATTATGTATGTGTATTTAAAATGCAGTTTACCTGGCAGCCCAGTGCTGTTTTGGTTGAGGTGAAGAATCACAACTGTGGAGAGGATGGGTCCTTGTTGTCATGTTGCTCCCCGTGTTGCTGCAAAGCCGCGGTGTCTTTGCCCTAATTGCTGAAGATACCTTTCCTCTTTCCAATTAAATTCTTACCCGATCCCTTGATCGCTCGATTTCTGATGCCGATAATTTGGTAACCCATAACAAGCCCTGACTGAAAAGTCATCAAAGTCACTCTTTGGTGTGAACCCAATGTTTCTTAACCGCCTTGGGCTTTTATTCCCATGTGCTTAGTGGAATTTGTAGGGAGGTTCTATTTGTCAGCGTATCACCCAGTCATTAGGAGGGTGACAAGACCGCAGTAACTCTTCCTTGGCAATTACGTATGAAAGGTTGTCAGTATGAGTAGTATGGGAAGTTAAAAGCCTTAATTTTCATTTGGAATTGAAACCCTAATGACTTTGTACTCCCACAGCTCATAAAAACCTTGTTTCAGCCTCAAGTTGACCAAGACAAAGGGGGGGGGGGGGTTATTGCAGACCTTTTTGTGCAGGATTTTTATGAAAAAGCAGAATTATGAGTCACTGTTCTTTGTATAGAAGATAATTACTGGAGTATGAACCTCAGAAAAGTGACATTTTATGACTTCGCCGCTAGCCACGCAGTGTGAGCTTTTGCTTTCTCTCTTCAATTAGTTAAGTTAAACAACATCTCGGTTCGAAAGGACTAATTATATTCCTGTTTGTTGTTTGCCGTATACGCTAAATGTTTTCTATATGTAAAGCTAAGCAGCGGGGAGGGGGAGAGAAAGGATCACCCCAAATGAATGCTATTTAATTATTTAAAGTGATGGGTGTAGATCCTGTGGGGTTAAGTGGATCGTTGTGTTCAGTCACATCCATCACTTGCAGTGTAGTAAGGAAGAGAAGCGGGATCACACAAAACCTTTCGTTAACCCTAGGAGAGTAATTAAGTTCCTCTAGAAATTTGTTCTTTAAAAACACATTCCTCTAAACAGCAATGTTGTTTAATCTGGGCTTAAATGCAGAGCTATGTGTTTATCCACTTCTATGTGTTTTGTTGTTGTTGGTTGGTTGGGTTTTTTTTTTTTCCGTAAGTAAAGGGAGCATTTTGTAACGCAATAGCATCTGCTGCCGAGCACAAGAGGGAGCTGAGGGTGGGTGTGCAGGTCGAGGGGACACATGCAGGTCTCTGTCCTGTGTTGGCTCTGCCGCAGCAGGTCAAGAGTTTGCACAACGGCAAGCGATCCAGAGCACCTCCGTTTTTGGGGATCCACGTGGGATACCCGAAAGGCATCTTCTATTCAAGGGGCAGGTGCTCAGCATTTTCAGAGTATTAAATATTCTTAACATGATTCAGACTTTGCTCTTGGAAGTATCTGAGGTGACTAGCTAATTTCCTTGGCCGTGGGGCTGTGTACTTGAGAAAGCATTGCTGCAGAGCTGTAAATGCCCTCTGTCCGGGACAGCATAGGTCCAACATCTTTCTGATCCCACAGCCATGGAGACAAGTTTGCTTGGTGTCCTGCGAGATGAGGAACAGATCACGTAAACAGCAGCTGATGCAGTTGTTGGAGAGGCCTCTGTTTTTCCTTTCAGCCTGTAATAGCATCTTGGCCATGTTGGACAGGGAAGGTTTCCGATGGAAAATCTGCTCTCCTGTCCTTTCATTCTGCCTTATTTGGATGAAAATTAAAAGGCTGTCCTTTTTTTATTTTTTTTTATTTGGCAGTTCAGAGTGAAGCAAATACAATATTTTTGGGAAAGGCTTGGAACTGTCTCTGCAAAAGGAATCTTATCTAAAGGGTAAAATTCCCTGACTGTGTTCTGTTTAAGGATGGATAGTTGAATTTGACCTTTTCTTTTTAAATAAGAGATTTCACATCTGGATTTAAACCAAAACCGTATCAGACACAGAGGGACAGGGTTGTTCTGTCGCAAAGAACATCTGTAGAGCTGGAGGGAAGGGCTGGGCAGCATGGAGTGCGTGGCCCGGCATGGGGGGGGCTGTGGAGGTGCCAACCTCCTGGACCTGCTGCAGGAGGGTAGAGAGAGCAAGAGGGCAGTTGGGGGGAGAACTTCTGCCAAGTTCAGACAAAGCTCTCCTGCAGCCTTTGTGCAGATCTGGTGGGGAGATGTCCTCATGGTGGGTGAGGGTGGGCAGCACGAGTTGCCTGCTGAGCTCAAGATGGGGTTGGAGACCACTGCAAAGGGGTGTGGCAGCAGCCCGAAGGAGGAGATGGAGTAAAGGAGTCCAAAGATGTGGCTTGGGAGCTAGCTGTTATTTTTAACAGCCGATTTCATTGAACTGGATTGAACTCCCTCCAGCACAGCACTGGTGATGGTGCCTGGAGCTATAAAGATTGTATTTTGATCAGCGAGTCAAAAGCAAGTCTACCACTAGTTATGAATACATTTTCAGAATTGCAAGCAAAGGAGATCCCGGAATAATAATGGGCAGAAAAAGTTGCCTGAAGGAATCAGTTTCCTCGATAAATGTTGGAGGAGGTGTAGACCTGAACTTTGCACTCCTTCCCATCTCAGCTTTTTAAAAATGTGCAAACAGATCTAGCAGCTGAGTTTTGAACCTGTTGAAATCCTGAGTAGACATAATGCAAGATGGCAGGAAAACCAATAACGATGGAGTTTTGAAAATACAAATGGTTCAGTTGAAGATGTGTGGGATAAATGAGGAAATAAAAGTGCCTGTGTGTCCTGTGCCGTATATCGTTGACCCAGTTGGCTATTCAGTGATGAAGTCTGATCTGTATGTTTCGAATGACAGATCTGGGTTCTGAAGTGCTTATGATTAGATTAAGACTGTGTAGTAAACCTTAATGGTGCATGAAAAGCTACTGCTGGATTTGCAGTAATACGTACTTTTCTGCCTTAGAACAGCATGAATAATACTTTATGGTTGTATAACTCCTTCCAGACAAGGAGTCTAGAAGTGCTTTGTAAACGCTAATGAGTTTGGCCTTATAGCATATTTATAAGCCTGAGAAATAGCATTGTTCCCCCTTTTTATGGTTTGGATGTTGACTAGCCTAAGTATGCAAAGAGCAGGCAACAGGGCTTTTATCTTCCCGACCCTCAGTCCTGGGCCTTATCTGCAGGACTCGGCAGCCTTTCTAAGTGTGTCTGAGGCATGCTTAGAAATTTACTGCAGATTCAATCCAGCGAAAGGGTTGTTTTTTTTGCAAACCTCTGGGTATCCATTGTAAAGCAAAAAGCATTGTAATTATTTGACGGTAATTTCTTGCTCGCCTTTTCGTTCTCCATCAGCAGAGATTGAAGCTAATCCTCTACTGGAATGAAATCAGTTTGGGCATTATGAATATCGTTTCCTCGCCCAGAACAAAGAGGCTGAGCTAATGTGAATGAAAACTCCTGTTATCTTTCCATGGGAGTTGCAGGTGGGTAAGGAATGCGAGGTCAGCTGGGATTGGGAGCAGATAATTGCCTGTGTCAAAGGGCAGTGAGAGTGATGCCTGAGAAAAGCGCCCGGCGAAGTAGGTGGGATGAGGCACTGCGGTGGGCGCACGCAGGTTTTTCTCCAGCAGCTTCTTCAGATGTTAATCCCAGAACATCTCCGCTATTTGTACAGATTTATTTATGTAGTGGGATGTTCTGCAACGTGAGCATCGTGTGGACTGTAGATAAATTTTATAAATATTTTGCGTGTGAATTTGCTGTTTGGTGACAATTGCCAGAAAGATGGTTCTAGAGGGAGAAGTCCCTCTTTAGCTGTAGGATGAGAGTATGCAAGCAGGCATTTTACATGCTGCTTTTGCATTCCTAACCTGAAAAGATGCTTCCAGATCTTGGTGCTTTTTCAAGGACTGGAGGAGACCAGTGAGGATCTCAGCTGTAAAGCTCTAGCTGTGAAGGTGGTGATCTTCATGGTATGGATGTACATCTACTAGCAGAGCTGATTGTTAGAATGAGCAGGATTTGTGGTCCCTGATATTTCCTCTTTGCCCGAGGTGGTCAGGCCAGGAGCGTAAGGGGGTCCTGAAGCTGTTTTTTGATCTCCGAGTTGGGAGGGATGGTGCCTGTAGTGGAATTTCAGTGGTGAGGATGGCAAACAGGAGAACATAGCTGTATTTTCTACAGTAGTTTTATTAGAAGAGATTTGGGGAGTTTCCGAGGAAGATTTACATGTGGTTGATTATTTTGTTGGCACGATGGGAACTGCAATAAGCTAGTTGGCACTTGAAAAAAGGTACAGATTTTCTTTTTTTCAGAGGCAACTGCTTTGTTTACTCTATGTCTTTACGCATGTAGATCAAACTCGCCTCAGATTTCGAGATGTTACCACACTGAAGAAGGCCATTTTTTCAGGCTTTTTTCATCCACTTAGCTGAGTTTATATACCAAGGGTGAATTTGGCTCGCAGTCTTGTGCTGTGCAGGTTACGACCATGTGAACATGAAGAGGGTTGTTTGATTTCTGTCAAGTTGATACTAAGCATATGAATTGCAACTGGGGTCATAAGCAGAAGAAAGGAAAGATTTGAAGTGTACGGTAAGGTACATTACCTGAATCATAGGATCACAGAATGGTTCTGGTTGGAAGGGACCTTAAAGATCATCCAGTTCCACCTCTCTGCCATGGGCAGGGACACCTCCCACCAGATCAGGTTGCTCAAAGCCCCATCCAGCCTGGCCTTGCACACTTCCAGGGATGGGCCATCCACAACCTCCCTGGGCAACCTGTTACAGTGTCTCACCACCCTCATAGTAAAGAATTTCTTCCTAATATCCAATCTAAATCTCCCCTCTTTCAGTTTGAAACCGTTACCCCTTGTCCTATCATTACACTCCCTGATGAAGAGTCCTTCCCCATCCTTCCTGTAGGCCCCCTTTAGGTACTGGAATGATTTCAGGAAGACAGTCTGGGGTATCAGTACTCCCTTCTACGATGACATCCACAGACCCAGAGGGACGAAGGCTCCACTACACCGTGTGTTCTGGCACTGAAATTGTGTTCAGTGTATTGCTGCACTTCAGACGTGTGTCTCACTGAATTAAATGGCATTAAAGCTGTTCCGTAGGATTGGCCTGTGTTTTCAGTCTGATTCTGGTCTATTAAATGCTATATTGGCATGTGACCTTTTTACTTACCTGGCTACTTCTGGAATGCAACGTAGCCTTAGCTCTTTGGCACAGAACAAAAGCTTTTCTGAAACGCTGTTTGCTCATGGCTACAAATAACAAACTTCAGGTGATTAGCAAGAGGTTTTGGCAAGCCTTGCAGATACACAGGGTATTTCAGTATGTGACGTGGCATTCTTGCAGAGCCAAGAGATGGAGCATCCTATAGAGAGGCTCTTAGTCAACTGTGCAGTGCTTAATCTTTCTAATACAGCCCATAATGTGTAGAGAAAGATCTACACAATGCAAGAAAACAGTTATTTATCTGGGATTAGCCTACATAAAACATTTACATTGGGCAGAAACTAGGCCGGAATACCGTTCTTTTGTAAATGGTGATGATGAATTGTGACCTGATCCAAAGTCTTTTGAAGTCAAAAGAGCCTTTGTAGTTCCTTCAGTGAATGGACTTTGGACCCTGAACTTTGGCTTGGCGGACCCTTTGGACCCCTGGACTTTGGCTTACTACTACAGTTTATGTCTGTCAGTGTTCTGGTTGCAAAGAGGAAAGTCTTAGTTTAAAAAAGAAAAAAATAAAACCAACCCCAGCCTCCCAAGCACCCAAGCAAGCATACCAAATAAGCAGAGTGCAATTAATATCATATTTGTAACAAGCTCTCAGGTTGGCTAGTTATCAGTGCCTGCTTATGAAGAACAGCCTGCCTGCTTTTCCAAATCCCTGCTCTGCTAGCCGTGCACAAGGCATTTTCCTGATGATTTATTGTGGAAGGAGCTACGGAGTAATCCTTGGTAAATAGATTTATACATGTGACACTCTACTGAATGGGAGATTTATACTTGGCTATTCCATCGCTGCTTATTACCATATGATGTTTCATTGAATGCAATTATATGTCTGCCTCTACTCTTTAAAGGCGAGAAAGGTTTCGCAATATTACTATCTTCTTCTGCTCAGCAGAGCCTCACAAAGAGGCGCTTTCCAACGTGACGGATGGGGTTTGCGGGTGGCTTTGTCCCTGGTAGGCCTGGCTGTGTGAAGGAAGCTGGGTTTTGGCTGTTAGCGAGACTCGTAGTCCTGCAATGCTGAAGGTGTTTTGGAAGTTGAGCTTAACTTCGCCAGCTGCCTGAGCTCCCACAAGGGTTTTGCTTGGCAGAACTGACCTGGTTCTCATAGGCTTCTAGTTGGGAAGGTCCTCGTAACTCTTACAGGTCTGATAGGACACATAGGTCTTTCCTGTTAATGGATTTAAAGTATTCACTACAGAACGGACTATTTCCTCTGACATAAGGAGAATGATTTAGATTTTTATTAGCTGGCATTTTTCACCTAGTTTCTTTGGCGCGGATCTTACTACTTACTGCTGCTATCTATCTGCTATATTTTTAATCAGAAAACATTCTCACTAAATTAAAATTATTTCTTTTCCTCTTTGGAAATGAATGGGATGTGAAATCTTTTCCAAACAATGGCTTAAAGCAATGGGATCTGCTAGGTATTTTGCTTAGTATGAATATTTTGGGAGACGCCCTGACTGCATTGAGGTTCATGGCAAAACTTCCCTTGACTTTGGAAGGACTGGCATTTCACTTCTTATTTCCAGATTGCCCGTAACTTTTCATTCCTGGCTGGTGCGTATTGCGTCTTTAATCATTTCATTTTGACATGGCTTTTAGAAACCGTGACCTTTTTTGTCCGCGGTCCAGCCCTGTGTGGCTGCACCCTTGTGCTCTGAGGCCTCATTCATAAACATCTCTCCAAACGCGTCTCTTTATCCTGTGTCCAGGGATGCGAGAGAATCCCAAACAATAGCCAGGCTGAGACAAAAGCAGCCATTGTGGAGGGGGCGCTGGGGCGGGAGCGTGGAGGGGCCCCGGGAACCTCGGCGAGCTGGGGCCATTGTGCCCATAATTGGATTTCTGCTGGCGGTGGGCAGCCGGTGGGAGCGGGAGCAGGAGCGGGACCTGCCGGGGCAAGCATGCCCGCCGCAATAAGCCTGGCAGTGATTGGAGGAGGCAGATGACCTTTAAAGCCCGTGTTGTTGAGCGAGACCTAATATGGTACAAATGCACCAGGTTGCAACTTTATTAGTGATTAGACACAGAGATAAGCCTCAGCACATTGCCTAATCTGTAGAGCCTAATTCCAGGCATTGAAGCCAGGGATGCTGATGCAGACTGAGTGGCCGGTCAGTCTGAGCGAGCCGGAGCAACTGCAGACAATATGATAGGGAATTTCTGGATAACTTGGGTCCAGGGCAGATTCTGATCAGCCTCTGCTGTGAGGGTGCTGAGACAGGGAGGCAGGCCGTGGAAGTATGGAACTGGGGAGAGAGTTATACAATTGTTGCCTTCAAACCCAGGTTAACTTCTGTAAGAGCTGATCAGAAGAGTATTGGCAGTGAGCAAGGACTGGTCCTTCCTGACAAAAATTAGGTGAAGGCTACAGCCCGAAGCAACTTAATAATTGGAGTCTGGAAGGGCGAAACAAACTCTTCCATATTTCCATTTTTCCACCTGAGGCTGTTCCTGGGTGCTCTGGAGCTATTCTGAGTTCTTCTCATCTTCTAATGGACAGGGTTCCCTTTCCTGTGGCCCAGGGTAAAAGCTTAGATGGGTTTGGCCCATGGTGAATGATCCGTGCTCGATGTTTTAGGCTGTGGCTGAATGCTACTAATGTGTCTGCATGAGTGGTGGCGGAAAATGTTAGAGGTTGCAAGCAAAGATGAATCGCTGTAGGCCAAGGGTTAAGGCTCTTCTTGACAGCACAGCAAGTATGATGCTGTGGTATGCTCCGTTGTTGGATTTCCTCCAAGGATTGCTCTTTGAGGAGCTTTGGCCTCATGGCATGCTGCAGAGACCTGCTGCTTGGTGCCATCCTTTAAACATAATGTGGGAGCCTCCAGTTGGATTGTGTACAGATCTTGGTCTGTGTTACAAATATATGCATGGAAATGTTTGGCAGATTCACACTGCAAATCCAGACAAGCCCATGCAACCCTACCTTTTAAATCCATGGCTTGGAAATCTGCCTCTGAGAGCCACTGCAAACTTCCTTACCCTGGACTCTCTTGGGTGGCATCAACCTTGTCTTCAGACCCACCTCGACAACCACACAAATATGAACTAAGAAACCAGCTTGCTAATAGCCATACCCTCTTAACTTTGGTGACCAAAGGAGCTCTTTTTGACCTTTATTTGGACACACTGGCATTAAACTAATCCCACCCGATCTCTGTAGTGACAGGGTGACCTAGTTTGGTTTTTTTTAATCTTGTAAAATGATGATGTTGAAGTTAACGCATCTCACTGCCTTTGCCCCTTGCCTCTGGCTAAAACCCATTTTGGGATTCCTGCTTCTCTGGTTTTCTTTTAGCCCTTTCTAACTGTGTTGTGACTTGTATTTTGGAACAACTGTCTCTGTATGTTGGGGTGAAAAGGGGTGAGAAGCTTCATTTGCTATAAGAGAAGACGTATCACTGGGGTAACATTTAACCCAAAGAGGTGGCAATCCACAGAAATTTCCTAGGAGAAGCCAAAAGCTTGTCCTTGTGATGTTAAATACTCCAGTTCATCAAGAGGTAATTTGGAAATGTTAAATTCTCCAGTGGGCCGTTCAGAACTGCGTAGTGACCTGGCTGAGGCTGAGCTGTGGGTGAGACCTAGGTAGGTCCCAGGTCAGGGCCCCCGTCCCTGGGAGAGCACCTTGCTGGGCCAGTGTGTCAACTTCCCTGCGGCCTTGCATTGTTTTCCCTTTTATCACCCAGCCAGGGCTTGTTGTCTCTCTTTTGCCTCTAGAGTTTTGGAGAGGAGCCACTGCCTTCCCTTTCTGTTCTAGGAAGGTCTGCATTAACTAGTCCCCTCCTCTGGCTAAAAACGTGTGAATCTGAAGAGGAAGTTTCTGTTGCTTTGAGCAAATCTGGGACTGGCCCTGAGTTGTTAGAGGTCAAAATCTGTAGACAGCAAACGATGATACAAACTGCATGTCTGGTGCCAGGTGGCATGTCCAAGGCCATTGAGGCATCTTCCCTGCAGGTGTAAAGTGGTGTAAAAAACACGAACCTTGTGTTTCATGCATCACCTTCCCCCAGGGTGGGATTAAACTTGGTTCTGGGTGTGCTTGGAGGAGGTGAAGTGGGGAGTGAAGTTGGAGGAGAAGCCGAAGTGGGGAGAGCACACCTCCGTTGCTTGTCTGCAGTGGGTGGTACGTGTGAAGGCTTCCCAGACTGATGCAAATTTTGACGTTGCACATCTGCTGGTTTTGTTTTCCGCTTGCACCCGATGCAGCCGGAGTACACTTTGCTCCAGAGCAATGTTACTGCTGAAGCAGACGCCTCTTGTGCCATACACTTCTGCTGGAGATGATTAGAGCAGGACTGGACCTAAAGCCTTAAGAGAAGCCTAAAGCCTTCTGCAGCAGAAGGGGGGAACTCCTTGCTTGCTCTGTTGTCTTGGAAGGTTGTTGGTTGGAACAAGATGGTCTTAAAGGTCCCTTCCGACCCAAACCATTCTATCATTCTGAAGTGGTGGTGTGACTTCTTCCCACCCACTTCCTTGGCAGTAAGGGCAGCACGAGCAATAGGCACTGGAGATAACTTGCATTCTGCTTGTGAGAGAGCATGCGTGTCTCGGGAGGAGGCTTACTCAGCAGCCTGCTCTTCACCGCCTGCCGGCATCTACTTTCTCTGAGCCGGCAGCGTTGCCGTCCTCTCTGCACAGCCCCTTACCCACTCGCAGCGATGGGGGCTCCTGGGGCACGCCGTGGGGCCGGGGGAATACTTTGTTTGCTAATCTCCAGACAGCGTGGCCTTAGTTAAATAAATCCATGCCTATAGGCATCTTTCTGGGGCTCATTATAATACTAATTCAGTTGAATTCCTAATTAGAGACCAGTGGTTTTCTGTGGGTATTGGAAGTCGGTGTAACTTTCTTAGGGCGGAGGAATCAGCCACTGAAAGCTGCTTTGGGAACCGAGGCTGAAATGAGATCAGAATCTAAAAAAAGATGCTTGTAAAATAAAACAACTGTTTTAAACGTGCATATAAAGCCGGTGTTTTACTTCAGATGAGCCAGGGCATGGAACTGTTCTATTTTACTTTAGTTGACTTTTTGTGCACTGTCATCAAGAGAACTGGTAGACACTGCCACAGATGAAGACACATCTCTGCCTTGAAATACAAGGAAGGATCGTTTTCAAGCCCAAATCCAGTGTTACTTCTTTGTGTTAGGTGAGAGGGCTGGCTGCTTCAGATAATTTGAATTAAGATTAAATAAAGACAGCTTTCAGGAGAGAGAGAGAATCTAAAGCAAGCCCTGCCTGACCCCTTAATATCTGCGAAGAAATCCCAGCAATATCCCTCTTTGACCATTCAGGGTTAGATGTGTCTAAAACAAGCAGAACTGTGATTACAGCCCATGTATTTTAATTTTGTAAATTGGAAGAAGTAATCTGTCCACACTCTGCACCATGACCTGGCTTAGGCTGATGATCTCTTCTATTTATATTGCCTCTTCCGTTCAAAAGAGCTACGTGGAAAGAGCTCAGTTCAGGGAGTGTTTGTGCATGTGTTTTTGTGTTGGTGTTGCACTCTATCATTGCTCTAATGGACCTCTGGAGGAAGGTGATACAATAGTTCATGCCGGCTATGCAGTTAAATAATAGCTCTTTCAGGAAGGAAGTGAAGAATAATTTATGTACAGGAAAGCAGAGCAGGTATACAGAGAACAGTAAAAATAGATAAGCTGTGATTTCATTAAAACAGTTGAGCCAGTTCCTATAGCAAGGAGTTGCTTGGCCTCTGTGATGCCTGCTGGTGCCCTCCTGTGTGCTGCCAGCAGCCACGGCTCCATGGGGATGGGTGGATGGGTGGATGGATGGATGGATGGATCTCTAGGACCTTGGGCACTCAGGAGGATACGACGTGATGGGGAGTGGGCCAAAGCCCAGGGGTTGTTGAGCCGGCACTGAGCGCTGGCAAACACGTGCATCCAGCAACCCAATGCAATCTCCTTGCAGATGCGCTGCAAAAATCCCACCGTGGTCAGAGTTTCTTGAGGAAGAGGGTTTTATCCCCTAAGTACAACTTTGGCGCGAGGGGCACTGCTGGAGCTTGTTTATACCGGGGAAGGACTATAAACCGTGACCCACCTTTTGATTGTACCAATACACTCGCTCTTGTCTAAATAGATTTGTGCATTAGTGTGCCTAATTATCTCCTGGACACTCTCAACTTTTGTTTGGATAGCCTTCCTTTTGTATTTAAACGTAAATAAATACTGATCCAGTAGATCAGGCTCCATCGGGGTTATGGGACTGAACAGGAGGCTGTGCCGTGGCTCTGCTCCCGTGAGCTCCTCAAATAAACAGAGACCTTCTCAAGGGCTACCGGGAGAGCTCCCCCACCGCTAATTTTAAAAGTAACCTATAAATCAAAGCATATCTCTCGCTTTCCTCCCTTTGGCATTCCACTTTTGAGGGAGGTTTACTTTCGCGGTGCACAGCTGCAACGTCAGCTTTTGATTACTCCCTGCCTTTAGTCGTAGACATGTATCATTTAACTGTAAATATACATTCGCAGGAGAAGCGGTATCCTGTGTCTAAGCTGTTAGGAAGCAATTGCTGTTTATCTTGTCAAAGAAACTTCTTACCCCGTCTTCTGTGGGCTTCACCTGAAACCCTCCCTGAGCCCCAGCCCCTCTCTCCCCATTCCACGGTGCGGTGGGACCCCCCGCCCAAAGCCCCTCAAGCCGGGCAGACATGAAAGCAAAGAAATCCCAGCTGCATTCTTGTAAAGAAGCCGACCACCTATGCGATGGGGCACCTGGGCGCCTAGGTCAGCAGTATATTTTGAGAAGGCGGATTACCTGTGATGGGGCCGCGGTTTACATTCCCGTGCGGCGGGGGAGCAGGTAATGCTATCTGGTACCTCTGCCTGCGGCCCCGCTGCGGCTTTTCTACTAAAGTTCGGATGGTAATTTTAAACCATGGGAAAACTATTTTTTTTTTTTTTCTCTTTGAAGAGCATTGTTAGTCACTTGAAGTCTCCTCCCTCGTTCCCTCGCTGAGCGCATCAGCCCTCCATCAGATTGCGAGGAGCCCACCGTTCCTCGGGCGGTGTGGGAAGGGGACGGATGCGCGGGGCAGAGGGGGCTGGCATCCTTTTTCTCCCCGGTTTGACTCATGTGGGCACGCTGGTCTGTGTTTGTGGGGGGCGGGAATGTGACACACACATTTGAATTATTCCCGGATCAAATGAAGCGGCATTTCAGAAGAGGATTTTTTGCAAATTCACAAATTACAGTTATGTCAAGAAAACACTAATTGCCTGCAATTTTCCCTCTACCCCTTCTCACCTCCCAGCATATCTGTGTTCCCTCACTGAATAATATTCCACCTCTCTGGAAACGCAGTCAGATGCTTGCACGTATTTCAGTGGAAATGTCATTACAGTCAAAATGCTTAGTTTCTTATGTGCTGCCAGGTGTTATTGGCACAGGGGGGAAAGCTGCACTTTAACAGATCCTTGGCTTAATAAAGAAATGAAAATGATGCCTGGTATCTTAGGTTTGTTTTTTTTTTTTTAAAATACCTGCTCTCCTAGGAACAATGCAAATCACTCTAAAGTACTTGCATTTCAATAGCACTCTCCTTTTTTTTTTTTCCCTCAAAATACTGGGATGAGGGAGATCTGATAATGCAGGCCAGGGTGGAAAACCTTGATAGCTCGAGCTGTTAATATAAAAGGAAGAACAACACATGCTGTGTTGCATTAAAAGATAAGGCTACAAAGGTGTGGTGCTTTTTTTTTTTTTTGTGGGCTTTTCTTTCCTCGAGGCGAGAGCTGTGTGTGGTGACGACAAAGTCAGAGCTTGGAAGAGGGGAGAGCAGGTTTGTTGCTGGTGGAATTGCACCCGTGATGAATGCATCCTGCCTGGCCACGGATCCTTTTATAGATGTTATAAATATAAGGTCTCGCCTAGAAGGTGATGAGTGAAGGTAGGAAGCAACTCTTGAGATTAATGTCATATCTTTTTGAAGCTTTCTGCCTTTTTTTCCCTGAGCTCCTGGAAACTACTTCTACCAAACGCCTCTCCGGTCCCAGGGAGGGCAAGGAAATCCCTGCCAGCAACATGGTGCGTGGCAGGCGTGCTGCTTGCCCCTATATTAAAAACACCCCACCCCCCACCCCCAAACCCCAACAAAACTAGAGCTTGTGCCGCTTCAAACACAAGGCAGGGCTGCAGCGAAGGGTATGCCGAGAATCTGACCCTGGGAGTGCAAAGCCAAGAGGGCAGCGGCGGGAGCGGGGTTATGTCCATCCCGGCACGGCAGCTTCCGAGCTGTTTATTCAGTTGCCGTTTAATTAAAAGCTGGGGTGATTGCAGGCACGTTGTTATTTATTTATTTGTGCCTGTAGAAGCTCTTTTTCTTTAGGAAAGTTTATGTTTCTGAAAGGGATGTGGCTTGGGTGCTGGAGAAGCGTGGCTGCCTTGCTAAAGAATGACTTGTGGCATTGGTTGCTCTCCAAGGACCTCAGTCCCGTCATCTTTGGTGGGCTCACTCCGGTAATAATCTCACAGCTACAAAACTGAAGGTAATGTTGTTAAACTAGAATTAATTATAGTAAACTCATGGAATGATAGAATCATTTAGGTTGGAAAAGACCCTTAAGATCATTGAGTCCAACCGCTAACCTAGCAATGCCAAGTCCACCATAAATCATGTCCCTAAGTGCCACATCTACAGATCTTTTAAATACCTCCAGGGATGGTGACTCAACCACTTCCCTGGGCAGCCTGTTCCAATGCTTGACAACCCTTTCGGCGAAGAAATTTTCTCTAATATCCAATCTAAACCTCCCTTGGTGCAACTTGAGGCCGTTTCCTCTCATCCTATTTATGAGCATCTCCTTCTAATGGAAAATAGAAACCCAGAAAATGCTCTTGCCTGGTGAGGGAATATTGTTTCATTTAGTTTCCTTTCCTTGGTACAGACCCCAGGTTGAAGCGCACCCTCTGCCATTTGTGCCCCAGCCTTATTACTGCTGTTTCTGTTTCTGGTAGGTCAAAAGACCAATCCAGATACCTGCGTGATCTGGTTAGATCTGGGCTTAAATGCACAGGCATTCCCAAAAATGTGATGATAGATTTTTTTTGAAGAGGTAGAGTTCTGTCGATCCATTGGTACCAGAGGATTTGTAGATATGTTTTTCTTCTGTGTAGCAAGCCCCGCGGTCTTGATGACACTCAGGAACTTGATATTTCCGTGAGGTTTTCAGCAAGAATATTGAATTAAAATTCAATGGCATTCTGCTGTCTTTAATGATACCCAGGTGGAAAGTACAGGCAGGTAATTACACATAATTTTCACATTTTTTTTTCTGAGACAGACAACAATCTTCATGTATACTAGGATGAATGGCGCAGAACAATCTTGCATCGAGTGTGCCTTAATTAATACAAATGTTAACTGCTCTTCCAAATAAGTCACATTTAAATGTCAAATACTTGTTATTCATTGCCTGTGAGTAATTTTTCTTGCTTGCATATGTGTGAATTAAGCGTATGTTTTGAAGTCGTGAAGTATCCGAGGTCATAACTAAAAATAGTGAGTGTGCATTGTTTGTTTGCCATCAAGCGTTAGAAGAAATTCTTGATTGCAGACGGTTTCTTGCTGCGTGGTGTTCAAAGGAGAGAGAAGAAGTGCTCTGAAGAGTTCGTGTGGTGCTACGGGATCTTACTGAATGCGAGTGTTTTTACGTTGCGGCAGATTTTTTACTTTTCATTCCAAATCTCCTTGTTTGTACAATCTGTGGTGAAACCATCGCCGCATGGGTGTCCTTCCCAGGTGAAGAGCCGTGAATCCAGATATGCCACTTTAAAAAGGGTGGGATACAAAGTGGGGTCCTTCCATTCACTTTCCCTTTGTATTCACCAGTGTATTTATCCTATCGTAAAATGATTAACAACGAATTGGTTACGAGCCTTTGCATTTAAATAGCCCTTATATGGAAATAAGCGGCAGCAGTTTGAACCCTGCAATAACTGTGTTGGCTTTAACTTTTGTTTCCTGGTAGTGTTGCTCCTTGTAGGCAGCACTGGTGTCACCGCAGCCGGAGGAGCCTGTCCTTCACGGGCCTTCGGCTACTGGGTTGTTGAATCTTGCAAAGGGCAGAGCAGGCAGGGCAGGTTGCCTGGTGGCCCAAACTTCTCCAGCTCCTCATTGCTGGTGGGGACGCCTGGAAGAGTCCTCGGTGAGGATATTTGGAAGAGTCCTTGTTGGGAATGCTTGGAAAAGTCCTTGTTGGGGATGCTCAGAAAAGTCCTCGGTGGGGATGCTCAGAAAAGTCCTCGCATAACCAATCCTTGGAGCTATTTATCTGGAGTGGGTGTTGGTTTTTCCTCATTCAGGAATACCTCAGTCACAGCTTTTGCTGTTCCAAGAGGTGGAAAGTGAGGTTTTCCTGCAGTGGAAAGGGAAGCTTTTCCAGGAAGCCACAAGGCAAGTGCCAAGATGCTGCTTTACAGTGTGCTTTAAGGCTTCAAGCAGCTGTCGATGAGATGACTGGCTCATGAAAATGGTCCTGGAGCTATAATTCTCTCAGAGTCAAGTTGACTCTTGCCTGAGCTGGCTTTCTATATGTCCACCATAGCCTGGCCGTTGAAGCTGCGCTGGATGAGATGGAGGTGCAGGGACTGAATAAGCCCTGTCAGAGTTGGAAGCTGGAAATGATGCTCTGCAGCCAGGCATGCTACAGGGAAAAAGTATCCAAATTTTGGCCTCTCCTTGAAAACTTTGTATCCATTTACACCTCTTCACCATTGCGGAGTCCCTTCTGATTTTATTCTCTTTGTGGACGAGACTGGGACGAGGTGAGGAGGGAGAGCAGGCGAGGAACGGCAGCATGTGTAGGACTGCCCGTGGCAGGGGGGTTGGAACTAGATGATCTTTAGGGTCCCTTCCAACTCGAACCATTCTATGATTCTATGACTTTGCCTGGGGTTTAAAGTATGCCCAGCTCACGCACCATTCAACGAGCAAAGTTGTGATCCTGTTTGTTGTGTTAGAGGAAGGCTGCCAGGAACAAGAGTACTGGGGCCCTTGTTTTGCAGCAGAACTGCTCCCCAAAACAAGCTGGTTTGGGGGGAGACTGCTGCACGGACCCAGCTACCCTCCTCCCCCCTGCCTGGCCCTCTGCCTCCTCTGATGCTTGGTGCTGGGACCTAGGAAGAGGCCTCTGATTATTTTATTGCTGGGTTTAGGGCTGCTTCTGGAGTTGTCTTGAGCAATGTGGCTTTGGGGAGAGTTAGCCTGTGCTTTGATTAGGCAATCTCTGCTTTGAGCAATAAAGAGCCTTAATTCTGCTGCACTGAGGGTCTTGCAAGGCAGACATCAGAGCTGGAAAAACAGATACTTGAGTCAAAGGATCCATCCTGGGTTGCCCAGTTTCTTGGCGCAAGGTAGGAAAGAAGAATTTCAGCCGGTGTTTCTAATGTCTTCCCATAGCATGGCCCTGGGTGACAACAGAAGAAAAAATATTCAAGGCTTTTCTCCCCTGTAATGACAGAAGTGAAGGGTGACCTCCTGGACTGTCTGTAACCTCCAAGCTTGTCAGAGGTGCTCTGGCAGATTCCCCTGCCAGTCCGGGTTCCTGCTTTGAAACGCCTCTGACTTTTATCTAATCTCTGCTAAAGCATCCTGAGTGATAAGGGATGTTTTTATTTTCTCCGTTCCTCCTCATGCTTTCCAGGAGGCCGTAAGTATTTCATAAAAGCACAAGGCCCTGGGAGCTTTCATAAAAGCACAAAACCCAACCTGCCATTGGGTTTCCAATGGCTCCATTGGAATCTTGTAACAACATGGTCCTGGTTGCACTGTGCAGAGGTTGGTGTATATCGGGGTGGCCGTCCAGCTCTGAATTTCCATCCCATGAGCTGGGATCGTGAGCTGATCACCCCGCAGAGCCGCCAAAATCTGCCCGTGACCTGCGCCGGGATGGACAGAGAGATGGACTTTAGCACCTGCCAGGCTCTGAAGCTGTGCTTGTGGGGCCAAACTGGAGCTGCTCCCCCAGCCTGAGCCTTCCCCCAGAGCCAAGCCGGCAAAACGGGTTCAAACAGGCTGCTGCTGCTAATCTGCCTAGTGCCTCGACACGTCGTAATAGCACATCATCTGCTGCTGGGGGTGGGAAATGGGGCTGTTATCAGTGCTGGTTTCAAGTGCCTGGTCACGCCGCTGAAACGGATACAATTCAAGAGAGCTGAATCAACTGCAGAGCCGACCCAGTTCATTAAAAATTGGGTGGGTTGGGTTTTTTTTGGTTTTTTTTTTTTTTCAAATTAAAAATAAGTCATTATTTCCTCAAAAGGATCGAACCCAAAAAAGCCTTCAGTCCTCAGCCTTTAGCTGTGGCTCATTTGATGCCTTTGGGTTTCTTCTTGCAGCGTGTCCCCGCACCTGGTTGTAAGGGTTCCCCTCTGGAAGGAGTGCCGGGAGTGAGTGCAGTGCTGGGAAGGAGGAGGAGCGCGTGGTGGTGGACCTGCTCTGTTCTCACATGCTTGCCAGGGCTGGGAGGTGGGGAATGGGAGCCTCCCAAGGTGTGTCGCCGCAGCAGTACGCACCCAGCTCTGCGGGTTTGGTGCCTGCCTCTTGTGTTTTGTTTGTTTGCTGTAACCCATGTAGTTATTCCTGGCTCAGGTGTAGCTTTAGCTGCAGGAACATGCCGTGCTTAGGCAGGAGTGTTGATCTGCTTGAGGGCAGGCAGGCTCTACAGAGGATATCTGGACGGGCTGGATGATGTGCTGAGGCCAATTGATTGTATGAGGTTCAACAAGGCTAAGTGCCGGGTCCTGCACTTGGGTCACAACAACTCCATGCAGTGCTACAGGCTTGGGGAAGAGTGGCTGGAGAGCTGCCTGGTGGAAAAGGACCTGGGGGTGTTGGTCAACAGCCAGATGAATATGAGCCAGCAGTGTGCCCAGGTGGCCAAGAAGGCCAGTAGCATCCTGGCATGTATCAGGAACAGTGTGAGCACTGGTGAGTGTCCACTTTTGGGCCCCTCACTACAGGAGGAACATTGAGATTCTGAAGTGTGTCCAGAGAAGGGCAACGAAGCTGGTGAGGGGTCTGGAGCACAAGTCTTATGAGGAGCAGCTGAGGGAGCTGGGGTTGTTTAGTCCAGAGAAATGGAGGCTGAGGGGAGACCTTATCACTCTCTACAGCTACCTGAAAGGAGGATGTAGAGAGGTGGAGATCGGTCTCTTCTCCCAGGTAACAGGTGATGAGACAAGAGGAAATGGCCTCAAGTTGCACCAGGGAAGGTTTAGGATGGATATTAGGAAAAATTTCTTCACCAAAAGGGTTGTCAAGCATTGGAACAGGCTGCCTGGGGAAGTGGTAGAGTCACCATCCCTGGAGGTATTTAAAAGGCGGGTAGATGTGGTGCTGAGGGACATGGTTTAGTGGTAACTTGGCAGTGATAGGTTAATGGTTGGACTTGATCTTAGAGGTCTCTTCCAACCAGAACGATTCTATGATTTTATGATTCTTTGATTCTATGATCACTGTGGTGTGTTCTTGGTGGGAAGAGCATGGTGGTGGTGGTGAACACATGTGTATGCCGGTGAGACGTTGGAGCGAAGAGGCAAGGGGTTGTTTCTTCCTTAGCTGCCCCAGTGTTGTTATGGTGATGTGACTTATGTGTGTTGTGACAAGGCTTTGGGCAGAAAAGTGGCATTTTTGGAGCTGGCTGGCCCAGTGGAAGAAGTTGCTGTTCTCAGCAGGGTGGGACCAGCGCTTGCTGATTAGTGGCTCCACTAATCTGCCAATGGAGCAGGTCACTAAGCAGAATCAACCGTGCTCACAGATTGCCTGGATGAACTCTTTACCTGACGTGACCAGAGCCAAGCGATCCACTGCATAGAACAGCAGCAAAGAAAGGCAGAGAAGCAGCGGGCAATAAAGACGTGGAGGAAGAGGAACATCAGCAAATGAGTCTAGAAGATAGGAAAATGTAGATGGGATCAAACAAAATAAATGCAAGGCAAAGGCATGGTCAGACATAGCTCCCCTTGAGCGCAGGGTGTGCAGACCTTCTCTTGCAGGAGTTAGGGGCAGCCCTGCCGGAGGCTGCCCTGCGGGATCCGTCTGCCGCGGAGGGAGCGGATTGTCTCCCTGGTCAGGGTCCGGCCTCCTAACTCCCCTTGCACCAGCAGGGATTCTGTCTGGGAATGGACCACTTGCTGAGTACTAAAAAAGAGCAATACAGCTATCTCTTCAGTGAAAGAGTAGAGACTTTAGTTGACTATTTTTTTTTTTTTTGGCCTGCATTTGAAAAAAAATGGGGATGAGAAGCCTTTTCTGAAGCTTCTTGGTCTTTTCAAAGCCTACGGAAGATTTCTTTTTTGCATGTTCCACCAATATGAAAAGATGTGGAAAGGTAGGGAGTGATGCGCGGCACTCATCGATGTGTATGGGAGCTCCTTATACAATAGCTAATGAGATTGCTCTCAAAACGTAGTCAGTGGTTTATATGTGGGTGGCTGTTAGCATCAGGCTTATGAATTGCTCTGGGATTTGAATAAAGTTTGTATTTTTTTAGGAAGTGGCTTCACAAGCCTTAATAAACTGGTATTTTATTGTCAGAAGCAAAGAACGTCCAACTCCCTCATCCGAGGGCAGCGTTTCAGCATATCGCCTCCTTATTTGTCTGTGTCGTTCTGCTTCAGTGCCGCTGCCCCGCCGTGGGACGAGAAGGTCCAGGATGAAAGCCCGAGGGCCTTAAAAGAGAAATCTCTTGTAATAAAACTATATTGCTTTCACGCAAATGTGGAACCCAAAGCTAACTTTGCCTTCTTAACAGCCATTTAGAACAAAGTTTAATTTGATCTGGGAATAACTTTTTTTTTTCCTTTTTTCCCTTTTTTTTCTTCTTTCTTTTCCTTTAAGAAATCATTTTATTTTTGCTTCAGCAGAAACCAACCTCTCGTCTTCAGTTGTACAGGGCAAGTTGTTGGCCGCTGTGCTCAGGCTGAGTTAAAGGTTTGCTGGGGCCACCTGAGGCTTTGGAGACCACCGTGGTTAACGGATGCAAGTCTCACCTGTCTCTGTGGGTGGGAGCTGACCTTGGGCTCGCTGCTTTTACAGACCCTGGGGTAATGGGGCTGTAAACACTTTAGGAGCCATGAGGCACCTCCACTACAGAAATAACAATTGGGTGTTGTGCACAAATCCAGGTGTGTAAGTGAGGAAGGTGGGGTGGTTGGTCCCAGCCTGAGATGGGGATGCTCCACCACGGTGGGTACCAGTGCGGGATCAGATGCACTTGGCGCAATTAATCTCTGAGCAGAAATGGGGAGGCAGCCCTTCCGAGGCTCGCGCGGTTCCTTGCATGTCCGTGCTTTAGCTGTGATGTCTCTGGTCACTTGGGGATGAAAAACTTAGCTTTATTTTTGTGTGTGAACAGCAGCTCAGACAAGGCTGCTTGTCTGTGACTAGGCTTATAATGCAAATAACAAATACGTAATAACAATATTTAAGCAGAAGATCGGTAGCAGGATTAGGATTGCAGCCTGGGTGTTTTTTTTAATATTTCCTGGGCTTTTGTTGTTAAGTAAATGCTCATCGGCTCTACCTGACGACTTGTCACACAGCATTTACGGAGAGAGATTCTTGTGCATTAGTAATATTTTTTTATAGAGGTTCGTGAGGTGAAAATGTGCAGCTGTTTCACTTCAGAAATGCTCTGTTCAGTAGTTCTGGGGGTTTTGTTTCCCACCATTGTTTTGTTCATGTAAGACTATAAGACTGGCATTTAATGTGATTTGGAGCTTTAAAACAGGCTAAAAGCTGGCTAAAGGCTTATGACCATTCCTACGCTTTGGGGTGAAAAGCGGGAGTTTGAACTTTTAAAATTCAATTTATTTATTCTATTAATTTCTATTCGTTTATTTTGCTGACGTCAGACTACCTGCCTCCCTCTAGAAGCAAGGTGCCAGAACTGGAACTGGATTTGGGGAGGGGGCTAGGAAGGAGCTCAAGGACCAGGCGATGTTCCCAGCCCCATGCCAGGTCTCCCAGCCGCAGGTGGTGGGTCTCTGTTGGACAAGGCTCTCGTCTGTCGTCCGCTTCTTTTGCCAGAGAGGGTGGCCAAGGGGAGGTGGTGCTTACGATTTGGTCTAGGCCAGGCAGAGGCAAGTGTCTCCTGCTCAGAGAGGAGGGTGGTGGCTCATGTTGATGCTTTTTTAGTCCTTTTGAGCAGAAAGGGAAAAGCAGCAGTTGCCCGACTCTGGTTGTGTCCCTGCTATAGCCCCAACGGCCCTTTGCTCTGCTCCTTTCTGCTGTTTTCTTACCTCCTCTTGGGCAAATATGGAAATAACCTGATTCGGGGAGAATAGGTCTGTAGACAAATCTCAGTGATGTCTAAATGCCTCATACCCATTGAAGGAAAACTGAGTTGGGTACCTAAATGCTCTTTGAGAATGAAGGCCATTGCTCTGGTGTTTTGGTGAATTATTTGCTGTATTAGTTGGGTAATATCCAGAGTCTCAGACACAAAGCAGGGACTGATCATCGCGGCAGCAAAAACATCGTGCCTGCTCCAGAGCATTTCCATTTAGAGATTGGAGACAACAGGCACTGGGGCACATCGTCACTACGCGCCCCGTCCCTGGAAGTGTTCAAGGCCAGGCTGGATGGGGCTTTGAGCAGCCTGGTCTAGTGGGAGGTGTCCCTGCCCAGGGCAGGGGGGTTGGAACTAGATGATCTTTAAGGTCCCTTCCAACCCAAGCCATTTTATGATTTTATGTTGTATCGCTTGGCCCTTACCAGTGTTTCAATACCATTTTGGGGAGTGCAACCAGTAATTCTGCACTTGCATTGGTTGGGGTTTTTTTTTTGCGGTCAGTTTTTCCCTAGCGATTCTCTGAAGCAAGGGATGCAGGAAACTGCAGATCTGGCAATCCCAATCTTGGATCCTCTTGACCCTTTCAAAAATGGAACAAACATTGTCTGGCGCTTTAAAACCTTCCCCCCCGCAGGGCACTGTGGATGGGAAGCTGAGCGTGTTTAGTTCTCGCAGAGCTGAGCTCTTAAATTGATAGTGCCTGTAGTTATATGTAGCTCTTGTGAAGGAAAACAAGAGAAACATCTTAAATCTTTAAACCTCTCAAGGCCATCCTTTCCTTGCCATGCTGTGAGAAGTGTGTAGCTCTGTAATATCAGAAGAAATCCTACATGAATGTAGCCGTGCCAAGATGTGCTTACAGGTAAGAAGCCCTCTCATATTGGGCATGAACCAATGCCTGCCAGGGTCACTTGTGGGGGTCTTTCAAGACTTCTGTGAGCTGTTGTTAATGTACCTGGCTTTTGAAAGCATTGCACGTGTTTCAGAAAGCCACGGAGTGATGCTGTAGTTGCTCCGTTCGCGCCATGTAGATCTCGAGGTTTATTCGTTTCTGTGCTGAAATATTTTTTCTAAGATAACAGTGGATGGCACGTATGTCTGACCAGATCTGCTTTGAGTTCTGGATCCAATGTGAATTGTGCTTTCATTTTATTTAGATTTGGTTTAACTAATGAGAAGCACAAGTAAATGTTGTTTGTTGCCTAGAGGGAGATCTTGAATGCGGATCATTAAGAAATGGGGTCAGATGAAGAAGAGAAGAATATCACTGTCCCCAGACTCGAACTTGCAAACCCATGGACTCCCCACAGAGCTGGAAATCTTCTGTCAGCGTGGATCCGATCGTGATGGTCTGCAGTGCTGATGGCAGTGCCTGGCTTCAGGGCCTGTGCTATCCCTACATGTCACAACCACTGTGTTTCAGAAGGCTGGATTGCATTTCCTCCTGGAGAGTTAGTCTGATTGCTCACAGCACATAACGATTTGAAAACGAGTTTGTTTTTTAGTAATAAACCTTTATGGCTTTTGCAAAGTGGGTCTCTCCAGGCTGGTTGGGGCAGAGGAGCAGCTCCAGCTGACCTATGGTTTGGGAAGACTGCCAGCCCACATGGAGGTAAGATGAGGTTGTCAGGAAAAAGGGAAATAAAAGGTTTTTCTCCCACTTACTGATTCTGAAAGCCCACAGCTTGGCAAAATATATGTTTCTCCGAAATTCTGAAAAAATATTGAATTAATGTAGCTCTAAGTTATGTGAAATGAAATCCAAAGGCATTAATTAGAATTCTGAACCATATGGTCATGCGAATCCGGAGACCCACACAACTGCATTTTCATATCTGATGTTGACACATTAAAATTCATCAGTTTGAAGCCAGGGTTGTCTTAGTTAATTTAACTAATACCATAACATTCCTGAGATGTATCATTACACTTCATCGTGTAAATATAAACCAGGATGATTAGGGGAGAACCACTCACTTCAAAGAATTAATATAGCTGAAAAACTGCTTACAATTTAGAAGAATTAAAATAAAATGCTAAATATGTCTCCTTATGCCCCGGTGTTAACGCCAGACCTTTGTTAGTTTACACAGTACCTGATTTCTGATGGTAGATTTTAGCCAATAGCTTGTTTACACTTGTTTCTCTGCCATCAGATGGTCGTGTATTTGGGGCTGCGATGGAGGTTCTGAATGGGAGCTTTAAGGAGGTGGTTGTTCAGCTTGGTGGGCTGAATTGGCATCTTAGCTTCAGAAATGTGTATTCTCCAATATAAGCTGACCATTGCCATGCCTCGGAAGGAAGAAATGATGCCCTCAGGGAGAGGGAGCTGGAAGGGAAGCCAACGTTTCAGCTCAAATGCTGACCGGGGCTTTGCTTGAGATATGCTGGAAAGCAAAGCCTGGCCCACCTCTGTTGTCTTTGACCGGGAGCCTGGTTGGACCTTCCGTGTTTGTGTCTGATCTTTGGCACGGGGAGGTGGAAGAGGCTTCAGTCTCCTCTTGTGTGTCAGTTTAACTGGAAACTGTCTGCTCTGAAGTGAATCTAAGGCAGATGCACGTCACAAGAGAGTTGGGTTCAAAAGGTTGATACGCTCCTGATATCTGCTTAGGCACTGTTTTTTTTTCCCCCTGTTGGTTAACTGTCATGTTTTGTGTCTTAGATCTCTGTGCAGTGTACACATGTACGAGGAGACAGAATACACCTCTTGTGATTACAGCACTCAGCTTGCAAACTTAGGTGGTTCACAACAAAAATGTCCATGGAGATTCTCTGGTTGCCCATAGAGGCGGTGGAGGCCCCATCCCTGGAGACATTCAAGGCCAGGCTTGATGAGGCTCTGAGCAAGCTGATCTAGTTAAAGATGTCCCTGCTTACTGCAGGGGGGTTGGACTAGATGGCCTTTAAAGGTCCCTTCCAACCCAACACATTCTGTGATTCTTCCCTCCATTTGTGTGTGCAAGGTTGGGGCTGCATTGGTGACAAGCTGACCAAGGGACAACAGTTCAGGAGAGGAATGGCTGCACTCCAGGATTTTGTGTGATTCCCTGCCAGCTCTGCCGTCATTTGGGAATGTTGTCCTTGTGAGCACGACCAGCTGCTCTGGACCTCCTCCAGTACGTCCAAGCCAACGTGCAAAGCAGATATGCTCCTGTGGGCACCTGTTTTGTTGGTAGGAATTTGGGATCAGCCTCCTATGGAACAGTAGTCCTGGGAGGACTGGGCTTAGCATGAAATTGCAGATGTGAAGAGCAGGCCTCAAAGCAACCAATTGATTTGAAAATTGTGGTATTGACGCATGAACCACTGTTACTAATTGAGTAAGCAGAAATAGGACATGAAAGAGTCTTCCGGGGGTCATCTAGACCAGCCCTCTGCCCTGAGGCAGGACCAGCTCATATCTAAATAGATGTTTCTATAGCCTGGTCTTGAAAACCTCTGCAGATGGCAATTCCATGTGCCACGTGACAGTGTGACCACTGTCATTCCCAATTGGAAGGCTTTTCCTAACCCCTAACTTCAATCTTCATCACTGCAATTTAGGTCTGGTTTTGCCTTGTCCAATCTGCTATGGGAAAGGAGAACAGGTTATTCACTTCTTTCCAGCTACTTGTCATGTATTTTAGAGATAGTTATCGTGTCTATCCTCAGTCTTTGCTAGACTAAACAACCTAGTTCCTTCAGTCATTCTTTGTAGGTCATGTTTTCTAGGCTGCCGAGAAGTCTTGTTCCCCAGTGGACTGTCAAATCAATCTGCTTCCTTTTTTTGAAGCGTTATGCCCCAAACCAGCTGGCTGTGCGAGGGCAATGCTAAGCAGAGAGGGAGGAGTTGGTACAGGGCGTCTGCTGGTCACCAGAAGCTCAGTGTGTCAGTCTCTACCGGGAATAACAAGCTCCTTGAGCAAGGCATCAGAGCTGGTGGACATGCTTCATGGCCTGGCCTCAGAGAGGGAGAAACCGAGCAGGTTGGTGGAGCTCCAGTGGAGTTTGCAGCCTGGGCTGAGTTTGTTGGCAGGGCTACAGGGTCCCTGACGTATCTATGAGCAGGTCCTTGCTTTTGTAGTCCCAGCTTCCATTTGTATTGTTACTGCCTTTTCTGTCAAGCAGAAATACATGAAAAAGAGGAGGCTGAGGGAAGGAAGCGGAATACTTCCTTTCTCCCCTTGGCTCATGCAGCGAGTTACCTGAGGTTCCAGAGAGCCTCTCGAGCTTTGCCGCTTCAAAAACTTGGCAGGTTGCCATTGCTTTAGGAATTATTTTTTTTCCCTTTACTCCTAGCATTTCAGCTGGTTTCATAAGCAGCTGTTGGAGTGTGGTGTGTGTGTGGGGACCTTGTGCAATGAAACCAAACCAAGGGACCATCCTTGTTGTCTTAGTGTGACACAGGTTGAGGAGCCTCCTTTGCCTTGAAATCACAGTTTATCCTTGGGCTCAAAATAGGCCTTACAGAAAGCGGTTGCACGGGAGGGGCCAGCTACCCAGCATGTTTTCTCCAGCGGCAAAACTGGTTGCTCACCAGCCTCTCCTTCCTTGCCACCAATCTGCCGTAAGTTACCTTGTCCTCCTCTGCAATGACCAGGAATTCCAGCATCAAAGTCAAGCCACCTCCTGCGGTCACGCATATGGTAAAGGCACCTCTGCAAAGCAAGCTCCCAAAACATGGCCAACAGGTACCTTGTAGTCAAGCCGCTTGCCCAAAGCCAGGCATCAAGCCCACGTTCCAACTGGCATTACCTGTGGCAAAGGAATGACTAAAGGAGCCCTCCAGGCTTTTTCCCAGAGCTGGGGATCACACCCCCGTGCATTCTTCTCTCTTCCCGTTGACGGATGCCGCTTCCATGCTTTCCCCTCCCCGAGCACGTGGGCCACGTGCCAGCCCTGGGAGTTGTGCAAGCGCCGAGCCTTGCCAGGCTACCGGGCTCGGGGATGTCGCAAGAGGACACGGGGCTGTTCTTGCAGCGTTTTGAGGCAATGATCCCGTTTTCCCATTTCTTCTGTACTGGCAACAGTTTTAAAAGAAGGAAGATAATTGCCCCGTGAAATAGGTTTTATTTCCTACCAGATCTTTTGTCTCTGCCAGGTAGCCTTAAAACTTGAGGGTTTTGGAGGGAGAATTCCGTTAACACATGACTGATCATTCCACGGTTCACGTGTGGATTTGACCTTGGAGTGTTTGTACGGACTCGGTGTAGCTGTTGAATACAAATGTTGGTGGTTTGTTGTTTTTGGTTTTGGTTTGGTTTTTTTTTTCCCCACTTCCTCAGTATTTGCTAAACATTTGGGTCTCAATCATCTGCTGCCTGGCCCCTTCGAGCTGCACACGCCGACAAGCAAACTCTGCCGTTCGCTCCCCTCGTTTCTCCCCCCGCCCTGGCCACACCGTGGGTTAAACAATAACCCAGTCGGGACATTCATTACCTGGCTGAAGCATCTCTTGGAGCTTGAAACCAGGGCTCTGCTCCAATACGTGGCAAGATTTATGGCCTGGCGGATAAATTGGATTTAGCAGAGCTGAAGCTGTAATAAAATGATTGTATCGGATTGCAGCATGTGTATGGGGGGGGGGCAGGTGGGGCTCAGATACCTCCTGAAAATGTTCACTTTTCCATCCTCCTTCTCCTTTAAAACCTCGCTAAAGCGGTGAGGAAAAACAAAGCAGATAGGTTTGGAAAGGATCACTTCTGACCGGCTGACTTCAGAAGGCTGGGTAATTTTAAAACAACAGCATGATTTCTTTGAGGTTGAACTGACTCAGGACATTTTTTCTCCCCTTTCTCCCACCCCAAGGGATAGATTTTATTTTGTTGTAAGTACAGGTCCAGCCTGAGGGGCGAGAGGGGGGAAAGTTTCTCTTTTTTAACTGGTTTGGGGGGGAACCCTCATGGAGAATTCAACCTTTGTGTTAAAATCTTTGAGAAATGGACTGTACCTTAGTAGCATCTTCTTTCTCTGCTCCTTCACTGTCCTGCCTTGAAACACCTGGTACCTAAACCAGGGAAAAAGCAGTAAGAGAATGCTGGCAGTAGAAGGAAAGGAGGGTGGAAGATGAACATGATCTGTCCACTCTATCCAACACCCCACTGGGATTAATGCTTTGGCCTATGATTGTTTGTTTGCTGGTTTTGGAGGGAAGAGGGGATGTTATTGATGAAGTGCTGACTGGGGGCGGAGCAGAGCTGTGGAGCAAGCCAGCGTAGGCACAACCATTGATGTTCTGGAAAGGACAGGCTTGTACCTGGCTTCAAAGCTCGCATTCAGGTTGTTGCTGCCCCTGTCTGAGTTGGTCTGTCACTGGCTAGGATGGCTTTTGATACGTATTTTGGGTTTAACCACCCATTATTAGTGCGGTCTCTCTGTCTGAGAAAGGGATGTATGATGGGAAACTGGTCCTGTTTAGTCCTGGTTCTCCTTAATGCAGAAGAGATGTAGAAAGCTTCTTGGACATGGTTGTATGCTCCAGAGCTCCCTGGAAGGGGATGAGAGCCAGCCATGTGCTGTAACATCCTTCGGATTAAGTGATCTCTTCCTGGAAAAAAAGGAAGGAGGGAGAGGAATATATCAGGGCATCACGGAGAGGAGAGGTGACTCTTCCCCTCGGGAGCAAAGCCGCTCTCCTTTGCCATGCTTTGGAGCTCCACGTTGCTTCCAGGAGCCTCCAGCCATGCAGACTAACATGAATTACGTTAATATAGTCAATCCAAAGCTTAATTTTGAAGTGAACTGGATTGGGGAGGCGGGTCAACTTTCTCCCTACAACTAGTTTTCATTAAAATGATTTGGAGGGTGTGCCAGTACGTTGTCATGGAGCACAACCCAGGGACGGATGGACGGATGCCGGTGGGAATGTGAAGGCTGTAGCGGTGGATCTGGGCGTAACACAACCTCCTCCGGGGAAAGTTGTGCGTCAGGACTTGTTCGCTTGGCCGCAGCGCTATCCTGCTCTACTCGCTTGAGATCTGCCCGGCATTGCTCTTGGTGTTCTCCCTGCCACACCTTCTGCAGGGAGCAGATAAGCACTTTTGAGGGATGATGTAAGTTTTTCCATGTTTGAGTGCTACAACACTGATTTTAGGGCAAGAAGGCGAAATTGCATCCCACCTTACAATAAAGAGTGCTGCTCGGATGTATTTGACCACTTAGTTTCAGATCTTGTGCAACGTGGAAAAGCAGTTGATGTTCATGGAAAAGAGGTGGTCCCAATACAAATGCAATACTGAGTGAGACTGGTTGTCAGTTAGGGTGCACAAGACATTTATTTCCATTTTTTAAATATAAATATACATATATATTTACAGAGGTAATAGTAATAGCAAATCAAGTAATAGTAGTAGTGGGTGCAGTCTGAGAGAAGCGTATCTGGACATTTTGCGGACACAGACATTTTCTGGCATTGAGGACTAGAGTCAATAGAAACCCTGCTCGTTCCATTAAAAATAATGTTCGTAATTGGTCGGTTCAAAATTCACCAGTACAGATCATTGCTTTCCAGAAGCGGTGTTTTATGCTTTTCATTGGACATTGCTTACAGCGTCAGTGGACAGTGCAAGGAGAAAATGTGCTCATTAGATATGAACTTAATTGGGAGTGACATAGCTGGGTATTAATATTAGTCTTGCCGCAGGCTTTTCCTTTCCTTTTTTGTGTTTATAGTCATGCTAGTATATACTGAGCATGTTATCCATTTACTGAATTCCACAACAGCACCTTCAATAAAAGGGATAGATTTCCCTTTTTTTTTTTTCTAAATGGAGGTGCAGCATCAGATGTCCGTCTCCTCCAGATGCGGGAGCGGGAGCCGCAAAGCAGGAGAGCAGGGCTCTGCCTGGCTCCGTGCACAGGTCACCCTTGCTACCGATGTGACCTTTTTTTTCCGATGGTATTTCTGTTTGCAGGAATCTGCATTTATGGTGGTAACGGTGGCTTATGGAATTTGTTTTTCTGGGGAACGATCTGGTGACAAGAAGCTGACGCAGATTTCTTTGGGGTCCTGTCCCTGGGCATCCCTGCCTCTTTCCCCTCCCCCCTGAATGTGCTTGGAAGGATAAATAAATTAATTAGGTGAAATGGAGGGGTCCGTTTTCACTGGCAACAAGAGAAGCAGGCTGGGAAAGGCGGGTGAGCGTGGGGCTGTGATTGGCGCGGTGGGCTGTATAAAGAGCGGGATGCGCTCCTTTGTGCTTGAGAGGTTTCCCGTGTAAGGCAGAGCGAAGATGCTGGCTGTGTTGCTGTTGCCACTAAGTCAACTCTTTTTGGTACATAAGCTTTTTTTTGGTTGGTTTTTTTTTGGTTTTTTTTTAGGGCATGCTTCTTTTTTTTTTCCTCCCCCCTCTGCTCTGTGCGCAACCCTGCGAGGCGGGGGACGGCGCAGACGCGGGTCGCAGGGTGGTTTGCGACCGCGCGGTCCCCGGCTCCACGCGCTCTCCTGCTGTTGGTGGCCAGGACGAACAATTAACAGAGCGCGGTTCGTCTCACAAGTCAGTGCCATCTGTGCAGGGCGCCTGGTTTGCCGGACAAAAGGATTTGGAGGGGCTGAGGGGCTTTAAAACACCCCAGTTGAACGGAAGAAAGGATGCTGTCACCTGCTTCCAAACGCGCGCGGGAGCATTGTTCCCTCCCGAAACGTTCAGCGTCAATTTTATTACCTGCAGCCGTGCCAGCGCTCGGCAGCACGAGGTTTTATTCGGGGACAGGGTAAAAGAGTCAGCCATTCTGCCTGCTGTTGATAGGTTTTGTTTTGTTTATGTATATTTTACAGGGTTCGGTCTGACAGTTTTGTCTCCTGAGTAATTAAGCTGAATTATTGAAGGCCCTGAAATTAACACTGTCATTTTTAATAATTAAAGTAAATCTCAGCCTGTTTCACGGGTTAGGTTGTTTCCTCTTCCTGATTTTGAAGGTGCGTGTGAACTCATTTGGAAGAATGTGAGCACTCAGGTAGCTTGGGTTTAATATTTTGTTTAACAAAAATATGGGGGAAAACCCTAGGTCTCCTGTAAAGTCCCTCGAAACATCCAAGCCTTAAAAAAAAAGAGTGCAGTAGGTGGGGGAAGTCAGTGTATGGTAGGCCCTGCTGGTAGGAGTCTTTCCTGCCCACCACTCTAGACAAATAGCAGACAACAAGAGAGTGTTGGAGACTATCCTAGAGTGGGGAAAGAGCTTTACAGATAGATATTTTTAATTTTTTTCTTTAAGTTGTAACACTGCCCTCACAATTTTTACTGGACCAATTATATCACGTGCTTAGGTCTTTTAAAAGTTTTTCTTCAAACATTTGAATTTCATTTTTCGAGTCAATATTAGATTTTCCTGTTTGCTGTGGATTTGGGAATACTCCTCGTTTGCTGTTTGGGAATTCCGGGATGGTGGATTTCAAGGAGCCTGATTTGGTTAACTCCAGTGTTAAGATTGAGGTTCTGGCCTTCGTTCCTTAACTCTGGTCCAATTGCACCCAGCTCCACGTCTATGAATGACTCAGGCTTATTTGTCTTGACAAGGGTTTACAAAATCTGGCTTTTATCTTTCTATACCAGGTTGTACCATTTCTTGCAGAGACAAGAGCTGTAAGCATGGGTAGTGACATCCATGTATGCGTGGGGAAGGCGATGCTCCCCATGGAGATGGTCAGATGGGGACCAAGATGCTCAAGTCCCACCAGTGCTGCTGCCTGCCTGGGGTGTGTATTTTGTGGCAGTGAAGGAGCAAAGGGAGTCAGAGCAATGGCCAGGAATGGTCAGAGGGTAATTCAGGCTGGAAGAGACCTCAGGAAATCTCTGTTCAAACCTGATGCTCAAAGCAGGGCTGGCCATGAGGTCAGAGGAGGTTCCTCAGGGTGTTCTTCTGTTGGGTCTGGAAAACCTCAAAGGCTGGAGTTTACGCAGCCTCTCCGGGCACCCTGTTGCAATGCTGGACTGAAGGAACGAGGAAGCTCCACAGGCCAATGGGTCTTTCTGTGTCTCTGCTTGTGCTTGCTGTAATATCTAAAGCCACAGAGAAGGTCACAGGTGGATTAGGAGAGCTGCAGAGCAGGAGAATTGGCTCCAGCCCCAGTGAATTTGAGTGGTTTGCCTGTGCACACCCAACGCTTTTTATTGATAAACATATTGTTGTATTTCCTTGGCGACACAGTCTGTTATGGCAACAGCTGGCTCCAAGTTTCCTGCCTGCAGGTAAGGGAGAGGAGGTGATGGCTCTGCGTTGGCCAGGGCAAGGCCTGGGGCCGAGGGGCTGGTTTTTCTAGAGGGGGGCAAAATACGGGTCATGAGCTCCGGTCCCTGCGTCAGACTTCACCGCTGCTTTCAAAGTTGCTGGCTGCTGCGGGATGCTTGCCAGGGAAGGGCTCGAGGATGTGGCTTTGCCTTGCGAAATGTCAGCAGCTCTTAAGCTTCAGACCGGTCACCACATGAAAGAGAGGAGCCGGTGCGTGGTTAAGGCACTGGATTGGGCCTCGTGGGACTGGGGTTGGCCACAGACTTCTTGTGCAACCTTAGGCAAGTCACTTGGCTTCTCTATATTTTGGTTCCCGTTGGTGAAATGGGAAGAGCAAGGCTTCTTCCATTTGCCATGTCCAATGGGACCATAAGCTCTTGAGCAGCGGTGGCTCTCCTGGGCATTGCAAAATGGGGCTTCAAGCTCTGCTGAGGGTTGTCTGGGTGCTGGTGTCACACCCAGCTCCAAGGCCAACGTGCTCAGGTAGCCACTGCTTTCAAAATAAGGAATATTGCCTTAGGAGCCAGGAGGACACTTTTCCTAAAGCCACCCACTGGTGAGTTTGAGTGGGCTGAGGTGCCAAGTGTCTGGTCCCCTGCAGTCACCATGGTACGGGGGACATCGCTCCTTCCCTGGTCTTGTGGAAGGAGACCCTTCTCACTTACGTCTCTGTAGCTTTGCTGTTTGCATTTTGGGTTTGAAGAGCCTCCTTCCTCCCCACAGAAGCAGAAACACTGGTTTATCCCATTTAGGGTCCTGCATGACACTGGGTGTCTCAGACCTGCCTGGAGAGGGTTTCAGCATCTCGCTTGGAGGACCTCTTTGGGCTGAGTTTGCCAAGCTCAGGGGGAAAAGGGGCTGGTAGGAGGCACTGGAGGTGGCTGCGTCACGGTCCCTTATCTCTGAGGGGTTTGCAAGCTTCTGTGTTCTTGCTCCACCTTGCACCTGTTCATCACCGCAGAGCATTTGCAGGAAAATAAGAGGCATTCTGAAATACTGTTGTTGTAAAAGCACATATTTTAACTTTGTCTACCCTCTGTCCCATGTTCCTTCCTGTTCCCTCGCAGAGGAACAGGCGAAGTGTGAGGGGATGGATCTCTTGGGCTGTGTGTGTTCCTGGGGAGTATTCACCAGAGCATCTCCCACAGCACTTGCAAAGAAACATTTCAGCATTCAGATGCCGAGCTGGTACTTCAGAAAGCTCCTTTAGATGAAATACTTGGCAAATCCATTTTCACATCTCAGAAACTGTGGGAAGATTTTTTTTTAATTGGAAAATCTGGTTCGGTCCCTTCCTAATTTTCAGGAAAGACTGATGGAAGGATTATGACCAACCCTAATTTTGCAAATGAAGTAAGGAAGCAAAGCCAGTATAATAAAACCACAAGGTAATGTGTCATCTTGTGCCCTTTCTTCACTCACCAGGCGCATGCAGTTTAGTTGTAATGATGTGTGAACTTTTCCCCAAGTAAATCTTCTGGAATATGTTTTGCCAAAGGAAAGAAATCTCAGTAATACCAGATCTCATGATATCTCCCTGCTGTTTGGGGCATGCAAATTATGGGTGAGTTTCTAATGTGTTAAGTTCCCACAAGTCTAAACCAAATCCTTAAGGAGAAGCCAGTGGGAAAGACGTTTCCCAAGACAGCAGGACTTTTTTTGTTTCTCCTAACCTTGCAAGGAGTTTTGGTTGTTTTTTTTTTTTTCTTTTTTTTTTTTTTTAATGAGCATCAATATTAGCTAAGATTCCTCCTCTTAGGAAGATAAATCATGAACTTTCCCATTGCCGCGTGGGCACATTGCCTGAGCAAGGACTGGTGGAATCATCCTGCCAGGGCTCGTCGCTCCCAGCATTTTCCTATCGATGTCTTTGAACTGACTCCTTGATGCCGAGCAGATGAAAGCCTGGGTGACCACGCAGGAGGGTGTGAGGAGCTGCCCCGGGGGTGAGCGGGGGGCAGCGGGGCTGGGAGGTGCAGGGCATGGGGGTGACGTGCAGACGGGTGCTGCGAGAGCAGGTTTGGTGTCTCCTTTGGTGTCTCTCTGGGGCTGTGGTGGCAGGGGAGAAACCTTGCTGTGGGATCACACCTACCAGTGGTGGAAAAGCCGGACTGGCTCGTCCTGCCTGTCTCCCCCAGTGCTCATGTCCAATTGGCCCTCTCATGTGCATAGTTTTCCCAGGCTTTTCCAAACTGGCAATCCCCGAATCTGGCTGATACCCACCACTGTTATTTCCTTGGTTTCCAAGCACTGCCTCCCATTGCAGTCTGGGAACCCGGCACAAAGCATTTGCCCGGTATCTTTTTCCCAGGTAAACATTGCTTTAGATGCTGCAGCTGGATTATGCAATGCAGATAGGTGGGGACGGTCTTTTTTCTGCCAGTGGTAGAAAGGGAAAGTTGTTTTGCTGAGATAAAAGTGGGATTTTCTCCAATAGCTTGGTGGACACGGTAACATCCCTTTCTCAACCGTGTTATCCTTGGCAGCTGGGGACAGCTGGAGCTCTGCTTTTGGGGGAAGAGGCACTGAGTGAATCAGATGAGGTTTTGGAATACATCATTTTTGACCAGGGCTTTGAACGGTTCCCTGGTCTCCGGGGGAAAGGGAGGGGAGGGGTGGACTCTGCGTGCACCTGGGGCGGCACACGGGGGTGACCCGGGTGCCTGTCCCCCCCAGCTGTGAGCCAGCCTTGCTCTCCTCTTGCCACTGCTGTCCCTGCGCTCCCCAGCTGAGATGCAGCTCCGGGCTGTGTCCTCCTGCCATTGCTCTCCACGGATCTCACCAGGGGTTTGCTGTTGCTGTTGTTGGGGCTCTGCCACTGGCTGCCGGCTGCCGGCGTCTGCACGGCAGACGTCTTCCCCAGATGCTAGACAGGCTGTTTGTGCTAAAATTAGAGCGGCGGGTCGTGGGTCCCCGAACGCCGACGGCATCACGTGTGTCGCCGTGGGGCTGCCTGCAGCCTGGGAGCACAGCCTGGCTCGGCACACCGGTGGTCTCAATGATATGGAACAGTTTGTGCCCTTCTGCAGCGGTCTGATCGGCAGTTTGGGGGGCCAAGAGGGAAGAGCACGAAGAGTTAAAGTTTTCTGGTTTTTCTCTGTGCTTTCTTGCCCTTGATGGTGTCTTTTATGGGCAAAACCACAGACAAGGATAATATGCGTGCATCATTTTCATACCATTAGTTGTGATTCACAAAAGGTTTTAAAAGTCAAGGATGACCCAGTAGCTGTGGTAGACTCCCTGTGATAAACTTTCCAAGGGCTTTGTGTAATGAAGGCCCCATGGCTCTTCTGCTGATTGCAAAGCCGTTGGGTAAGGGTATAGTACATTAACAAGCTGCCCGTCATAACATGGACACACAACAATATTTGCAAAATATTTTGTTACGGTGTTTTTTAACTTATTGTCACTAAACTTGTGGTTCTGGCATCTGAATATTTGAGATCCTCTTAAAAAATGAAGACAATGCAAAAAAACAAAAAAACCCAAACAGGGTGAATCTTCACCTTTTGTCCACTGTCAAAATGAAAAGTAATTTCTAAGACCAAAAGTGTTTGCACTTCATTATATGGGGAGTGACTTTTCCGATTGAGGAATCGTGAGATTGTGAAGAAAATTCAGTTCAAGATGAGCCCAACTTGGAGCCTGTTAAGTAGTGTCTATCATCTTCCCTTCTTCAGTCAGGCTGTATTAATCTGTCTGAAAGCTCACGTTCCCAAGGGCCACCCAGCGCTTGCTGTACTGTGGCAGTGACCTGAAGGGAAGTGTGTTACTTGTGGTATTCTGTAGAATAGCTGAAACTAAATTTTTTACCAAAGCAAAAACATCAGTGGAACCAGCAGTTGAAATGCTGGGGGATCCTAAGCCAAGAGGCACTTTTGTCCATTGCCTCCATTCTGGACATGTCCATCTCTGCATGTGATTGCATTTACCCAGAAGACATTACCCCTTTGTAGGCGCACAGCTTGTCTGGTAGTAATGAGCCGTGGGTATTCAAGTTGGCCAAATTCATCCCTGCCTGAGGTCATTTCATTGACTTCAGTAGAATTAAACCAGGACTGAATTTGCTCCTGAATCTTTACGTTTGCAAATTAATTTGCCTGCTGAAAGTTTTGCCCCTACTGTTTGTATTGCAAGGCCATTCCTGAATCTTATACCTCCTTTCCCTAATTCCTAGCCTAAACATCTTCAAATGTAGTCTATGCTCATATTTTCATCCCTTGCAACTGCTGAACGTTTTGCTTTCTCTGCCATCTTGTTGCCCAAGGCAAATGCTGCTGGGTCCTGAAGGAACACAAATCTGTCGGTGTGAATCCTGAATTCTGGTGTCGTCATGCCCCTTTCATCCTAATAACAGTGTCTAACCTCATGATATATGCTGGCAGCCCTGCAAAATGACTCTTAACTCTTCGGCTCCCACCTGGGTACCTGTGCTAGTGGAGTATGATGGAAGAAGACCTATAGGATCATAGTCAAGGGCACCTTAAAGTTCCCAGTTGGTTGTTACATTTACAGAGAAACACCATTGAGGCAATCTGGGCTCACCAAAAGGGTGATTCACCATGCCGCTGTGCCTTGCAGCTCTCACTGCTCAGCATTTTCACCTGGGGTGCCCTCCCTGGGCTGTTTGGAGCGGAGATGAACATCGTGGTCTTGCTGGGGACGTGCAGCACTGTGCGCCCTCCACCTCGCCTGTGCCAGCGAGCGGAATGTGTCCTTGCCCTGCTGGATGTGCCAGGCGTGTGGGGAATGATGGGGAGAAGACGGCCTGCTGCCTGAAGCACGGGGCTTGGGCGCAGGCGAGGAAGACTCTGGTTGTGGCTGCGCTGAAGGCTTGTGACGCACAGCTCTTATCCAGCAAAGTATGTGGATGTATGGCTGACTCTAGGTGATGGCTTTTTATCATTCCTCAGGCTCCTGAGCTGTTCAGGCAGGGTGTAACGCTCCCGTACCCCTGCGGGAAGCTTCGCTTGGCTTTATTGATGTGTAGTTTATTCACATTTTTTCCTCTCAACGGGGAGGCCCCGGGCAGAGCTCATGGAGGGGTTTACAGCACCATTGGATCCCAACAGTGCCAGCTTGGTACCCAGAACTTTATCAAGTTGCATGGGAAGTGCTGTAGGTAGTGTGTAGTGTATTGGCAGGACGAGATTTGTTGACAGTACCAGATTTATTAATGCTGCAGAGACAACGGGTTTGCTGCCCATTGTGGTTGGGATGCTACCTAGACCGAACTGCCACTGTATACAAACACTTTGCGCTTTTCATTCCGCTCAGCCGAATATCCTGCCCTGGGGAGGGGGGGAGAAAACCAGCGGGGGAGCGATTAGCTCCGGTTCGGAGATGAAGCACTGGGCATGTGCTTTTGTGAGCGGCTTTGGCTGGCCTCATGTTGGGCGGCTGCCAACGCCGGTGCTGGCTCCCCATGCCCATCCGCACGTCCCCTTCCGCCTCGTGCCGGCCCCAGCCGGGGATGCTGCGTGTCGTCGGGTCACTGCGGGATGCCGTGGGGTAGCATTGCCCCTTTAGGCAGCTGCCTGCGGTGGGATGGGCACTAAAACCTCGGTCTTGCCCATCGTTAGTGGCAAGCCTTTAAGTATGAGGTAGACTTTCCAGCTCCCAGGCTTTGGCTCCCTGCCTCCCCCAGACTCCAGTCCTTGCCCTCCTGCAATCGCTATTACAGGATTTCCCAGATCCAAGATCCCTAGCCACCTCTGGTATCTTCTGTGGCCGAAAAACAGCGCTTTTATGCGTTGAGGGAGTAAGTAGGAACGCTTTTATTTTTGTGATACCTCCTAATGCATTTTGCTTGAGGAAGCGTTTGTTAAAAGGGGTTGAGTAGGGTTAGAGAAGATAAATGTGGGCCTCTGGGCGTGCTGTAGCTTGATGGGCATGAAGCTCTCTCTATCTCAGCCTCTCTCAGAGACTCACCAAGCCGTCCTATCAAAGGCTGGCACCGGCTACCGCAGCCCCATCAACACTCGCTTTTCTCCTCCTTCTGGCAAGAAATTTGCTGGGAAACCATTTGTATTATTTAACTAATGATGACTAATACTTGAGAGTGGATATCTGTGCAATGTAGGATTGTGCCTGTCTGAGGTCTCAGCACTGTTTCTCTCTGTTTTCCATGCCTAGGAACACAGCCTTCCCTAAAAAGATAAAAACGGAAAATATTTTGCAGGGATCCTTTTCATTCCCCGTTTCTTGGAGTGAATCATCCTGAAAATTAGTTCTCTAAAAATGTCCATCTCAGTGTTCGTTGAGGCAAAAACTGGGTGATAAGTACTTTTGGGGGAGAAAGAGAGAAGTGCTGGAGGCCCTTGTCTCTTCTGGGACATGGTCTCTTGTGTGCTTTTGGGGGGTCTTTATCCCAGCCCTCGGTCACAGACAGATCTTCCTCCTTCACTCCCTTGTGCGTGGAGGCAGGACAAAGGCATAGGGACAAAGGAGAGAGATCTCCATGATTCTGGGGCTGTCAGAGGCAGGTCTTGGCTCCTGGTAGCAGCTGAGGGTGGCTGGAGGATCCTTGGGCTCTGAGGGTGAAGGGCAGCAGGGCTTTTCCAAACGTAGCCCCGTGCAGCCCCATCCTGGTCGCTGCAAGGGGAGCAGCAACCCACAGCCCGGACACCCGGCACCGGGCAAAGTCCAGATGACTCCTTGGAGGGTCCCAAGAGCTCAGTAAGATGGAGCAGCCTACACGGAGCACCCCAAAATGAATCCACTCCGTGGCACGTGCAGCTGGTTGGGCTGACCTCACCAGGAATGAAGCTTTTGACCCATGCGTGCCATTTTTGAGCACCACGTTATGACTTGTTTATTGCTCTGCTTTGGCCTGAGTGTCCTGCTGCTGGGTAAAGCCTCCAAGGTCTGAGAAGTCTCTGTTTAATTTAATTTTATTTTTTATTTTTTGGGGGGGGGGGAAATGGTTTACCTAGTTGCAATCTTGCTCTTTTCACCCCATCGTCTTTCAGGACAGCGCCTGCTTTCTTCCTAAAGAGCTTGCATGCTCCCAACCAAAATGTTAGCTCAGCTGTAACAGATGGATGGATATGGGTATCATGTGGCAACTTAATGAATAATATCTATCACCTAATTTCCCGAAAGTTGGCATGTAATGAGGCTGGTGCCATGATTATTACCTCTGTAAATCATGACTTTAAGATGATGACAATCCCTCCTGCCCCAAGGATACAGGACAGCCAGACAATGATGTACATTTAATTGCTGTGTGAGAGAGGCAATGTGTTCGGGAGCGTGCCATTGCCTCTAAATTACCTTCTGCAGCACAGACGCTAGAGGAGATTAGTGCAGATTGGAGGGGAGGCAGGGCCCTGCCATGTTGCGAGGTGCTGTAGCTATGTGTGTGTTTATTCACTTGAGCCAGCCGGCGGTGGTGGCGTGAGGTGGCCAGGGTGGGATGGAGGTGTGACTCCCAGGTTTACCTCCTCGGTCTCTCCCCAGGACTGAAGAAGCAGCGGATGGAGAGGGGATCACTCAAAACTGTGTAGACATGCTTCCTTTGTTCTTCTGATGAGTGTTTGTGGTTGTTCAGCCTGGAGAAGAGAAGGCTCCGGGGAGACCTTATAGCGGCCTTCCAGTACTCAAAGGGGGCCTACAGGAAAGATGGGGAGGGACTCTTTATCAGGGATTGTAGTGATAGGATGAGGGGTAATGGTTTTAATCTGAAAGAGGGGAGATTTAGATTAGATATTAGGAAGAAATTCTTTACTGTAGGGGCAGTGAGACGCTGGAACAGGTTGCCCAGGGAAGTTGTGGATGCCCCATCCCTGGAGGTGTTCAAGGCCAGGCTGGATGGGGCTTTGAGCAACCTGGTCTAGTGGGAGGTGTCCCTGCCCATGGCAGGGGGGTTGGAACAAGATGATCTTTAAGGTCCCTTCCAACCCAAACCATTCTGTGATTCTATGAATACCTCTGTGGACAGAGGACTGTGACCTCCCAACCAAACAGCGACCTTGGCTTGGAGGGTGAAAGCTGCCAAACCTCTGCCCAAACCTCCTCCCACTACAGGAAATCTCTGCCCCTGTTTTCTTCCTACCACAAACCATGGCTGGCCATACAGCAGAGCTGATGCCCCCATTGTGGGCACTCAGCTTGCGCACGTGGCTGCTTCCTAACCAAGGGAGGCATCCCTGCTTGCAGGGCCCTCCCAGACCATCTCGTTCTTCACCAATTGATTGAATAACCACTCTTAGTAAAATTATTACTCTGTTGGGCTTTTAAGGTGCCTTTCATTAGGTGCTACGCTATGACAGTCGTCAGGGATGTAGCTGGATTGTGGATGAATCGGATATTGCAGCTGACCCTTGGAAAGCAGCTACTGCCAGCCTGCCTGTACTGCTGGCTAGTGCTGCTCTTTTTTGCTGTGTTGCCCTCCCCTTGCTTGAGTACTTCTTTGTGCTTGTTTAATTTTTCTTTTAATTTTTTTTTCTTTTAATTCTGCCCCCACCTCCCTGTTGCATGGTTACAAGCTGGATGGATGTGGGGCAGAGCAATGGACATGCTGCTACTCTGGTCTTCTCCTCCACTCCAGTGCTTCTGAGCCATGTGATGAGCAGAGGTGACAATAGCCTTAAAACTGTGACAGCAGCTGCTTTGGGTCAGTCTGAAGATCCCCCTGGCCTGATGTCCAGTGCCCAGGGGAATTAAAACTAGTGCAATGTGACGATCACGTACGATGATGTGTTTCCCTACGATACTTGCCCAGCCACCAGCAATTTGCAGCTCGAGGACTTCCCAAGCCAGGAGTGTGACCTTCAGGTTTGGTGGCCCCTGTGCAGCCACCATTGGCAGCATCACGGCTGCTTCCAGTTCCTGCATCTCAGCCCCCAAACCCAGATGCTCACTTGGTTTGCAGGGAGGTGGCTGTAAAACCAGCAATACCATGAACGCCTGGGTCATGCCAGCAATAGGCCATTTCCAAAGCCACCCAGTGCTCTGGACCGCGTGGGATGGGAGTGCTCAGCTGTGTGATGGTGGCTGTGTGTTGCAGGGGAGCCACTGAGGTGCTGGAAGAGAAGACCCACGGCGCTGGTGGACCCCTACATGTTCAGGGGGGCGAGGTGCCTGAATTAGCCTCTTGTCCCTGTCTCATGTTGGCTCCGCCAGAGGTGACCAGTGTCACCCCAAATGGGTCAGCTCCCCCAGGGGTGACCAGCGTCACCCTCCTTTGGCCCTGGCCAGCTGGAATCGCGGGCAGGTTCTGCAGAAGGAAGGTGAGGGTGTGAGCAGCTTGCATGACCACAGAGCCAGAGGCAGCACATGCAGATACCTTGGTTAGATCCTTCTGCGGCTTTGCGAGCAGCCACCCTCGGGAACACCCTTGAGTTTGCTGTTCCCTGAGGGCTTTTGCAGCTGAAAAGTGGCCTGGAGCATTTCTTTGCTTTCCTTCCCCCAAGTAAGCAAACACCATTCAGCCTGTGCTTTGCAGTGTCAGAAGATGCTCCCATACCTGCTGGAAAGATGCTATCTGCGCAAGCCATGGTGGCCAGGCTGACTGATTTCCCAAAGTGACATCGGTTCCTTCTCTTTAATTCTCCGCGGAGAATTGGCTGCTCTCGGTCTGAGCCAGCGTTGAGCCTTTTTGTCACTTAAAGACATTGTGGTACTTACGGCATTAGCGGTTGTCTAAGCTGTCTGTCTGCGAGGGGGCTTTTGCCCTGGCATGATGCTCCTTCAGGGTTAGGTAAGAGCCAGCCGGGGAGCAGGGGGACGTGAAAAAAACCACACATCTGTAGTTCAGAGACTTATTTGAATTTAACACACCCCGCAGGAAAACCCGGATTTTGGAGTTTTCACGTATTCTCTCTGGCTCCGCAGATTAGAGGGGGACCGTGGGAAAGCTGCCAGGGCTTGGAGATCAATCCGGCCTTTGTAAATCCTTTCATCTGACTGGCGGCTTCATACAATTGAGTATTACCCAGTTTATTATTGTTGGTTGATTAAATTCCTGTTGGTCAACACAAATAGTGCTGCGCAGGCTTGTGCATTCGTGGGATGGAAATTGGCATTGCAAAGCACTTCCTAGAGAAAGGCAGGGATGACCTGTCATTTAAAACTGCATTCAGGGGACGTTTGGAGGCGGGGGAAAGGACAAATCCCTCCATGCAAGCAACTTCCCAGGCATTCCTCATGTGCCTGCGAAGGCTGAGAGTGTGAGGGTTTTTCTGGCAGGGGGGGCAAGTGACCTCGGCGGGGCTGTGGTCACTAAGCCCCCGTGTCTGCAGGGTCGGGGAGGACGGATGGTGCGGGGTGGACCCAGCGCATATAACCGGGATTAATGGGATGAAATTAGGTGAAGGAGAAAGTCGTTAGGAAACGTTTCCTCAAGGTGAAAGCTATTAGGGCTGCGGCACAGTTTCTCGAGGGAAGTGACAGGCACGCACTTACTTGCGTTGCGTTAAAATGAGAAAAACCTGGCTTTGGGGAGGAGATGGGGCGTATCAGTGACTTCAGGGAGCTCCAGGGAGATTTGACCCCCCAGGAACGGTGCAATGGAGGGATGGAGGGGGCCGTGAGTGGGACTTTTGCTTCTCTACAGGGCAGGGTCTTCAGCTGAGGTTCGAGCTCGGGAGAGCTGGGGGCTGCTGTCTGCCCAAGCAGTCGTTACCGGTAAGTTGGGCACAGGGACCTGTCCCGGTGTGAGGCAGGGCTCTGGTAGGCCTTGAAACAGCAACTCCTCAAATTAGTTGGTCTTTCGAAATACTCTTTCTAAATACTGCCTGGCTTGTAAGAAGCACATATCTCTCAAGAGCAGGAGTAACTGGCAAACAAAATAGTTTGGAAACCTCTGTGCTAGATGGCCTGAAAGGTCTTTATGCTTTTATGAACGGCGTTACCCTGAATGTCCATGTACTTTCCTTCCCCATCCTTGTGCCCAAACCAAAGCAACCCCCTTTATCTTTGGGTGTAATGATTCGTTTCCCATCTCTGTGCAATATGCACCCCTAGAAAATGAGCCTACCTAGTTATTTGGAGAGGGGATGGGGAATATTGTCTTAGATGCCATCTTAGACTACTAAGCATAGCTTTAGGGGGGCCTGTGCTTAGTAGTCTTTTGTCTTTTATGAGTGTAATGAAAATATCTTGTGGAAATAAGATCATCTTCTCTCCCTCTACTTGTTCTCAGGTAGTCCTGAGATGAGGATGCAGAGGAGCCCTAGGAGATGCCTGGAGCAACACGCAGTTGGGAGGGGTTGGGGACACGTATGTGTCAGGGTCCCCTTCAGTATCCCATCCCATTGCCCCAGCTCTGCTGTGGTGTGAGTAACCAGAACTCACGAATGTGACACGAGGGAGGGAGCTGAAATGCAGAATATGCGTTTGAAGGCCAACATGCAGAGGTGGATCCTGCAGGCTCCTGCGAAGCCAATAGTGAGCCGTGGGGGCCGCTTTAGAGACCCGGAGAAGCACATGTTAACCCACCTTGCAGGGAGCGGTCAGCCGCCAGTCCAAAGGGCTCGAGTGAGAGGTAGTAAACCTGTTAATAAACAACAGCGAAAGCTGGCTGCATTGCATAGTTTTAATTTCCGACTGTAACCTCAGGGAAACATGGTAAAGGTTTGCACAGTCCTTTTGCAAAGCTGTAGCGAGAGCTCCTTTGGCTTGTGGGAGCAGAAAGTCTCCTCCGATCGCCTGCGCTCTCCGTCAGCGTGGGACTGATTTTATTATCCTCCGTGGCCAAACGCCTGGGCTCCTCGGCTGCCCCAGGCGAGGTGAGGATGCAGTTCCCTGCTTTGCCCTGATCACCAGAGATCTGGTCCTGTGGGATGCTCCCAGCCCCCTTCCCTCGCAGCCGGGGTTGCTCAGCATCCGCAGGAAAGGGTCAGTGCTGGCAAGGACCGGCTTTGTGGAGCACTTCCTAGAACTCCTGGCTGAGGGTGATGGCATGGACCAGAGTGAGTCACAGCTATCAGGGAGATTTATCTGAGGATTGACTTGCTGTTTCTAAATGATTTCTCCTATTTTTATCGTAGTAGCATTGTACAATTAACTTACTCTAAGTCAGGTTTTGTTTCCTGTTGTCTCATTATTTCAGTCCAGCCCAGTGATACGTTGTAATCTGCTCCTCCATCTTGTTTCTACTCCCTTTAGACATCGTGCAGTTAGGAAATGCTTAGGTATTGTCTAGCCTTTCTTTCCAGGCATTAATTATACGTTTACTGTATTCAGATTCTTAAGCCATACCACGTGTCGCTTGCTTAGGTATCTGGAGTCCCCGTTCTGTTCAGTTTTGGGGTATAAGATATTTTTGGCTGGCCTACTGCTGTTCCCAGCTGGCCCTGACAAAGCCCGCGCTGGTTCGGCATAGCCAACGGGTTACTCTCGGCAGCCCTTCTGTTTGTTGCTTATTCCCGCGGCAGGGCAGGGGGTGCAGGCAGGAGAGGGCTGCAGGTAGGAGATGGGGCATCGCTGCTTTCCACTACGAGGATCCCTCCACCCTCCTGTAAGAACACAGGGGACAGCCTCTGGTCCGTCTGTGTAATTTGACGGCATGAAAGGGCTCCCCTGTGACCCAGGTTGGGGTTTTTTTAGTTGAATTTTATCCCAGGTAAAAGCTGGCAGGGACTGGACTCATGCCATCTTCCAGCTTGACATCTGTCGTGGTTTTTGTCGTTACCTCGAACCAGGACAACACGGAAGGACTGTACAGTGAATCCACTATACATATTTTATTGGTTTTACGTGTGGCTGTTTTTCCTGTCTGTGCTGAGCCCTTAAAGGTGTTTGGGAAGAAACGCACCTTCCTCCCGTGGCCGCGCTGCTGTTGGAATGTGTTTATCAAAAGCGAGTTAAATGACTATGCAATCGCGGCGCGTAATGATTAACTATGGGCTGCAGCAGGAGGGCGCGAGGCTGGGTGGTTTTCTGCTGCTGGGTGGAAAGGAGGAACCGGGCAGGGGGAGAGAGAAGAACTGACCCAGAAAATACCCCAGATCAGAGGGGACCACAGGGATGGAGGGGAACGGGGTCCCCTCGGTGCTCTGGACTGCAACAGAGCTTCGCTTCCCGAAACACTGGCTCATGGGGAGGGACCAGCACAGTAAACCAGCTAATCGCAAAATACACATAAATCCAAAAAAACTGCACTATGGGTGAGTGCTGGGACCTGTGCAGGTGGCCATCCTACAATTGCGGTTATTTTTGGCAAATAGAACTGGGCAGGGGGTTTCTGCCTGCAGTTTAGCAAGGTTCCATGTCCTCGGCCGTAGAAATTTGTGTGTCTTTGACACAGATGTACACAATCCCCAACTCCAGAAGAGCTTAGTGTGCAGGGATTTAGACATTCCCTGGTGATTGCCTTAAGCCATGGGCTCGCAGCTATTTTAGGCTTTGTCCCTTTCTCTCTCTGAGGGTCTGGCCAGAAATTTCATCCTGAGCTAAAAATTGCATGAAATTGGATGCCTGTGTTAAAACTGCTCTCTTGATAAATCAGCGTTTTCCTATGAAAAACTGCTTTACCTAAAAATTCCCCACCAGCCCACATCCCAGAGTGGCGACACCATGAAATCATGCATCTTTCTCGTCACTCGGGCAAGAGCCCTCCCCTGCCAGCCCCAGGTGTGGGGATGAGGTTTGTTACCATCCTGCCCGCTACGTAAACGCCAGCCATAACTGGGTAAATGCTTTTTCGCTGGAAAAAAGGCCAGCGATTTTTAACACCTTTGCTACCTTGCACTTTTTTGGCCTCAGAGGGAGAGATGGGGGCAGCCAGCGCTGGGGCTAAGGATGGGATGCGGGGCAGCCTGGACCGGGGCGGGGGGGGATAACAAATTCCTGGGCACACGGAGGCCCTTCAGCAAGCGTTGGGCTCTGGCGGGCCCCTGGGTGGAAGGACTTTGATCTGACTCCAGCCTTTTCCCACCAAGGCATCCCTTTTGAACGCGTTCCTGCTCTCAGCCTTGCCGTGAGTGGCAGACAAAGGCGAGGGGAGCGGGGAAGAAGGAGCCGGGGGGGCTGTTTACCCTCATCAGGAATGGTCGAGTGGCCCGAGTCAATAGAGCCCATTTTTCATTAACCTAATCATTAGTTTTTTCTCGCTGCCAATTAAATTTTTCCTGTCGGTACCCAGAAGGGCCATCATTTGCATCCATGAGATTTTATTTTTTTTTAATAGTGGGCTTCCTGAACATGGTGGGGGTATTTGAGGAGTGGAAATTAAAGTTTAATTTTTCTCTTGACGGAAGAGGATTTTTGAGTTTTAATTATCACGCAGCTTGGATTCCTGACGGTTGAGGACCGCATTGGAAATGCTGGTTTCTATTGTGTGGAGTGGATAATTATGCAGCTCTCTCCCGGGCTCGCTGCGTTTATTGTCCAGAAGAATCTTCCCAAGCAAAAAGGGGGGAGCAGATTTACAACCTGAAATGCATTTTCAGAGCCTGCAAAAGTTTCGACTTGATGTTTGCAAAGAAAGACTTCTGCAAATATTTAAGATCTTCTTATTTACCCTTTTAACAAAAAAAAAAACCCCATCAATTAATCTGGTAATCTGCCTTTCCCCCCCACAGGTTGCTTAGGAAGTAGTTTTGTAAACTCAAGAGAGCCCTTCTGCAGCTGGACTGCTTTGTGCTATCAGTTTCTAAGCAGGATTCCTTCGAAGGCAGTGGGAATTTCTACCGACCCATTTGTATGTACAATTTGTATGTACAATGTCGAATTTCTACCGGCCCATTTGTATGTACACTGCCATCTGAAACTTGGCAGTGCTTCTTACCTAGGAGGTGATGTTAAACTATCCAGGAGAAAATGTTGAAGGATTCAAACAAACCTAAAAGTTCAAAGCAAAACTCATTCACAGCTGTTCTGTTTCACAAGGCTTTGGATTGCCCTGATTTCTTTCCCACAGGCTTTTGAACCATTGATGGTTAGAAGTTTGCCATAAAACCGGCGAAACTTCAGCAAAGGTCTCGTCAAATATGGTGAAGCTTTTGCATCTGCATCAACCCTGCCAAATCTCTTGAGGGTAGGATCAAAGCTGCATGTGTTTGGGTGGGTTGAGATCTGGGGGCAAATATCTTGGGCAGCTTTGGTCAGCGTGGTGGGTTGAAAGAAGAAAAATACCGATTGTGGGTGCTCACTGTTTCTCCTTGCTGAGAGATGGAGCGGCAATCGTGCAAAATGGAAAGCAGGGAGCAGATTCTGGGATACATTTGCACGCATTTCAGTGGATGTGCAAGAGGTAACTAACAGAGCAGTTGGGTGCGCAAACATTTCAGATCAGCCTGTTTTCTGGAGCTTTCTGGGTGTGACAGAGTGACAAAGGGCTCTGAACCCAGCTTGACTTTCACTTCTAGCTCTTTTTGGTTTCATTAATGCAAACTCAAGAGTCTTTGAGCTTCTGATAGCTACCTTCCTGTCTTGAAAGACCATGTGGTTGTTTTGGGGAAGGTAGCAGCTTATCATGGGGGTTTCTGGACTAATAAAATAGCTTAGGACTACCTAGTATCCATTCCCCGCTTACTCAATTTTCAAATCGGCAGCTTTGTACTTTCTCCTGTGCTGCCCTAAGACTTTTAGCCATGGACACGGCTGTCTCTGTAGCCTTCTCCAGCACCTTCCTCTGTCACAGTGCCTACGAGCCTTGACTGTAGTTGGACTGTCATTGCTGCTGAGGCTGTTCCCTAACCCACATGGTTTCCTGGCATTCCCCAGCCTGTCTGCATTCACTGAGCTCCTCTTTTTTCAGCTTTTTTGGCTAGAGACCATATGTTGTTACTATAGTCATACCGAGCCTCGTGCATGTTGGCCTTCAGTGATTTAGGACTGTGAATTTCTGTGGAAAAGCTGGAAACGGTAACTCTTAAAGATAAAAACTCTCTTTTTTGGAGGGGGGTACTAACTCTTGAAATCCCTGGCTGTATTTTCAAACTGCCAACTGTTTCCAATACAACGTTTTTATTGCAAACGTATGGGAGGGCCCTACCCCAGCTCTTGTTCTTCTCCGCACGCTTTCTTCTTTGCCAGCCACCAGGCAGTTAGGTGAGACTTTCTGCAGGTGATGAAAAACCAAAATGCGTGGATGGTTTCAGGTTACTGAATCTGACATGCCAATCAAAGGCTGTTCAGTGATTTCATTTTTGCCTCCAAATAACTGTGGTGCTAGCTTTCTGGAATTTAAGTGAAATAGCCACAGATCTTCTCGTGTGATATTTGTACAGGGTAGGCATGGAAAACGGAACTGAAGGGCTCACAGGGTCACCTAACCCATCCCTTTGCCCCAAGGCAGGCTCAGCTCTACCTAAACTACTCCTGACAGATGTTTGTCTAACCTGCCATCATCAATGGCAATGCCACCACCTCCCGAGGCAATCTCTTCTAGCCCTTAAATAGCCCTGTTATTAGAGAGTTTGCTCTTCCTGGGTGGACATGGAGAACAATGGATTCACTTCATCTGTTTTTGACAATCAGTTACGTATTTGAATCCATTACTACATCTATGTTCAGTCTTTTCTTCTCCAGGCTAAACAATCTGGATTCCTTCAAGCTCTCCTGCTGGATTATGCTTTCCACACTCTGATCCTCCTTATTTCTCTCCTGAATTCCTTCCAACTAGTCCGCATGAGTCTGGAAGCGTGATGCCTAAAACTGGGCACAGATCCTTATTCAAGATCTTTAATAGCACCGATGAAGGAGGATTACTTCCCCTGTTTACATACAGGGCTCTTGTTTCTGTGTCACGATACGACCCCACATGCTGCTTTTGCTCCAGCGTGACACTGATTTGTGCCCAGTTTATGAATTGCAGTAGCCCCCAAGATCCTTTTTCACAGAACTGCTGTGTGTGAGGAATTGAAGGATGCTTCCACAAAAGTTGAGGTCGACCTTGTCAGAGGCGTTGAGCGTTGCACACAATGGGATGGGCTTAGCCTTTGGTTGCTGTTGTAGAGACAGGGAGAGCGGCTACCGTAGCAGCAGCCAAAGTAAGGTGGGAAGGGTTTGGTTTTGGAGGTGGGAGGGAGGAATTAAGTAACTGGATTGATACAAGTGGAAGTGAGTTCGGCCTGTCCCCGTGGTTTCAGGGATTTTCCCCTGGGACCGTACCCTCTTGGTGACTTCTAGAGGCTGCAGCGTTCGCCAAGGTGCCCCCAAAAGGAAGGCGCGGAGCAAAACGGGCTACTCTTTCTGAAGCACCCACACCATCTCAAATGTTTTGAGTCATTTGTAGCCGGTGGAAAGCCCCTAATCGGCTTCGGGGCTTTTTTTGACCAGGTCACGTGACCGTGCTACCAAGATTAAAGCAGCACGAGGAAGGAAAAGAGGCTTAAACAGCTGAGGGTGCCTGGCAGGTCATTTTAACCTTTTCGTAATCATAAAAGCTGCAGAATCCCATTAGCGGTGAGTGACTTGCAGCTCCGCTCCCTGGATGAGCGCTGGTGACACAACTTTCCGTTCCCCTCCGCTTTCCCGCGACGGAGAGTCCGGCACAACTGGCAGGTAGGGTCTGAACTTCAGGCAGAGGGTCTGGCCGTTCCTTCCTGTGCACCGAGGAGTCCACCGCACCAACAAGAAGCAACCCATGGGTCTGCCAAAGGTGGAGGATTTGTCTCTCTGTATCTAAAATTAGACAGTCATGGAAGGTCCTGCTTAGGCCATACTGTGGTAGATCAGCCCTTGCCCATCTGTGGCCATAGTAGAGAGGTACAGGATAAGGAAGATTATGATGATCTCCTAATTCACTGCTTTGGCACTGGTCAATGGGCTATGGCTTTACTCTGCTGGGACTGGCGACAGCAGAAGATGCTGCAGTGCTGCGGTGCACCTCTGACATGGGAAGCAAAGCTTTTTGGATGGAGCTATGTTGACTAAGGCACGAGGCAGTCAAAGAGCCTCCAGTTTGTTGGTGTTACTCACCTTTTCCTCTCTTGCAGGTTTTCATGAGCTCAGCATCACATTCAGTAATCGCTCTGGTCTTCCCCCAGCCTTCCTCCAGCTTCTGCATCTTTTGCATCTCCCTTCATATCAGCTAGTAAGCACTGATAGAGCAGTGCTGGTACCACAGTGTCTGAAAGGGAGGATTGCTCTGATCCACCTGCAATTTGATCATTGTCCTCCTTTCTCTAGAGTTGCCCTTTTTGTATTCAGGCAGTCCTTCATTGAGTACCTCTGCGTGGTTGCACAGCAAATGGTTTCTTAAAGAGGCCAAGGAAAACCTGAATTCTGCCCGGTGTCACAGGCTGTGCTGGGTGTTGCAGGTATCGCAGCACCTGGAATTGATCCAGAGAGCACCTGCTCCCTGGGACAGTGCAGGCTTCCCTCTGCAGGGAGGAAGAGGGGCTGTAAATCAGCTTTCCTCTGTTACCCCTACACCGGTCGAGGCCGTCTGGCTGTGCACGTCTTGGGCATTCATATTTCTATCCCTGTGTTTGCTTATTGCATCTAATTACAGTCTGTCTACTCTTGCTTGAAGGCTCATTCTGAGGCTGAACCTCAAAAAGCTCACACTGGTTGTTCTTGGAGCGATGCCCACCGTCAGGCGTTAAAACACAACTTGTAAAGCAAATGCAATCTTTTCCTCGGTTGTTTACCTTCAAAATCTCTGGAGGAGAGAAGGAAAGATTTCCCCAGGAAACCTGGACAAACAGTCGTGACTAGTATTCAGGGCTGAGCCGGTCCGTCACGCAGGCACCATGTCGTGATGGGACTGCATCTGAGCAGCCTGGTGAGGGTGCCATCTTCTGCAAGCAGGCTTACAAGGAGAGCTGTGGAAAGCCCTGGAGAGCTGCAACAGCGCTGCCTGTCCTTGCCCACTCCCAGCAGCAGAAGAGCAGCTGGTCGTTGCCCCCCTCAGGAGATGGGAAGCCTGGTGTCAGACTACAAGATTGGGAGGTGTTTTACCACCACCTCGTTAAGCAGGTTTTACAGGTTGGGTGGGTTAGGCATCCAACAAGCCATCTCCCCGTGGTTCCTGCTGTGCTGTGTCCTGACAGAACGACTGACCCAGCAAAGATTGTAATGTAAAGGTCACCCAAGCAAGGAAGGAGAAACCGGTGGCCACTTTCCGATGGGATGAGACAGCTCTCTCCCGGCTGCACTGCAGTATGTGGGCACACACACGCACACGCGGCTCCTTCCCTATCAGCCGCTTCCTAATGAAATCCCGATAAGATATCAGGAGCTCTTGAGCTCCTGTTGACAGCCGTCGCGGGCAGATGTTTTGCTGTGCGTGGAGATGATGTCATGGCTGGAAGTCGCGGTAGCGAGCTGTAAAAGCCGAAGTCGGAAGAGACCTTATCAAACTGTTACAGACCGACCCGAGGCTGCTAAGCTCCCAGACAGGCCTAATGAACTGGAACTGAGTCGCAAACGTGCGGTCTTGAAAAACTTCAGAGCTCGTAGTTACAGGCTTGTGATGAAATGTTAATTAAATAGCTGCAGTGGCATATGTTCATCCCGCCGGAGCAGCGCTTCGCAGGAGCACAGCCAGTGCGTAGCCACCAGCTTGTGAGAGCGAAAAAAGAAGGGTATTAGTCTGAGACCAGATTTCCTTGTGATTGGACTGACAACACACCTCTCTCTTGCTTTGGCTGGCGTTTGAATACCTGTTCTATACCTGAGCTATCACCTGCACCTTGAAAATGAGGCCTGATCCAACCAGTCTTATTCAGATAGATGTTCTCATGGGTGTCTTTGGATGCTACATATGGGCCTTTAATTTATTTAGCAGAGTCTAAGGCAGTGTCTATTCAGTAAAAGTGTGCTGCAGCACCTCAGCTATGGAAATAATCAAGATTTGGCCTTAGTTCTCTATCTGTAAGTGCCCTCCTGCCACCTCTTTAACGCTGCCTGGCAGAGTGCGGAGGAAACCGCTCCCTACCCAACCCACGGTGAATGAGGTGGTGGGACAAGAGGTAGAGCAGGTGGGTGTGGTTTGCTTGCAGAATAGCTTGCAAAGCTACAAAAGGCTGGGAGCTTCTGTCTGCTGTAGACCTTGTCGTTGCACATTCTCTTACCACATCCCAAGGGAGACCTCAAATTGTGCCCATGCTCCTACTGGGGAGGCAGGGGTGGGGACTGGGGTTAGCAGAGTATGGTATTTTGGACCTGAGAGAAGAGAAGGAGGGTTTAGGTCGGTGAGCTTCTTCACCTCACTGCTGGAATACTTCATTTGGCTTTTACCTGCCTTCTGTCTGCAGCCCTCACACCCATTTGTGTGCTTTCACAGCTGCCTTTAGTGGTATTTTCAGTGGGGACGAGCTGGGTTGGAGCCTGGGTGCCAGGCTGGAGAGCTGCCTTTGCTCAGTGCGGACGAGGGCTAACCTGGGGACAGGAGCCAAGTCCCTCGGACACTGGCAGCATCCTCCAGGTGCTGGAAGAAGTGGCTTCTGCCAGAGTCAGGGTGAGAGTCACTGCAGAGCTGGGCATGCCGAGGAGAAGCGAGGAGCACAGCCCTGGTGGTGCCGGTAGCAGAGGGCAGCACCTGCAGAACTAAAGTAACTCAGCCGTGGCTTTGGGTATCCCTGCTCACATTAGAGCCATCCGCCGAGGTAAGCCTGACGGGGAAAACTTTCCTCACGCGCCAGTCCAAAAGAGGACATTGTGAATGGGGTTTGCTGGTAAGAGCAGAAAGATGGGGGCTGCGTAGGAAAAAGCAAGGGTGGTGGGTTTGTCCACCTCTCTGAATAATTTCCTATAATGACATTATATAAAATAGAGACACGAGTTTCATCTGCTTCCCAGCTGCTGTGAAAGAGCGCTGTTGCCTTAATAAATCAACTTCTTTACAAGATGTAACCGCTGGCCCATTTTTCAGCCTGCTTGTCTGTGTCAAGAAGCAAAACCAGCAGAGCAATACGACTCTGAAATATGGTGCTGAAGGGCAGAGGTGTGATAACGAAACTGCCGACAAACAGCAAAATGCCTTATTGAGCACGGGTGAAGGCCTTTTTATGAGACGATCTTTGATGGAAGGGGGAGGAAGCGAAAATATCAGCATCCCATCACGCGAAGGAGAAGGCGGCAGTTGGCCACAAGGTGCAAACCTGGCAGAGCATCACTCCTTCCTGCGTCTTTCCTCCCTGGGCTTGGATTTGGGAGAATCTCTTTTAGGGATGCTGCTTTGTATGAGGAGAGGACGAGCCTTGTTTGCAGGACATTGACAAAATATAGGTGTGCTTTACTGTCTTAAATCATGCTTGGCTCCTGGGGAGAAAATGCAGTGGGGGGCAGCGGGTGTCCAGCCGCGCTGCTGAGGCTGTGGGGCACCTCCGTGGTGGGTCACGTGGGGACGGTGCTGGAGTGGGCACCACGGTCCTGACTGTCCAGCCAGTGCCTCTGCAGGACACTGCCTCACCCCCTCTTTGTAACAGACATCAAAAAGTCAAGTCAAACCTCAGTGGTATGCCGTGGAAGAGGAGTAAGGCTCCTCTGTTGGCTCAAGTCTGCTCGTGCCGGGTTGTTTCGTGTTGTCCAGGCTCGGTGTAGGGACCGACCCGCTGTGAGCGGGTCCCATTGGAGGGATCTCAACAGCTTTCTCGTCTCACGGACACCTACATTGACTAACCTTTCCTTGCATCGCTGCTGTGAACCACCTGAAGGAAAGGGCTTGCATTTTTTTCATGTATTCATTTAAGTGCTCAGGCCTCATTATGAAAAGGTCTTAAACAAAAGCGTCTCGATCCCAACCATGTAGCTACCACGCAAACCTGTGCTCTGCGTGCTTGTGGTTTGGAGAAATGACATACAAGGAAATAAGAACATTTCTTTTACTACTGTCAAAAATAAATGTATAATTTATCCTATTTACCCCTCTGACAGATTCCTCTGAAATCTCGGATGAGAATGGGAAAGGCTCCAGTGTCTCCAAGTGTCTTTTAAAATGACACTGCTCTGTGCTCTGCAGGCTGAAAGGTTGTTTTGATTGTTAAAACAGTTTCTAATTTATGTTTGAAAAAAGCTTCAGGAGCCAGGCGGTTCCCTGCTCTCCCAGAGGCCATTGAGTTAAAACAAGGTAGAGTGATTTGTCTTGCCTCAATTTAGCTGTAATGAGTATTAAGTAGTTTATCTATGTGGAGAAAAGTTACTCAGCTAGATTACATCCAAGTTGAATTACACCCCGTTCCAGATGGAGTATATTTTTTAAGACAGTAAATCTTGCGGAGGGTGGATAATAACAGTAATACTCCTTCCTGGGCTGGAATGCGACTTTTCTACCTCTCGTGGAGATAATGTGTGGAGCTACATCCAATTAGTTTTTCAAAGGGTTTGCAAAGAAACAGGACTTCAGGTTTTACGGCTCTGTGAACAATTTAGCTTCAAGCATTTATGTGGTACAAGTGAGCGATGGCTGATGGTGATTATGGTTTTCACCCGTTTTGCTGTTGCGGGTGCAAGGCATGGCGCTGGCTCTCTCCCCGACCTCCTCTTCTGCACCAAGTGTGATGGCTGTGACAGGGAGGGTGTTGGGTGGAAGGGGAGATGTTTTCATGGGAAATTCCTTCTCTCTGGTGCCATCTCGTCCACTAAGGCACCCATTGCTCATGCAGCTGGTGCTTGCGGCCTCCAGGAGTAACTGAAGGAGGACTTTGTCCCTGCTGGCATCCCAGGCAGCACCAAGTGCCAGAGCATCCTCCAAAAAGCTTATCCTTGACCATGTGCCCTTGACTACCCTCCTTGTCTGCTTCCCTGATACTGTGCCTCCCCTTCACAATACCACACTTCTGCAGAGCTGGCCAGCATGGTTGTCCGGCCAGGGTAGGACAAGGTGTCAGGTCACGGACAAGGCACCAGCAGGTGCGGGTGGACCCAAAGTTGGTGCCACGAGGTGGTGGCCGGGTGGGTGGGCTGGGGGTGCCCAGGTCTGGGAGCTGCTCGTGCCACCGAGGAGAGTGCCTTTGGGCTGGTGACAGTGGAGCATGCCTCACAGGTGGTGGCAGGCTTTGGCAAGGCAATGAGGACCATTCATTAAATTTCTAATGAAGGGGATGGAGGGGGTCCGAGCCATCCGTGATCCAGCTCTGCTGCCTCTCCTGGGTGAGTCAGCAGGGCCGTCCTTGCCCCATGGCTCTGGGGGAGGCAGGAAAGGAGGGAAACTCACTGATAAGAGGAAGGTCAGAGGCAGAAAAATGTTGGGAATGTGTTTCTTGATCTAACGTGGGAGAGACCCAGCCTGGGGTTTCGCTGCTCAGCCCGGCAGTATTACTGCCTGCTGTCCTGAGAGTTATGGCATTTTTTAAACCTGAGATCAAGATGCAAACGACTCATCTGGCACCTCCCTCAACACAGGCAGGTCCAGAAGATGGAGGCGATTCTTCTCTGAGGGCACAGAGAGGATGGTGATGCCTGTGAGCACTGTTCTCAGCCTTTGCCTGAGATGGAGCACCTTCTGATGAGAAAACAGCTCATTTGCTTTTTTTTTTCTTTTTTCTCCATATATTTTATGTTGCTGTGGAGTGTTTTCTGGCTGAGGTCAGACACCGGACATGGCCTGGGGTTGAACAGTGGTGTTTGAAGAATTGTAGCAAATCTCAGGGCAGGCTTTCAAGACTGAAGGTAGCTGTGGTGTGCATTGTCTCCTGGGGATGCAGGGCTTGCCTTCCCAAGGTGCACCTTTCTTTTTTCAAGGGGTATGAAACCAAAGTGAGGAAGTAATTCTCTCTCCATTTCCTTCTCTTTGGCAGCCATGCTCTATTCTTTCCATCAACCAACCAGTCAGTCCTTGTAGCATTCAGGGCCCGAACACGAGAGCTTCTGCATCACCGCTCATCGCTTAACCTTAAATTCCTGTAGCTGTTAGCAGCGCTGGAGCCCACCACAGGCACATATTGGAACCCACCACAAGCACCTGGTTGCTCACCAGGTTCAGGTTTCCAGCCTCCACCTTGGGTAACTTCCGACTGTGGTTGAACGTGGAGCTGCTGGAGAGAAGCTCCTGCAGTTTCGCTGCCCGCCCTGGGCACAGAGCTGTGAGAATGGGTTTGTTTGCATCAGAAATAGTTCCCATAAGCTTTTTCTTTTTTTTTTTTTGGTTGCTGTTCTTTGCACATGAGGGGTGTAGTGGTCCACTGTATAAACACTTAATAGTGATAAGAGAGTACAAAGGTGAGGGGGGGCACTGCATATAGCGGGCTTGGGAAACAGGCTTGGACCGCTAAGGGGCAACAGGCTTAGTCAATGCTGTGGTTCTTATGGAGCCTGTGTCTGTTACCGGCATCACATCGAGACCTCGAGCGTTATCTAGAATTTTTACACTTGTTTATGCAAGCGTTGCTGCCTGTGCAGTTTGTGCACGCAGAGACTTTGCTCGATCTGGAGGCACCTCTGATTCCCAGGCAGGCGTGAATGGGGCCTCTCCTTTGACACTGCTTTAAACCTTCCTTGAAGCTGCTTTGAATGTCCTGATGCTTTGAGTTAAAAATCCGACCTCAGCTCTGCTGCTGCTGCCCTGGCAGCATGCGGGTATCCGTGAAGCTAGAGGGCAGGTGGGGAAGGACACCTTATCTGACCAGATCTGCCAATGGAGGCTGTTGGATCCAGCACAAGAGTGGAAATGGTGGAGTCTCTGGTTGTCTTCAGACAGAGCTGGAGACTGTTCTGGGAACTGTTTAGCCAAATGGGCATTACTGGACTGAACTTAGGGGTAAGTTAACAAAGTGTGGTGGCCTGGGGCACAGAGGAGGTCAGACCAAAGGGTCCGTGGTCCTCCTGGCTTTGTGTTTAAGAATCTCAGACTCCCCTCTCACCCTGCTGGAGGACAGGCTCATTGCTAATTTGGAAAGTTGTTCAAGCTGATGCTGAAATCTTGCTGACTTAAGCACTGATCTTCTGCCGCGTTATACCCACCACCTTTTGATACGCATGGCTAAATTCACGGCGCTGTTGGCACAAGGCCTTCGCAGGGAAGGTGCTATCGACTGATTCTATAACCGACTTGGTTTGCCCTCTTCTCCTCTGACCCTCCCACGCTGGGGCGGTTGTTGGGCAGAGGGAGTTTGTGGTCCCTGCAGCTGAAGGTGATACTGCTGTGAGCCTTACCACCACTTAAACTCTTCAATGAACTTACATAGCTTCCTACGGTGTCTTCTTAACCTTTTTCATGAGGACTCCTTTGGATTTCCTGGGTTTGGACAAAGCACAATCCAAACAAAAAAGTGAGCAAGTTTCCTCTGAGAGTGTTTGTGCTTTAGATGGGCACTTGACTGCGATCCGTCATGCTGTTCCTTTCTCTGCGGTTTGGCACTTGTCTATGGCAGCGCTTTTTCAAGCATATTCCAATTTTTCTCTTGAATGCTCAAAGCGCTCTCAGTGATTAGCAGTAACTTGCATGCTAGCTCTTCTGCTAAACTGCCCCCGGAGTGGCCAAGAAACGGCATTCGGGCTTGTGCCGAGTGCATTCGGCAGCTCCTGGCAAAGGTGAAGATAAGCTGTTTAGCGCAGGGCCAGCCTAAAGCGTACACGTGTGCAGGGGCATGTCTTCATCGGCACAGAGATGCGGGCGGCGGTGCCTGCTCGCCATCCTGGGACTGGTGGTCCGGAGAGGTGCTGGCAATCGGCAACGTGCACCGGCATCGGTTCCTCACCGATTCCCGCTCGGCGAGAAGTCCTGTGGTTGAATAGTGGCTTTTGCCATCGCGGCCTAATAAATTAAGTGAGGCAAAATATATTTCCATTTTGCCTTTGTGCAGGAAGCGTTTGAGTTTTTTCGTATGCTGAAGCTGCAAAAATCCCTCCCTCTTTTCCTGCTGCTTTAACAACTCACAGCCTCTGCTACCGAAATTACAAGTGGAGGAGGAATTTTGCAAACATCCAGATGGGTGGAAGGAAATACTGCAAACTGCTAAGCTATAATGAAAAAGGAGAAAAGGTTTTCCCAGGTTCCTTTATTTTTTTTCTCCGCAAAATTTGCAAACGGGTTGCTTCAAAGCCCATTTCAAAACAAACCCCAGATGTTCTGAAGAGCACGAAGCCACCCACAGAGCTCTCCTGCGAGTTATCTTCCACGCCGGGTCACCCTATCTGGTGTTGCTGTCTTGCTGCCATGGTAAACTGGCCGTTACATTCCTTCGGGTTGAATATTACCATTTTATTAAGCGGGGGTATTCTGTGTTTTATTGACCTGGTGTTTTTCTGTTTAGTGTCACGTGCTTCCACTGGGGAAAACCAGATGTCCTAGGTGGGCACTTGTTGCGTGTGTCAGGCCGTGAGCGCTGCTGCTCCCTGGCCTTGCTGCGCACACGTCCTCCCCTTCCGCGCCACTGCGAGTTGTGGCAGCCACCTCCTTGCAGAGCTGTGCCAGCAGCTTGTCTTTGTAAGGGTTTTTTCCGGTTGTTTCTGAAAGAAGGCGGCACGCGTGTGGAGGGGTTGTCGATTCAAACCTTGAAGGAAACGTCGTCTTCTGTTGTTGGGCATTTTGGTGCATTTTAGATGAATGAGAATGGCTTTCAAAGCTAGGAAACTGCTTTTATAAAATTAGAAAACACAGTATTTCAACTTCACTTTCCTTTTGTACCCCCACCCGCCCCCCCGCCCCCAACCTGGTGGCACTGGTACAGATTCACAGAAGATATTGCTGTTGCTGAACCTCAGCTTTTTTAGTGAAAAATCCGCTCCTCACCCTATACACTTGGGGTTTTATTCATTAGACCTTCCCCAAACTTGCCTTCCAGGGAGTGGGAAAACACATTGCTATCTGACAGTCCTTGCCTGTAACGCAAGAAGCTTAAACGTATCTTTTTCTCTTTTCCTAAAGATTCGTCTTCCAACTATATCAGGCAACTTGAAACAAAAGTGAAACTGCTGGAGGATGACAACAAGCTTCTTTGCCAGGTAGGTTTTTTTTTATTGCCTAATAGATATTAATGTGCCTCGGTTCTCCTGTTTCTGTGTAGTTGTGTCTGACTGCCCACTTGAATGCAGAAGGGCTTTCGGTGGGTATCCTACCAGGGGAAGAGCATAATGGTCTTTTCATATCAACCCCCCACTGATAGAAGTTCGTCTCCCTTTGTTTAAAAACAAAAAAAAAAAAGGAAAAAAAAGTAAACCCTCTGTTAGTGTCTGCGTGTGTTTCAGAGAAGCGTTAACGCCTCCCTGCAGAACGCCTTGATCCACTGCTGCTCTCGGGGATGCTGCCTGTGCCCTTGCTGTAGGATTTTGTCTTGCTTACCCATTTACGTTGACTTTTATCTTGTTGGCAGAGGAGACTGTAGTCAAAGCCTTGGGAATAGTTTCGTGCAGTGCTGGTTCCCAGCTTTTTTTTGAGATCCTGCTTAAAACTGAACAAGACCTCTCTAAACGGGTACTTTTTGCTTGCATCTGCCCTTCAAAGTCTACTCCACGTGCCACTGGGCTTTTCATCCCTGCTGGCGCTTACCTGCCTGTGTACAGCAATGTCAAGCAGCGGGAAGAAAAGAGTCATTCTGTCTGCTGCGTCCCCTTGATCCCCCCCGTAAAACTCAGCACTTGGTATAAACAGGGACAGCTTTGCTGAATTCGGTGAAACACTCCCTATTTAAGCCCTCGGAAAAGTTACCCTTTTCCTCTTGTTCTTTGCATCCTTTCGCTGTCGTATGCTCTACCTCCCTGGCATTTTAAATGTTTTTTCCTATACTTTGCTTCTTACTTCAAGCACTGAGTTTCACAGTCGTTTTGTCCAAGGTTCTTTTCAATTAGAAGGACCGGAAATAAAAAATCTCCCCTAATTATTATTTTTTTAAAAAAATACCTTTTTGCCAGTTCGTGTTGTGCTGTTTGCGTTTCACCAAGTTTGAAAACCGACTGCTCCAGGATCACATGTTTCTAAAACATTCCTGTTTAAAAAAAAAAAAAGGCTCTGTCTATGCTTACTGACATTTCAATAAAATAATTTTGTCAAACCGTATTTTTACTGAAATGCACATTTTGACCTGACTGTGAGCTTTTTTTTAAAGATTATCCCCAATTTCCACTGTACAAATTGGCGTGGCTACCCATGAAACAAAACTCACAAGGCACCGAAGGGTTAAAACCCAAAAAAGGGTGCTCAACTCAACTGCTGCCGAGTGGCTTCATGTATTAATCAATTGCTAATTTAATTTTAACTCCCTCTGTCTTTCTCCCGACCCGTCAGTAAGCTGGTGGCGGTCGAACCCCCCAGACTATTTAATTGGAGCTATTGATAAGCAGAAGGGCTGTGCGTGGGCAGCTGGGATGCTCATGGATTCGGGGACGGCCTCGATGTGCCCTTGGCCCCGCTTCGTCCTGCCACAGTGAAGCACATTACTCCATCGGATCTGCCTTACGAGGTCAAAAAAAGTGGTTGGTAATTAATGGGTGGTAAATTAATAGGGGCTGAACAGCTGCCTGGGCTTATTGCATCGGGAGGGTGCAGCCCATTTAGTCTTGGGCTGTGTGAGCCTGAAGCATCAGCCCTTCGCCTTCATGCTGTCCTGGGTGGGAGAGCTGTGCCTTTTCCTCCGCGCACACAACTGTCCTCAGGTGTCCTCACCTTTCAGGCTGTGTCACTGCAAACGTTTGAATCCCGAAGGGAGGGAAATGATCTTAAAATAGCTCTCTGCTCTGGAGAAGGCCAGCCACCCCCTCCCCACGCCCTGCAGCAGCAGGCACCGATGCCAGCCTGGCTGTGACGTTCTGTGCAGCCCCTTTGCGACGTCTTCGTGGCCCTCCAAAAAGACCAGGATCCGACCTATTTTAGATCACGCCCAGGAAATACCTTTTTTTATTGTAAGCAGGGAGAACGGCATCCTTGGGGCAACAGGAGAAGTGTTGGAGCTTCCATGGTCTGGGTGAGCTCCCTGGGGATACTGAGCTGCATCACCTCCAGATCTGTCACGTTACAAGCCTAGCTTTGTAATTTTTTTCTCTTTCAATGAGAAAGATGAGGAAAATCTGTATAGGCACAAACTCACACGTCGCTCCCAGCACTTTTCCTGGAAAAGAATAATCCACTTACTGTATTCTGACTTGCTTCATCTGATTGGAAAGTGTTTAGCTGTTACCATGCGGATCTCGGGATAAGACTCCGGTCAAAAAGGATCCTGGCAAACTTTCTCCTGTTTTTAAAGTTGCCAGGTGATCCAGGCCGTTTGAACTCTGCAATGCCAAACGGGCTTGTCAACACCAAAGTCACATTTTGACTCGGCTTGGCTTTTTCCCTGGGAGTATTGACATTGCAATAATATTTGCAGCCCGGTGTCAAGAAGTTCTATCACCAGCGTGCTGAGGAGTGATGAAACCTGACGTCCTAAGTAACAAACAGTGCCTGTGCATTAAGGGATTAACAAATCAGTGCTGGTTATGGAAGTCTTCCTGGCTTCTCTCCAAGTGCTAAACATAGAGCTGAAATAGTGCTTCATCCAGAGCAACCCGAGAAGGCCGGTGCTGCGAATGATATTGCAAGCCTTACAGAAGGATTTATATTACAGTGGCTGGTGACACAATGCCCCTTTGCTGAGCAAGAGCGAGATTCGAGATTCGTTGCTTTATCTTCTTCGGCATCTGGGGTGTGAAGCTATGCTGGGAGGTGGTGTCTTTGTGCCACCTTCAAGCACGGAATTAAGGTGGTGAGGGGGTCCCCAGCCTGCACTGTTTTCTCCTGCTTCCTGACATCTCCTTTCTCCAGGAGAAAATCTCAGTGGGAGAGGCGAGAGGTCTCCATCCCGTGCTCTACGTGTTACCTGCAGCACGTGCTGGGATTCACACCTCCCCCTCATTTGGACAGATTAATGGAGGGAGCTTTTCCTCCCCATGGGAGATCAACAAGTACCACCTCACGAGCTGCACTTTGCAGTGGGAGGAAAGTAAATGGAGAAGTGGACGTTATTTATGATAGCCGTATATGGATTTTTTTGTGTTTGACTTCTTTTGCTTTCTAGGGAAGGAGATGTGTATTTCCAGTTGGCAGATGAGCTGTTTCTGACATTGCTAAGCCATCAGTAACCATCGCGCTTCCCATTCTCCTTCCTCTGAGGAGAAACGACTCCAGTTTTATACCTTTCTTTGACGCAGGTTTACACTGCCATGTTTTGCTGGCATGGCCATGTTAACTAGAAAGTCGTGCTCTTGGATGGCACCGCTGTACTGGCAAGATCCCTGGCAGCAATTCTGACAACACCACAGCTTTCGTTGCCCAGGTTTATACTTGTTGGGGAGATGCTGTAGCGAATGCCACTGCCAGAAAAGGCCTCTCCATGGCTGCTCACCGGTGCTGGTAGGTGTCTGTGGTGTAACCACAGTGGCAAAGACCCCGCGGAGCAGGTGGGGACCTCAGTGTCCTGGGGTTGATGATGTCAACCTTTCTCACAAGTGTAGGTGGTTTCTGGAAGTTTTAGTCGAGGTATAAAGAGGATGAACATAAGCTCTGAGGAATGTTGGGTGTGGGCTTTGGAGAGCTTCACAGGCATCACTTTTATAGTCTCACGTTCTCTAGGGAAGAAGTGCACTAAGTTCTGCTGCATGCATGCAGTTAAGCTATGCAACATCATGTGGGAGAAGTCCTGTTTTTCCTCTGTGTCATTGTGGGGAGTGCCTGGGAGAGCTGGTGTTAACCTGTCTTTCATGGAGTCTGGTTGACTAGATGAGGTTACCTTTCATATTGCTAAGATATAACCCCGGAGATGGGAGACCATATTTGCTTTCCCTTCCTCTGAGCTGAAAGTGTCCAAGCAGAAAATAGACTCCTTAAGCCACCTCACACTGCCCCTTAAACTAAAAATGAGTTTGTAATTACACCCTTTCCCCTCAAGATTAGAGAAACCCGTGTTTATGAGCTTTGGGAGCTCCAAAGGTCAATTCTGCTTAGTTTTATAATTAATGCATACGTTTTAGAGATAATAACAGTGACAAACTTCTGGCCATTCTTTCACATTATTCTGCATTTTCAGCTCATTTGGTATGATGGCAAGGATTGGGCACTTTTAACTAAAAACTCAACACCCTGTTCTCTCTTCTCATAACCAAGTCCTGTGCACCACGGGCTGGCTGTTGGGTCTTCTTTTGGTTTATAGCCTCTGCTGAGCTGTGTCTGGGTTTTCCAGGAATGCCAGAGGCATTTTCCTGCTCAAAGATGCCCAGGGCACATTGCACACCTTCGTTTCAAAAAACCTAGCTTTGAACAGAGCAGATGTATTGGGCAGACGAGACTCTGAGTAACTGGCTGTTTGGCAACGAGGTCCTGGTGCATCTTTCAGGGAAAATTTCACATCCCCTGGTGCGGAGCAGAAATACAAAGAATTCTTCCTAGGGAGCGGACAACCCTTTGCATTTATGAGGCACGTCAGAGTATTTCATTAAAATCGCCAAACAGGCTTCAGTATTACCAGCATTTCACAGCATTTCAGTATCTGCCTGCTGAATGGGATTGAGAGTATCCTTGGAAGATCTTTAGAGCGTCCCTGGAAGGTCTTGAAAACTGTGCTTAGTCTTATTTTTAAGAAACTGCATGCTTAGCCTGGATTAAAAGAAGGCTGCAGCTGTACAGATAGTAAAATAATAGTAACTAATGCCTGTGAACACTGCTAGTAAAACAGAGCTGAGGTTTTTGAGCTAGGAGCTTCCATGGTAAAGGCGTCTACAGGCTGCCTCAATTCTTCTTAACAAACGCACTCAGCAGGCAGTTTCTAGCATATTGTTCTGAAAATGAGGGGGAAAAAACCTGAACCCCAGGACTGAAGAGAGCCTGAGAATCGTTATCACTGCAAAGAGCAAAGATGTAAATGCTGTTCAGCAGAGAGCTTGATCTCTTCCTGGAGAGCAGAGGATGGAGGAGAAAAAGAAATGGCCCGCCATGTGCTGGCTGGCTCCAGGAGAGTCGGAGTGCAATTTTCCTCTGCTGTTTTATTATCAGTCGCTTTTGTGCCAAGTCTGCCACTAACAATTCCTGCTTGTGGAGTTGCCTCCCAGCTCTCGGAGTTGCTGTAAAGTCTTAACGTTGGAGCCTCTCCTTGATTTGCAGCTCCAGAGTTTTGTTGTGTGGCCATGGCTTACGCCAGGAGCATTGCACGTGCTCATCACCAGTGGAACAAAATTACAAACCTGTCTTATTTCCCCAAAGTCTACCTACTGTTTGTGTGTGAGGAGGATAAGTATAATTGCTTTAATTTCATGTCTCACTAGGGAAATTGGATTTTTTTGTAATAGTGAGCAACTCAGACATGAAAGCTTTCCAGTGCATTTGGTCTCCATTTAAATTCAGAATACTGAAGGGGACATGCCCTAGGTTACTATATTACTGTTTTTATGCGCTGTTTAAATGTTTAGCTGCATATTACTTTTAACTAATCAAAAAGGAGAGGAATATTTGGGGCCTCCAAATATTCCTTTCAAGTCAGTGGTGAGACTTTCTACAGGACTCCGCGCATTTTGGAGTACAGCTCACGCAGAACCAGATTTTCATGGGACCTTCTCTCATGAGACCTTCTCGCATGAGACTTTCCATGAGATCTTTCATGAGATCTTTCATGAGACCACTCTCCATACTGATTTAGGCCTCTAATTACATTGCCTTGCTTGCATAAATGCAAGAAAGATTAACGGAATCCGCCAAATGTAGCTCCCTTAGCTGTGGCATCAGAAGCCTCAAGAATACATAGCATGCAGAACCAATCTATGTCCAAGTGTGTTTCATTTCACCTCCTTTTATGAATTAAAATGACAAGACTGATCTGACCAATTTGCTATCAAGTAAATGGACTTGAAATTTAAGTAAACAAGATGTATTTATTGAATAAAATGGTTCTCCCCCCCCAAATAAGAGATGTACACTTTTATAAGAGCAGTTCAAAGATGCCTCAGCCTTGCATCCAAAATACTTTCCAGTCCTTTAAGACAGTGGAGTTCCTTCTGTTGACTTTGGACATAACGATCTTGGGCTGCTACTTACCAAAATAAATATTCTCTTGGTATTCACCTCGCATTCATGAGTAGGAGCACATCTAAAAAGCAGGATCAATGACAGAAATGAGCTTTGCAACTTGTAATGAAAGCTGGATGGTGTCCTGTGTGTTCTGGAGGGTTGTCACCTGTGGAATCAAGGGATTTTATGAGAATGTCACCTGGCACGTATAACTAGAGTTCTCCAAAACCCTAGGAAATTTAATTCAAGAAGTTCTGAATTCAGAAGTTAAATAACAGATAGACAGAAGCATACAGTGTTTATTTAATCTTAGGAATTTGAGAAAATAATATAATTTCTTGCAACTTAACTAACATTTTTGGAGGACTGGAGCTGAATTTCTGTGTAAGAGCGCGAGTGTGAGAGAGCTGTGCACACACAGCTCTGCCATGCCCCATTTGTTTCTGTTGTGGGTAAGCAAGAACATTGGGTTTAATGAGGCTCCATTTAACCTCCAGCTGTGAAATGTGGGATTAGTCATATCCTATGCTTAACCACCTTTGTAATAATTTCGCTAGATTCCGCTTTTTTTCCGTGTATGAGGACAGGGTCAGGGAAAAAGCTCTTAACTGCAGTTAGATCAGGCTATGAAGAAGCAACGTTTTGTGTCTTCGCAATGCGTAGAGAGGTTCAAAGCACACAGATTCTCAGTGATCGGTCCATCTGAGAAGGACTGAAAAATGTTTCAAGGGGAAACTAAGCAATGGCTGCAGAGGCTTAAAAACAGATTTTTGCAATAAGTTCAATGACAAATTCAGAACCAGCTCAAGAAAAATTCGGTGTCCAATATCTGAAAACAATTTGGGAAAGTGTGGGAAGGATGTTAATGGTTCACTGCTTTTGAAAAAAAAAAAGAAAAAAAAAAAGAGGCTTTACCCAGAACTATACGTTTGTGACAAATCTTGTCAGTTTTATTTTGCTTTTCGTGAAGCCAAAAATGCAAATCTAAATCTTTATAGGAGACTTTTAAAGAATATTCAAGCTGTCTCATAAAGATTAAGACTGTCTGTAGCTGATTCTTCCCGACTATTTGAGTCCTGGTTCAGCAGAGAGCTTTGAACATCTGACTGGACCTCCAGAAGAGAGGGGCTTGAGTGTCCATCCTGCCCCGGCCGCTGTTTGAAAGGAGAGAAGGCCAGCAGAGCCCTCGGCCAGCTCGCTCCCAGCGTTGGTTGAAGAGCCTTTTCTGATTTATGAGAAGGGGCTTCAGGTCTTTGCCTTCCTCATTCCCAGCTCCCTCGTTTTATGGGACGTGGGGAGTGCCTTGAAGGCAGCCCCAGCAGCATTGCTGTGGCTGAGCTTTTGGGAGGAGATGCAGGGGTTCGCTTTGGCCTCGTTGCCTGGAGTGCAGATGACAGAAGAAAATGAAAGGTGACTCCAGGGGATGGTGCAGTGAGTTTATTCGTGTGCTTAATACCACATCCACATCTACATCCACCAGCCGGGTGGAAGTGGGGCAGCATTCCTTAGCTTCTCCATTGACGTCCCTACTGAAGAGACTGATTTTGGTGCTAATGAGCCACGGGCGGGCTCCATTAGTCCGAGACTCCTAAACTCCTTGCATAAAAGCCACAGACCAGACATGCCAATGGTTACAGTTCCATTTGGCTTTATCTATTGAGCTGCATTTCTATTTGGGTTATAGGCTGTGATGCTTGAATCTCGGCTGCGCCAGCCCATATTCTCTCTTGAGCAAAGCCTGCCAGTTGCGTGATTATAATTATATACTGCAATTTGGTTTGAGCTGATTATCTGAGTCTCCCATGAGTTACGGGATTGATCTTTCTCTGCTGATCTAAAACAAGAGGAAAAAAATACAGATACTCTTGAATATTAACAGAGTATTAAAGTTCCCTACCTCAGTTGCTGCAGAGAATGGAGAGGTTTGAGACTTGCACTGCTTTTATTGCCTGTACCCCACTGAGATACTAATAAAAATATTTTTCAAAGAGTGGTTTTACATGGCAAAATCTGCTAAGCCTCTTACTGACTGTCTCCTGCTATTTATTAAGCCTTTCCCAAAGTGCTAGCTCCCCTGACAATAGGGAATTCCAGTTGTCACCATTGCAACCCGATGAAATCTGGTGCTTTGCCCCTCCAGCTTGTTCGAATGCAGCTCGTGATACGAGGGGAAAGTCAGAGGGGGGATGCTCTTTCCTGCATTGTCTTTGCGAGTGTCCGGGATCCAGCCGTGCCACAAAGTCCAAGTGCATCCTTACAGCTCCCTGTGCTGCTGCGGTGCAAGGGCTCGGTCTCAGGATCGTACCATTTCCAATTCCACGTGAACAACCGAAAATGGCTTTACTGATGAAACTGGCTGAGGTTGCGCTTGTGACCTGCTGGCTGAATCCTGGAGAGGGAACAGGGAGAGTAGGTGTCTTGGCAAACCATCATCCCCTAAAGCCTTTGTCACAAGTCTAAGGAATGATCCCGGGATGCACCGCGTGTACAACGGGGATATAAACCAGTGTAAAGGAATTTAATCTCTCCTGTTACAGAAAGCTCATATTATTACATGACATGGAAGATGTTAAATAGTTTTAATCTCATCCCTTAATTTTTTTTTCTTATTTGCAGAGTTCTTTCAAAATCAAATACGTTGATTTTTTTTTATTGCACTCTCATGTGTGTAATTTCCAGCTTGCCTGATAAATGCCGTTGAAGCTAATGGGACTCTTCACATATACTTAAAGTCAGATATGTGCTTTGCTGAGCTTATTTTTGCTTGAATATGTCTTGTAGTGATAACTGCAATTACTGAACCTTAATTCAATTATTTGCTAGCTTCACACAGCGAAATGGCCCATCCCTCAGCTTCCTGGTGCATGGGACCCTAAAACACGGATTAACGAGATAAGGAGGAAGTCTCTGTGCAAGGTTGTGTGGTGGGGGATGTTTGCCGGGGCACAAGGCCACCTGAAAGGGCCACTCGTGTGTGGTACCATTGCAGGGATCATTGCCCTGGTGCCCCTGTGAGAGCTGCTCAAGGCACTTTGCAGCATCTCCTTCACATTATTTGAGATGTGTTTCTGCTTTGCTTTACCTCGGCAAAACGTCGCGGCTCTGCTGGGCTTACTAAGGATACCTCATCCTTCCCGAGTCGTGTGTTCTGATAGTGCCATTGAACTCTGGGGGTATGGTGAAATGTCTGTAGCTGTGAAGAGCAGTAAGGTGCTCAGGCTTTATCAGCTGTTTGTGGGGTCACCATACCCTAAATCGGGATAGTAAGACGTTAATGTTTGTGCAGATCTGCAAGGCTTCGTTCATTAATATGGGAAGAAGGGGTTGAAGTTCAAATATTAACATTATCTTATCAAGTGCTGCATGTAAGACCAGCTTATTTTGGTCATCTGTGGTAATGATAAAGCTTTTCCAAGATGATAAAATAACTTCTTTCTGTTACATTTCCAAATGCATGAAGTTCTTCTGTTCCCTTCTAGCTGGCTGACTGCAACAGCTTGCCACGAAATTTCAGTAAGGTAGAGAGAGCTCAAGCATCCACAAAACCTTCTTGGATCTGGGGGCTGCCTTTTAATATTGCTGCTGGTTGTTTGGGGCTCTGATTGCTTGTTCTTTCACATGCTAATGTTGACGATTTCCATTTTTTTATCGTCTGAACATATTAAATATGTCCCTAATTATTATTTATTTCCCTCCTGTACTTGTGCGGAAGACATTGGTTAGTAACATCAGAGTTTTGACCAACTTTAAATCAAAGCCATTTACCTACCTGAAGAGAAGTCGGTACTTTTAGCTAAATTGCTGCAGGAAATAACAGGAAAAGATTTTGAACTAAACCTTCCATTTAATTACTCAGTTGCAAACAATGGGTTGTTGAGTGTCGAAATTGAGGCAGTTTCAATTACTAGCACAATTATGGTTTAGAAAATTGTTGCCGGTAGGTTTAAGAATTTATATTACAGTGACAGGCAAGTAATTCAGGTAATGGGCAATAGAAGAGTCCATAAAGATGAAAGCAGCCTGACCCAGTGGACTAAAATAAAACCTTCCTCCTTTTTCTCTTCGCAAACATATATAATCAAAAGTCGAGGTCTCAGCAGAGTTTTCTATCTAACATCCAAGATTTACTAGAATATGAAGTAAGAATGACATTTTTTTTCATATAGACTTTTTTCATATAGAGAATTACCCAAATCCTTATGGGCTTACATGGTCAGGATGGGATGCCCTTGCCCTGTTGCTAAGGGCAATATTCACCCTGATATTTAACTGACAGCTAAAGGAAATCCTGTGCTTTGTAAACAGGTAGAGTAGCCTCTAAAAAATGGAAGTTGCTTGTCTCTCTGAGGGCTGGGTGATGGTGTGGCATATTCGTTTGTCCGAAGACAAATCTTCAGAACTGGTGTCAATAAGGGTATCTTCTGTTGCCAATATTGAGTTCGTCACAGTATTCCTTTCCGTCTAGTTCACTTCACGTTAAGTTACATAATTTCTTCTAATGTTATGTTGAACAGCGGATAAAACATTAATAAATTTAAGTGGTGTGGTGTGTAATCTGCTGTCTCTTGAGCTTAGTGCCAGTGGGTCTGCGTTCTAGGAAAACGAAGCTGATTATGGCAAAGCCTCCGAAATGACAGTCCTGTGGGAAGTCTGCTGTCGGTGACTCACGTATACTTGATCCTCCTCTACATTCCGGACACATCTTTCCATCCCTTTTAGAAGGGACCCGTGCACCAGAGGGAAATAAAAAGAGGCTTTATAGGACTCTTGGCCTTTGAATTGGTGCTCGGTTGTTATATTTTAAGCGGCACGTGGACCGGGAGAGGAAACTTTCACACTGCAGGAGGTTACAAATGAGTTAGGAAGAAGTGAGGAGAGCAGCATTTTAGGTGCTCAGCCATAGCCCTCAGGTGCCACCAGGGCTGTCCCTCCTGGCTCCTGCCATGCACCACTGGGATGTGGGTCTCTGGCGTCCCTTCATCCCATCTGCGGAGCCTCCGCGGTGCCTTGGATACGCTCAGGCACGGGATGCCCGTGGGCAGACACCTGAGGTGCTCCAAGTGACCCCACCGCCGCTGGGGAGAAGGGAAGGCGGGCCTCTTTGTAAAGGCTTTCATATTTCCACAGGGCACAGGGTCAAACCGATCATTTATGATTAATTATATATTTTTTTCACCTCTGTTCAGCCTTAGGCTGTTACAACTTATGCGAAAGGAGAAAATAGTGTTTTCAATTAAAGGCTACTTATGTAACAACCCTGTTTTGAATGCTAATTCACGAATTACTGGAAGCCGACAGTGTCGCTTTTTAATTTTCCTCGGTCACTTCAGCACATAATTCTAATTGAAATCGCTCTGTTGTTTTTTTGGTTTTTTTTTTTTCCGCTAATCTCTTTCGTAAATGCTGAGGAATATCTGTCAAGTAAATTTCTCTTTCTGTATTTAATTTCTGGTAAGAACGGTCCATTTTGTTACATCAAAGTGTTTCAGGATTAAATCCTCGTCTTCTTTTTTCTCCCTTCCAGCAGAAGTAACACTGGAGGGTAACAGAAACGATAATTTGTCTAACTTGTCTATAAGTTTTCAACACTTTATCTTCACAGTTGGTTCAACATGACCACATCACTGATCTGACTTTACTGGACAGAAACGGAAAGGAAAATAAATGTATCTTCGTAGTACTTTGACCTTAAAATACCACAAACACCATCCATCTTCTTGTGTTATTTGTGTTATTTTCAAATTGAATGACTCAGCACATCAGGTCAAAAAGTCAGAGGCCACCATTTCTTCTCCCTGCTAGCAGGATAGAAAGCTTTGATAGGAACAAGTGTTTGCTGATTTTTAAAAAAAAATGTAGATTTAGGCTTTGGTAAGTACCAAGACTTTAATTTCTATCATCTGAAGTATTTAGAACGATACATTATTTTTTATGGAAATTGCTCACCACTTTCCACCCATGTTAACAATCAAATTGCTTCTGTTTTCTAGACAGAGAAAAGGTTGGGTTTGCAGTCCATTTTTACTAAAAACTGGCTTTATTGGTCCTATTCTTTTCCCACTGATACGAGTAGGCAAAACTCCCTTCCCTGCCAGGAGGGGCATGTCTAGGTCCAGTTCTTTCCTAACAGAGCTGACAAAGATCTCGGGCGTCGATCCAAGAGCAGTATCTTCCGGGGTCACTTCAAGTTCTGCCTAGTTGAGGAATTTAGCAATAAATGTCATGTCATCATTTCCAGATAATGAAGAGTTACTGTGTCTGAGGGACGGCTGTGGAGCTGTCAGTGTTGGCAGTGTGTAGCACAGGTTTGCGTTGAAGGCGAAGGTGTTGGGTCTGCAGAGGCTCATCCCCTGCTCCTCGGCCGGTAAAGGGAGGCAACACGGTGTAGAGCGATGCTGAGTTACACCTAGGGGAGGTCTTGCACTTTCGTACCACTGTGCAAGTCAGGAGATGCTCCCTTTTTCTCTATTTCCTTTCCTTTTCCTCCTCCTCTTTTTTTTTTTAACATTTGGAAGAAAGTAATGTTCGAAAAAAATTCGCAGTAAAAGAGCAAGAGCTCCTCCAGAGTAGTCAATGGCCAGTGGTTGGTGTTTGCTGGGGACAAGTGTGTTTCAGGTTATGCAAGTTGTAAATTTGATCAGGTTAAGTAAAGACGGACTATGAGTCTCCACAGCTCTCCCTTGGTCTCCTTTTCTTTCTGTGTCCCTCCCCCTCTCTCTGCTCCTCAGCTTAGAAAACATTCCCGATGAAGGTTCAATCGAAACAGCACTCTCCCATGGAGTTTTAGTTCAGCTGAAAATGATTTTGCTGATAAATTCCTTGAAACTCCAGAAACGTGAAGTGATTTTACCTGAAGGGTAATTTATTATAGACGTGTTGCCCATTAATTGAGATAATCTCCAACAATGATGATGAACAGAGATGATCAGGGATTGTACTTTTAAAACGCCGTTCTGACTAGAAAAGCAATTTGGGATCCACTTACATCTCAGTAATGAAAATTGGGTAAGGTAATAAGAGATTTCATTTTGTGAGTGAATTGACAATGCAAATACCAGGATTTTTAATTTAGGTTTAAGTGGAGTAATGGCTACTCATTCTGATGCATCATTAGCCATATTGCTTTTTAATGAGGGATTCGCTTTCTTTTCCTGGTTAGCTCTAATACTGATAGCAAAGCCCAATGAATGCGTAAATGTTTAGGGAGGTCTGATGAATATGTGTCACTGCACCATTTTAATTTAAAAAAGGAAGAAAAAGCAGTTTTCCCTCTATGGTGAAGAAATACACATTTGCTTTTAGTGCAAGGGAAATAAACAGTGCAGAACTATGATTGGTAGGCCGTTGTAAAAAAATACATAGAGTAAGATATATTTTGAAACAAATTCCAGAAAATATAGATGGCAAATTGCATTGAGTGGAGTGCTTGTGAAAGGGCTGGCTTTCCTGCTCGCAGCAGTAGGAAAAAGTGGTTCTTTGGCCATCTCCAACATGGATGTGTTACAAATAATGGCGGGTGAAGACTCTTCTTCCCCTACCCAACCCACTCCATGCCCCAAACACCTCATTACTCTTCTGGATGGATCTCTGTTTGGCATTTTTATTTCTTAGATGTCTTTTATTTTCTTTTTCTTTTAATTTTTTTTCCTTTTTTCTTTCTTTTCTTTAATTAAGAGCTTGTTTTGATGTCCGTTGAACTCAGTGGGAATCTTTCCATCAAATTGAATGCATTAGGTCAGCTTCATAATCAGTCACTGAAACAACTAACAATAGTTTTGTCACACACAAGTGCACTGTCTTAAATGGGATTTGCTTAAAAAAAGCAATAGAACGAATCCATTATGAACACTTGTTAGAGCCGAGTTTGGACTGTATCTGGGTATTTACCAACACAATTTCAACCAATTCAAGCCAAATTGAAATTAATGCAGACTCTTGCTCCAGGCAGGAGCATAGGGCAGTTAAATTAAATCAATTTAAAGTAGCCTATTTTTAGCCACAGCAGTATGATATTGTGTGTTGAGCAGGCTTAGGTCTGGTTGCCTTGCTCCCTTTGGTGGGCGAGGCATTTTGACTTTCTAGGGCAACCTGTAGTGTGATGAAAGACATGCTGTGTCTAATTAGACCAACCCATTTGGATTTGGGGGTAAGAGAACAAGTTTCTGGGAGACAGATGTCCACCAAATCTCTCCTTCTCATGCCTGTTTCTACGCTCCTGTTTCTCCATAAGCACATGGCACTTTGCACGTCGCAGTGCGGTTTGCCAAAGCCTGAAGCAATCCGGGGCCTCTAAACGCTGGTGAGATGCTGCAAGTCCTTCTGGAGCAGAGCCTTCGAGGAGATCCGTGACCCCTGTGATCTGCAGCACAAACCTACAACCTTGCATTTTCGCTCCGCTGTTTTCTTCTGCTTTTCCCTTGCCCATTTGTCACAGACGTCAGGGAGAGGTGCACGAGCTCCTGCGCTGACAGACCAAAGGGGCGGGCAGCAGAGCATCAGGACCTCCCCAGGAGGTTGCTGTCCCCCGGTGCACGTACAATGGTGAAGAAGAGGTGGCACACAGCAGGGCCGTGAAAGCATAACTAGCCAGGGTAAAATCCTTTCAGGATAACCACCAAGAGACCCCTACACGTCATGTGCCTGCGACAATGCCAGTAAGGGTCTTCTCATCATCTTCCTTTGTCACCTTCCTTTGGAAGTATTTGGCTCCCAGGCATGGTGGAGGGAACTCAGTTTTGCAGCGGTCACTTTTTTGCTTCAGGAGGACTTATCTCCTTCAGATCTTCTGTCTCTGACTCTCTATTGTGAAAAGCGAAAGAAAGGTAGGCCACGATCTTCCTTTCAGGTGCCACGTTGTAAATCCAAGGGAATCCCAGACATGCAATACGCTAAAGTCATTCCGTATCACTTGACTCCAGGTTAACCTCCAGGTTGACCCAGCAGTTCCCAGGACTAGTATCCATTTCTCATGGTGGCTTTCTTGAAAACTGCCCTTCTCTTCACAGCTTGTAAAAGGGAAGTTGATAGGGTGAGTGCGCCAGAATGGCTGTGAGAGCGCTGGGTCACACAAGCTGAACGTGTCCTAAACAGGCCACGTAGCTACAAGAAAATGTTTCTGATGCTGATAAAAAATGATGTATCCACTCTGAACGCACCGATTCTTCTCTGCTAAATGGGAGCAAGCAATGGAAATGAACTTCCCGTATTTCTAGAGATCTGTACACAGCCACAGTCCCCAAAGTCTCGGTTATGGTCAGGTCTTCGGGGTTACTGGGGGGTTTTTATATACAGTTGAGCTGATTTATGAGATTTCCTGTTAAATTTTATTGCACCAGTGGCTTTTCTTTGGTTCTTTTGAAGTAGAAAACATCATTTCTGCCACAAATGCAAGTCAAAAGTCTTAATGGAGCATAAAAATCTAAAAGGTCATGATTTTATAGCTTTAAAATAGAGGACAGTGCACTGCTCGATACTCTTAAAAATACAAAAAGTTAATGAGGATGTTTATCTGTAATAAAAAGATGTAATCTCCTTCTCCCAGAGCTTTGATTTTGACTACTTGTGTTTTAGCTTTTTATAGGTATACTTTTATAAATTAGAAACTCTTCTCGTTCTAAGGCCGTCCCGTTTCAGATTCATGGAGAGAGAGAATAACACAAGGCAGAAACTTTGTCCTGGCATGATTTTTCAGTACTTGACACCCAGTGCTGCATCTCCCTTTGCATGCAGACTACTGATTGCATTTATCTGGTTTCTAGGGTCATATAGATTACCTTTATTTATTTGACTTTTCGTGAGAACTGTGGGTGCATGCAAATTTCTACCCAAATAAGAAACTGTTCCTGTCACAGACATTTTGCAAGCTCAGGTGTTTACAGACTCTCATTGCTTTCCACGTGCAGGTGATTGGAACAGCCTAGGCTGTCTTAAAAAGAAAAAAATCTAGAAAATGTCTCCTGGTGGATTTCTTTTGCTGATTTTGATTTCATCTGAGGTTTTAAAAAAGTATTTTTTCATGTGCATCTAAGCAAATGTTTTTAACTAACACGTATGAACTTAGATAAAATAAAAATGCTGTCTCGCTGTGTCGCTTAATGGAGTGGACCTTGAGCGGTTCACCTCCAGCTGCTTGCAAATGTTTTCTCCAGACGTGGGCATGGGAAAAGCGTTTTATTACAATGGTCGCTATGCCTGCCCTTGCAGGGAGAAGTAATGGGAACAGGTCACGGGAAGGAAGCGGTCATGGGAAAAGCCAATGCAGCAGGAGGGGCACAGATTTCCTCCTTCTCATTAATACGGACTTGTGTTTTCTCTCCTCTTTGCAGCAGTCCAGCACGGGGGACCTGAGGACGCTGAGGAAAGGGTTGTCCCCATACCACTCCGAGTCGCAGCTCTCCTCACTGCCGCAATATCAAGACACCCTGCAAAACGTAAGAGCCATTTCCTTACTTATACAGACAGAGCTGCAGGTTTCCTCAAAAGTGGGCATGGCTGGAGGGGGGCACGGGAAGATTACAGGGAAGCTCTGCCAGCTGAGAATTCACCCCAAAATCAGCGGTGCAAACATGCAGCTGAAACCTGCAGCTGTCGGGAGGATGGGCAGCCCCTGGAAACCTTGATCTTTACCTGTGGTTGGATTATCGGCTTCCCAGCGTAGGTTTTTGGGTTAACTGACAGTCACTGTTGTGCATCTTTTAAAGCAAGGCTGAGTCTTGCTATACCTGCAGCTCCTGCTTTGTAAAAGCCCTGTGTGCCTGCTGTCAAAAAGCTGGTAGTGGATGAGGCGAAAGATGGTTTGCCCAGTGTCTGGCAGCGTGTGTGGTGGGGGTTGCTTTAGCGATTAAGTTCTTAGGACTTTCAGTGCAGGTTTTTCTGTATCACAAATGAGGTTTATGTTTCCTAAGATTTTCCTGCGTTGCTTCTTCTCAAACAGCGGAATAATCTTGATTAAAGCCTCTTGCGAAAGATGGATTCCTTGCTGTTCTGCCAGGGCTCCTCCTGTCAGCAGAGCCGCGGGTACTCTAGGACCAATTGCGTGTTGGCTGCCTGCTTGGGTAAAAGTCATTCTGTAGGCTTAGCTTGCCTCTTAGAGCTGCAAAAAAGGGTGTAATAACAATTTAAGAAAGTCTGCATAAATAAAACTCCAGTCAATGTGAAAGCAGAGCCCCTTTCTGTCCCTGCTGAACTGCAGGATGGATGGATGGAGACCCTCCAGCCAAAAAAAAGGGACAAAACCCTTTGTGCCCCAAATGAAATGGAAGACTGTGGCTGAATATCCGCTTTTCTAACTTTCTGCCCCAAATATAAAGTCAGGAGACTTTCTAAGGAGGAAAGAGGTGTGTGAACCTGGAGATGTTTGTCTGGCTCTACTGGTGCCTTACAATTTTGAGGATTTTGCTTCATTTCCCTTGTGCTCAGGCTTTGGATCCCCAGCTTGGTTTCAGGTGAGGGACGCTCGGTCAGCACGTGCTGGTTGCCCTGGGGAGCACCAGTACACACAAATTTACATTAATCTTGGGGGTCAGGCTGGCATACAGCCAGTGGCTTTCTGCAGAGGAGCTGTGCCGGGGCTGGGAGCTGGCAGGAGACTTCTCTGCCCGAGCATCGACCCCCGCCGCTCACAGGGGCTGCGTGAGGGCTGTCATCCTGGGTGTGTTCTGCCTTCTTTGCGGGAAGATGCTTTAAAGAAAAACCCAAACCAGCTCTGGATCCAAATCCACATTGTCTGGGATACTTATGTAGCCATTTATTCATTTATTCCTACCAAAATCCCTTTGGTTTTGCGGCTTGACATGATGTATTGGATAACGATCACAACTGCATGCAGATGTCTTCCAATGTCTCAGGCACCTCCCGGGCAGTGAATGGTTAGACGTACCTGACTTTCTCTGCAGCCTTTTCTTTGACAGCAGGCATGAGTTTGTGAGAAATCGTTCCTCTTTGTGCCTGCCCAGGCTTCACGAGGGTGAGTGATGGTGGACAATTGGTGTCGGCTCCAAAGCTGTCACATCTGTTCAGGGTTTCATCATCGTCACTGCCTGTGCAACTCTTTGGGGAAGTTCCTCAGCACATCCTTCACTGTCACGCAGTTTGCACGTAGGCATCACTCCAGCTCTCCATGGCCCTGACGCACCTCGCTTAATGAAACGGTCTGGTGTTTCTCATGGATCCTGGGTCATGGGTGCCGGTGCACACTCAAGATACAGAATGGAAAGACACTCATAATTGCAACCTGTGCAGTGTTTAGTCAGTGGTGCATCTTGCAGACAGTGAATTATATATTTACTCTGTGGTCTGCAGCGGTTACCAAATATCTAGGAACAGAAGTCCCACGGGGTTAGTTCTGACCTACAAGCCCCTGGCCATTGCAAGGGAAGGTGTGACATGTATGTTAGGTTGAACTGATAGCAGGCTGGCCAAACTCCCCAGCCCTGGGAACTGCAAACCAGAGTCGTCCCGTGGTGTGGTGGAGGTTCTCCGTGTCCTCTGGGAGGTGAGGGTGATTCCCTTAGGCTCGGACTCTGAGCCAGACATGAGAGGAGGCTGTTCCCTTGGGATGAGAGAGGCAGGCTCTGGGGCAAGCTGGTTGGGCTGGCTCGATCCTTCCCATCACTGACAGCCTCCAGACCAGCTCAGCCTTGAGTCAGATGGTGTCTCAGGCATGGGAGCTGACTTTGTGTTACCTGTAGGCAGTGTACTGCTGAAGACCCGCTGGCCAGCCTGATGTCTGGGTGTCAGAAATAGAAATGATCCCACAGCATCCTTGGAGGGCTTGCGCGTGCATTCACGAGCCTGAGCTGTTGCTATGTCTTCAGTACTTTGGTTCTCCATGGTAGCTAAAACAGACTTTTTTCTCCCATGTTGTGTTTGTATCTTACCTGCACTGCATGTGTTCCTTCCTGGCTCCTCCATGGGGATGCGGCAGAGAAGGTGATGCTCAGCCTGTCCTGGAAACTCTTCCAGCTCAGTGCTTTTCTGGAGTTCGAGAGTACCAGGCAGGAGCCACTGACCTTCAGTTTTGCTTGTTGGCATTTTCCAGGGCGTTCAGATTGCCTGTTCATATAGTCTCACCTCTTAATCTAATTAATCTAATGATGAATGAAGACTGGGAGGTGGGATTGTCCAGCTCAGGTCTCTCACTCTCCATAAAGCTACACGACACAGTGCTTAACCTTTGGTCACAGCTAATGACAGCTGCGGTACGTTTCTGACATGGGGAGAATGTACGGGGGAAAAGGAAGTTCCCTATCCACAGCGGTAAGGCTCTTATTTTGTTACGAATAGTCACGTTTCAGCAATTCATTTTCTAAGAGGTAGAATCTCAGTTGCTGACTTCTGGAGCATTCGAGGCACCTGTAGCACAGCCGAGGATGAAAGCAGTGGCTGAGGCACGGCCAGAGCTTGCATCTCTGTCTCTTCTCTGATCCCTTTGGGTCACCCTCTTTTGGGTGCTCTGGCCGCCCACATGGACACACAGTCCCTGCAGCCCTTCACGTTCCTGCCTGCTGCCCTGCGACCTTGCCCCAGGGACGTCTTGGTGCCCAGGTGTGGGAAGGTGCCTGAGGGCTGCTCATGTTCCTATGGTTGGAGGTGTCTTCACCTTGAGAAGCTCATAAGCCAGCTGCCTGGAGGAGCCATTTATCCACATTGGCATAAAACACCATGAACCAGCCTGTTGCTGGCAGTCGGAGCTAGCCTGGCTGGCTTAGATTTAAAATGTACTAGCAGCATTCATGTGGTTTGTAATAGGAATCTTGCCTTTCGTGGAAATAACTGTTGAGGTTGTTAATGGGAATATTAAGGTTAGCGTGGATGGAGTGTGAATGGAAAAGCCTGTGTGAAAACACCAGCAGGAATGCTGGAGCGAGGATGCAGGGGTGGCCCGTGCTGGTGGCCAAAGACACAACTGACAGCAAACAAATGGGTAAACACTGCGGGATGCGTGGTTTGCGTCAGGACCAGGAGGGCTGTGATGTGATAAAGCCACAGCACAGATGGCTCATCACTAGAAGACAGGCTCGCTGATAACGGCAGCAAGGTCACACTGTGATGTGCCATTGCAATTCCTGTGCTTGCTTCCAAGAGGAAGACTTAGATAAGGTGCCCAAAATGAGGGAAAGGAGGCAACAGGCAGCAGCTTTCCTGGGGTTTATGGGGGGTAAGCAAGACACTGAGATAAAGATCAGCCCATTATAACCGTTGACCCCTAAAGCATGTTAAAAATGTGTCCAAAACCCAGATCTTTGCTGTCAGTGAGGAGGGATGCCAGAGCTGTCATTAGGACTTGATAGCTGGAGTCCCTTGTCCTCTGTGTCACACCCAGTGGCGCAGACCACGCCACGTGGACATCTACCTTTTGGTGAGTGCGTGAGTGTGAGTTTATAGGTGTGTGAGTGTGAGTGACACGTTAGAGAAATCAGTTTTAGGTTAAAATAAATATCACTTTCCCCTTCCTTAAGTTTTTAAACTGAGTTTGTACAGTGGTAGTTTCCTGTGTGACCCCTTGCTGAGGAGCAGGAGCTCCCAATAGTGTCCCGACCAGCTGTGGGGGGACGTGCCTGCGGGTGCTGTAGGTGGTGGCAGATGGAGGAAGGGACCTCTGTTTATGTGGGGTTCGGAGATGGGAGTCCCTGGGGAAAGTGTCTGCAGGTACACTCTGCAAGGGCTGAGCAGAGCTCCCTCTTTTGAGGGACAGCGGTGACAGTGCCATTGCGCAGCCTTGCATACGTCCCTAGCGACTACAGTATCTCTGGGAAAAAGTGAGATTTCCTCCTTTAAAGTATTCAAAGCTGCATCTCTCAGGAGTCTGTTTTAGACTCGAGGCCAGGCTGGGAAGAGGCGATACCATTTTCCTCCCTCAAGCTACTCCAGAAGCTGAGATCCGTAGGAAAACACAAAAAAGCAGGACAAGTGTGGTTGTGTAGTGGAGAGGACCCAGCTGAGAGGACCACTGAGTCCCTGCCTTCCCGGCAAATGCATTTTTCTCCAGTTTCATGAAGGATGGGAGGTGGCTCTGGCTTCCCTGCTGCAGCACTGGCTCCTTCGGCTCCTTCCGTTGACTCCCACCGCCACACTGTCACAACCAGCCGCGTTTGGTAGCTCTGCCTTGTAGCGGTACTTGGGAGAGGCGTATTTCGTTCTGCCAGATGGCACGCATGCTATTACAAAAACAAACCCAAATGTTTGTGGTCTGTAGGTGTAAAGAGAAGCCGCTAGATGGGGTGGGAAGGGATGATAAAAGCGTCCTTGGCTGATGCTCTGGCTGTCTCCTGAGCCTGTGGGAGCGGTGGCAAGGGGAGGAGATACAAGGGTATGTACTATCTAAACCCAGTGACAGTCCTGTCTCTCCCTTCTGGAGGGAAAGGTGGTGTCTCCATCCTCTTTGATACATGAGTGCTAAGGCAGAAGAAAAGTGAGAATGTGACTCGATATCTCGCCCTCAGCTCCCCGCAGGGGAAGGACCAAGCTGGCCCCTGTGCCAGCCTGGCGTAGGTGGGGACATGTGGCTGTGGCCCAAGCATGGTCTCGGTGGGGGACCCAGAGCAAGTCTGCTAAGTCCCTTCCTCAGCCTGCGTGGGAGTAAATCTGTTCCTCTCAGGGAGGAGAACTGGATCGGCTTCTTAAAGCCAACCTGACTTTTAAAATCAAGTTTGAAATGGCCAGAGGCCGCTGTTCCCATCGTGGTGCCCAGGAGACGCACCCAGAAGAGCCAGGGGAGGCCTGTGGGCATTGCTGTCCCCACAGAGCCACCCTAGCACCTTAGCCTGGCCCCGAGGTGTCCCTGCACAGCACAGAGACACTGCCACTGCCAGCACGGAGCCCCCCACCCCTCTCTGTGCTACACAGGCACAGTGGTCCCCGCGCTGCCTGGTGCCTCTGGCATCCCCAGGGCTGCTCTTTGTATCTTCAGCATCCACGTTGCAGCCTCTCAAAATGCCTTCAGCCCCTTCTGTCGCTCCACCAAGCCCCTCTCACGGAGCCCCCTGATGGTCCCCTGTCTTCTCCCATCCATGTGCCTGTCAGTTGAGCTGGGTGCTGCTGGCGCGTGTCGGAGGACAACCCCAGGCCTGTTTCTTGCCTTCCCTCGGCAGCAGTGATGGCTGCAGTCCCTTTTTAGGCAGGGGGAAAACAATGATCAAGGAGGGCAGCAGAAAGCAGCTCCGTCCCGCTGGCAGCACCGATACCACCAGGATGCTATTGAGCAGACAAAGAGAAATTCGAGGCAGCCGTTTTGCTGCTGCAGCAAACAGCGGCTGCGGAAGGGAAAGTAAAATGAAAGGTTTGTCGGGATTTGCAGCCTGGGGAGTGCTATTGTGAAGCTTCAGAGTGTATTACCAGCAGCTGAGAACAAGCTGATCCATTTTTGAAGGCAGCTGCCCTTCATCAGCAATTATTGCAGTGGCTCTGAGCGGTGGGTGGCTTTTTTTCCCCATGGCAGCCAGCCGGCACAAAGTTTGGCAACTTGATGAGCAAAAGAGACACCGATAGGCCATATCCATAATCCGCCCTTACAGGTAACCGCAGCAGGCGAGAAAAATTCATCTGCTTTGGGGATCTGCTGTAGGTTCTTGTGCTCACTTGTGTGTGTTTGTGTGGGGCTGGCAATGGGTCGGGGGGGAGGTGGGGGCATGATAGCCCCTCGCTTTGCCCCAGGCCGGGGAGGGGGAGGCTTCCCCAGTAATGCCCAGGTCAGCCAGGCTGAAATGGAGAGCTGGGGGGGCAATACAGATGTGCGCGGTTATCCTCCCGCATCTGCGTGCATCCTCCACCCACCCAGAGGCTTTCACCTGCGCCACCCCCAAAGCAGATTTACTTCAAAATCAGGGAAGTCTCAGAAATAACCTGCTGTTCCCTTCTGAAATCAGATGTGCTCGGGTGCGTTCCCTTAGGAAAAGAAGGAGCACTTCTCAAAATGCTTGTGCTGACAGTGCCCCTGTGAGTCAGTCGCAGTAAGTGCACTTCGTCCGCGAGCACAGCCTGGGCTCGCTCTGCCCATAGCAGCCAGACAGAACTCTTGTTTCCTTGTGTCAGGTGGTTACAGGCTCAAACTGCTCTCAATATGCCACGGTGGTAATAATTTCACAATCTGGGGGGGCGGCAGATGATGCTGTTGGTGGGGCTTTTTTGAGAGCATGCACCCATCCCAGCTCCGCAACCCTGTTCCTGACCCCAAGGGTGGCCGCTCTGCTCCCCCTTCCCGCTGCCCGAGGGAGCTGCCTTGCCGGCTTTGCACACACCGAGGAGTTTCCCAGGGCCTGAGCTGCGATCCACCACTCACGCGGTGATGGGAAAAGACATCCTTCCTCTTCGTAGATGAGATCCAGTTGCGAACAATGTCCTGACTTTGTTTGTTCTCTCTGGGGCAGTCCCTGAAATCCTCCTTTTCCTTGGGTGCCCCAGCACGGCCCATACGGCCAGTGCTGTGCCGTGCCTGCCGGGGAGAAGAGCTATTCTTTTGTGCGCAGAAAGCAATGAACGGTTAGATTGTTTCTTTATTAATCAAAAGAGCTGCTTAAGCCCTTTTTGTTGCTTAAGCAGATATCCGTGAACTCTGCGGAGGCCGTGAAGATGCAGGAGGTGGTGGCTGAGCCATACAGTCGGGCTCTGCTGGGCTCCCATGTGGACCCAGCGGTTAATTCATGGATTTGAGTGTTTACATGACCAGCTGCTCTCCATGATTAAAGGCATCAAATTAAGTAAAGCCAAAGGAGATTAGCATCTGCAATAAAGTCCCTTGATTTGATAGGGAAGATGCTAATTTGGAGCACTTATGGCTCCTGCACTCACTCCTGTGGGTGGCTGGGACCCGTGTTGTGCTGGGGAGCCAATGTCTGTGGGATCTCCCCCAGGTTCCTTCTCCTATGCCTGGTGGCAGGGCATCAAGCGCTCGCAGCTGCGAGGTGGCCTGCTGTGACTTCGGGGACGTAGGGCCATGCAGCCGTTTAAGCTCACAAAGGGGGAAGCGGGTGGTTTGTTTTGAGCTGGATGCTGGCAGGCTTTCTGCGCGGTAGGCACGGAATAACAATAACCAAGTGTCATCGTGGCTTTGGATCATCTGCCAGGTGGACAGGGCACATAAGGGACCTGGGTGCTCCCTGCCTCTGGCGAGGATGTCCTGTGCTGATCTTATGAGGACAGGCTGAGAGTTGGGGCTCTTTAGCCTGGAGAAGAGAAGACTCCAGGGAGACCTTATAGCCCCTTCCAGTACTCAAAGGGGGCCTACAGGAGAGATGGGGAGGGACTCTTTATCAGGGACTGTAATGATAGGACAGGGGGTAACGGTTTTAAACTGAAAGAGGGGAGATTTAGATTAAATATTAGGAAGAAATTCTTTACTGTGAGGGTGGTGAGGCACTGGCACAGGCTGCCCAGGGAAGTTGTGGATGCCCCATCCCTGGAGGTGTTCAAGGCCAGGCTGGGTGGGGCTTTGAGCAGCCTGGTCTAGTGGGAGGTGTCCCTGCCCATGGCAGGGGGGTTGGAACTAGATGATCTTTAAGGTCCCTTCCAACCTGAAACATTCTATGATTCAATGGTTCTATGATTGCCTGCAGCGGGGTGGCAAAAAGGCTGGTGTGGTTTGCAGAGGAGCTGGCGCTGATCGCTTATTCGTGCCTCTGGGAAATCTTCTTGCAGCCAGTGAGGAGCCCCGGGTCTGTTGCCGGGATGCCTTCCTGTAGCCATGTCCCTGGGGGGCCCTGAGAGGAGCTGGACCCCTTCAGGAGCACCACGCGCGGTGGCGATGGCAGAGCTGCCACGGGCATGAGGAGATGCGGCAGGGAGGGAAGGGGCTTGGGAGGACGGGAGGGCGAAATGTCAGCCCGAAGTCGGCCACATTTCTGTGCCATGCGGCACCGTGGCTTTGTTTCAGCCGTTAACCCCCCTGCAGCCGCAAGACAGCGGGGGACGGGAAACATGGCCCGGGATGCAAAACGATGAGGGACCCTCTCTGATCTGCCTTTGTGGGGCCCAGGGAATTTCTCAGGCTGGTGGTAATGGGAGGTTTTGGTTTTTTTTTTGGTGTGGTCTCCTGGGGATGCCACTCGTCTCTGGGGAGATTTCTCTTTACTAAGGGACTGGCTGCCTGCATGAGCCCGGTGCTTGCCCTCGGTGCTGCCTGTGCTACCTCTGTGATGGGGATGCTGCGCGCTGGGGCTTCGGCGTCTTCCCTGCGAGGCTCCGGGGATGCTCCTCCCAGGCCAGAGGGTCCCTGTGCTCCTGATGTTTGGTTTTGACGCTGGTTTTCCGCAACTTCCCCCCAGCACTGTCTCTGGCTGGAATGCTCGCTGGGGGGTTATTGAGGCACTTTCTAAACTTTGTAGCCAAAAGCATGTTCACAAAATCAAAATAAGCTGGGCCCCCCCCGCCCCCAGCACGCTGGGGCTGGGCTTTGCAATCAGACACGGCACATTTCCATGTTCCTGCCCAGCTCTGACACCTGCTTTCCACGTGGCTGTGGGCATGGCTCTGCCTCCTGCTTGTCCCTTAACAGTTCCTAATTTGCAGGGTGGTGTGGGCACCTCCATTTAGGTAAAACACCGGGATGGTGATGGGTGCTAAGGAAGGGCCCAGGTATAATTCAAACCTGGCTAAACAGGCTGCAACAAAACCACTGTGAGATAAATAGACGTGCCTGGGAATTTTATTGTGAGTTGTCTGGCAGTGCCTGCCTATAATGTAATTTTCCTTGTTCTGTCTCAGCCATAAAAACTTCACAGTGTCTGATACGACACCATTTAGCTTTAATGTTGTCTGAGGTATGCCATTAGAAAAGTGTGGTTTATTTAATCGGGTTTGAATCCTAAATGTCTGCTTGTTTTTTTGAAATTGTAGGAAAAAAAATGAATAGAAGGCGAGGAGAAGATGTGAGGTTCGGGAGCATTAGCTCTCATGCTCCATATTGGTCCAAAGCATCCTTAGTGCCTGGGCTGTGACTTAGGTGAAGTAAAATCAGCGTGGCATTTTCCCCTGGGTTTTGAAACTTAGTCTTTTGCAGTCTTTCTGGCGATCAGAAATAGCTCTCTTGGAGCTGAGGTACGGAGAGCATGTCATTAAAAGACAGATATAATTGAGCAGAAAGAGATTGAAAACTGATGGCAGGACCAAGGTCTCACGTCTTTTCAGATCCCTGGAGGAATCAAGGAGAAATTGTTTATCGCAATTTCTTTGTTCCTTTTTGAGATTTCCAACCCCAAACCTCTAAAAAAGCAGACACCTGTCATCCCCAGTTAGGCTCTTTTCTTCTTGGGTTCCAAACCATTCTCATTGTTATTAAGAAATGTTCATATTTTAAGCCTTATTTTGTCCATGTGGAGGCGTGTCATTAGCAGGAGTTCCCAGCATGCCCTATTGGGGAGACTCCTATTAATTTTGTTCCTCCAAACATATAGCAATGGAGTATCGACAGCGATGCATGTCAGCATCTATGCCGGAGCACATCCCATGAAACGAGACAGAGCCAGCAAGGACTCATTAGGCAACTTGGTCCTAGACACTGGCAGTGCCATTGTGGCTCGATACAGAGCAGCAGACGTTCTCCAGCAGCTGCAAGTTGAGGCCACTGCTCTTCATTTTTTGGTGTCGGATTAAAAAGGTTCATTTGTGGTCTTAGGATTTTCTTTCTCACATCCCACACCAGCGCTGTTGCTTCGCTGATGGTCTTTGAGCTCTGGGGCTGGGTCAGTGCATGGGGATAGTTTGATTTGATTTGTTTTCTGCTTTGGATATGAGGCTGTCACCAGGTCAAGCATCATTCTTGGCAAATAGAGAACTGGAGGGTTTATCCCCTTTGTGTAGCATATTGCTTCAAGGGTGCGCTGACACGAGAGACTGCAGAGTTCCTCTCTCTTTTCTTTTAATGGTACAGCTATTAATGGTCTATTAATGCTACAGCTGGACTGTGCATCTCCTTACAGACTTGGAGACTGAGTCACAAGCCCTGCAGGCTCTGATGAGAGGTTTCTGGAAGGGTCTCAAACAGAATTGGGCTTCTTTGGTGGATTTGTGGTTTGGGCTTGCAGGATGTGAGGCTGGCAAGGTGGGAAGGGGGCTGATGCTGCATGGGAGCAGTAAGCTCTGAGAAGTGCATTGGTCCCATCGCAGACACCAGCAAATATCCGGTGCTGATATGCTTGAAATGGAGGAGCGGGCAAGGGCTGAAAGGGAAATGCGTTCAGTGGTGCTTCAGTACTGCTGTCTGCACAGAGGCGGCAGAGGAATCGCTCTTGTCGTGGTTTCCCCACTGGGACAGGGGACGTGGGTGCTTGGCACTTGCCTCCCACGAGGGATGCGGAAGAGCCTCGCCAGGAGCCTCTCGGGACACTGCAGTCCCAGGGCTGTCCTGGTGGCAGAGACAGGGCTGTTCTTCCCAGGGCTGAACTCATTGGAGATCCACGCTACAGCAATCTCGAATGCTCTGAACTGCCACAGTGGTTTGCAGAGCAGCAAAAGCACCAACTTAACTAGGAAGCATCAGATGCATCTCACGTGGCTCCACAGCCTTTGATTCCCTGGGACTTTTGCTTCTTAAAGACATATCTTGGAGAAAGGTCTCTGGATCTCAGAGGTGTAGTGGTCAACAAACCCTGTGCATAGGGAAGATAAGGTGCTTCCTCCAAGCATTCAGGAATTCCAATGCATCAGATACGTTAACTTAGAGCCCCCACTCTTAATTAAGCTTGTAATCTCACCGCTGGGCAGCTCTTTCTTTTGGCAGCGTAACTGTGGCTGCGGATGAAACAGAAAGCGGTGTGCGATGTAATTCTACCCAGGTGACCATTTGATGCCACAACATAGATACACGGTTGTTTTCTTTTTGAATTACAAACTCCTTGTATAAGTGATGAGTTAAGCAAGCTAACTTCCAGTCTTGTCTCTGCTGCCGTAGAGCTGGAGCAACTGCAAAGCTAGCTGGGGCCAAAGAGAGTAAGAAACTTTGCATTTTGAAATGACTCAGCTTCCTCGTTCTGCTAAGGTTCAGCCTCAGCAGGAGTAAACTAGAAAAACAGATCAAGATAGTATTTCTCAACAGATTTGTTATAACAGCATCCTTTTTGGTGACTTCTGAGCTGTCTTTTAGCACCATTCATTTATATAATCGTGTGATGCCTCAGCGGCATGTCTGAGGGTGAAGATTGAACCATCACTGAGCTACCAAACGCTATGAAAACCTCGCAAGTGGAAAAGCCAGATGTCCATCAAATACAGAGAGGGTGTGTTTGACAAAACCAGACAGGGACAGGAAATTAGGAGTGATGCATGCCCCAAAACACAGCGTATTGCTTTTTGCCTATATGGACAATTTCTGCTTCTTAGGATGTTAACCAGATTAGCCTTGCTATTATTGTCCGTCAGGCTGCTGAGTCAGTCATGTTCCCATGGCTGTGAAAATGTCAGCTATAGGGAACGGGAAGGGCATGGGTTTCTGCAGCGATGGAGGTCCTCGGAGTAGCTGAGTTAGATTGCTGGGGTACAACTGTGGTAATTCTTACCCCCAGTTTCCAAACACACCTATTTTAGGCATGAGGAACCTCCTCCATCTGTGTGATTTCAGCTACTACCTTAACGCTGACTTCCTGAGGTTTCCCCCTCCATCCTGCCCTCCTGCCCTTCTTACAATCTCCTATCTCTGGTTCCCCCTCCCCTGCATTTCATCTCAGCTGGTTTCCTGCTGGGTAAAATGCACATCCTCCTCTTTCTTCCCATTCCCTCCCTTCTCTCCCACTCTTGGCAGTTTTCCAGTCCAGCAACCTTGACCTTATCTCCAGTTCCTTCCATTTCCTCCCCTTCAGCTAACACTATCGGTGACCTCTGCCCATTTTCCTCTCCTCCATCCTCCAAAGACTGGCCATGCATCCTGCTGGATATGTTGTCATTTCTTTCCTTGCTGACTACAGTCCCTTCTTTTCTGGCCTCTTTCATGTATGTCTCCGTGCAGGAAGCTGATAGGAGTTTGGCTGAAGCTTTTTTGTGAACTACACTGAAATCAGTGGGAATAAGCACCTACCTCCCTCAATAAAGTTTTGGCTGTCTGTAAGTCTGGAAAGAGCCTTTTCTAAGGGGTGCAACCGCACAATAAGCACTAAGTGTAATGATAAATATTAAGCCACCCTTAGCAAGGTGGATATTTTTACTTGCTGCATCCTGCAGTTGCAAAGAGCGGGGATGTTGGCGAGATCCTCGCTCACTCCTCCACTTCCTTCACGTGCATGTTCGGCCTTTTGTAGTAAGTCTGACACGGTGGGGAGGTCTCTGTGGACTGGGGCATAGCGAACCTGCGGCGTGGTCGTTTGGTGCCATCGCTGATGATCACACTCAGCAATTTGGACATCTGTTTCAGTTGGCTGGGGGTTTTGGCTTCCAAGCTAAGGATCAAGGATGATGCCTGTTTTAGAAATGAAGTCATCTGTTACTGAGACTCCGATAGCAAGTTTTGGGCCTACCTCCTTTATTGCAGCCCTCATTCTTTAACATTTTTCTCTTCTTGACTCAAATTCTCTACCTGGAGCTCAGTTGATTGCCCTTGCCAAAATTCAGCCACGTGTCTGAGAAGGGAGGTGACCCTTTGAGTGTTTTTTTGTGTGATACGATATATCCAGTGCATCGCCATGCTTGCAAGATTACTTTTATCATGTCGGTATGGTGAGCAGTTAAGTATGATCAAGCTCTTTAGAAAACACTTCTCTCTAATCACTCTGGTTTCATTTGTATTCTGTAATAATTTTGAGAGTGATTACGATCATGGAAATGCTTTGTAGCTCATTAGTGACTTCAGTTCTGTGAGGAGAAGCTGCTGGCTGCCTGCCAGACAGGAGACCTCATGATCTACTCTAGTTTGGTCAGAAAACTGTATTTAAAATGTTGTCAGCAGCAGGATTCAGCAGAATTCCTTTTGCTTTGTCAGATTACTCTCAACTCAGAAGAAACGGTGGATGTTACACCTTTGCTTGGTATTTCCTGTGTTACTTCTAAAGAGGGCCATGGGGTGAGATCCATATCAAGTATGGTTTATGGCCACAAGCTCCGGAATATTCTGCTTCCAGCTTTCATGATCTTGGTCATTGATGGAAAGAAGGCAGCTTTCATGCTGAAGCCAGAGGAATTATACATGTATTGGTGGTTTTGACCTCTGTGGGAGGCTGATTGTGGAAGGACTCTGTTGTATTTACCAGCCTTGTGTGAAATTTATAACCCATTTTGTAGTCTTAAGACACAGCTGTAGACTGGCTGGACCCAGTCCCTGGTGCTCCCTCCCCAGCCTCTGCCTTTTCTGTGTGACATTATGGACGGGATGACTGAGGACATGTCCCCAGTTGGCCACAGCTCCAGCAAGCTCTAACCCTCTGCCAGCAGGTCCAGAATCATCATGCCCAGCCTGTGACTGTCTCTTGGTCTCTGTGCTTTAGCAGTCTGTTCAAAGTCTCCTTGGAGAATTACTGTGGAGTTATAAAGTCTAATTTTCCTTTTTCTGAGATGCCTCCCTCTCAGAAGAAGTTTTTGTGTCACCAGCAACTCAGTTCATGGAAGTCGCTATTATGATTAAATGACTGTTGGTCATGGCATGGGTTAAGCACAGATCAGTGGCCTAGATATGAAAGGCTTCGTGCCTTTCATGCTATTTTTGTCTGTAGCCTAATGGATTGGCCCATCTTTTTCTTCAACGTACGCACGTGAGCACTTTTATTAGTAAAAAGGCCCCCACAACTTAAAACATTTGGAAGAATGAGAGGTGGCAAAGTGCCCTTCTGTTGGTCCTCCTTTCTGGCACGAGTAGTTTGGTGGCCTTGGCTTGGAAGGCAAAGCGATGAGACGAAGCATAAAACATGCTGTGTTTTTAAATGCGGAAAGATGAGAGTGGAGCGCCTCGTGTGTCATATGTGAAAGCATTCCTGTGATGGTGCTACATGCCGCTCTGCCATCCTAATTTGCTTTCAGAGGCCCCCAGTATAATCATTCTTTGTGTTTCCTAAAGGATGTGAAGACTAAATACGCGTTTGGTCAATGGTTTCATTGTTGATTTCTCCCACTGCTACAAAGCAATGCAAAAATATTAGGGACAGGCAGGGTGCATCTTACTGAATAAAGATATTGTGTCTCTCATAATCCAAGTCGGATGCCTTTAAAAAAGGAAAGCCCTATGAAAAGTGCTTACAAGGCTGTTTGGACAGTCGATATCTTTTGTAAAATGTAATTTCGGCATCTTTCCCAATGGGATCCTTCGTGCAGGAGGACTGGCCAGCATTTTGGAAACAAACCCAGCCAACATTAGGTTTGGACATCTGCTTGTTTTAAGGTTGCCTTCACAATTTTCTCTGTAGCTGAAGATTGGTACTTGATGTCTATGTGAAAATGTTGCCAGAAAAGCAATGAAGTGATGCCAAAGGTTTCTTCCGTGAATGCAGCTTCTTAGAAGTGTCCTATTTATGCTTGTTTGCATTGCTCCCTTGGCTAGAAAGATGAGAACGATTTGATCTTGTCCTTGTACAAAGTTATCCTAAGTGAGCAAAAAATGTTTCTTGAATCAATTTAGTTTTAAACCAGGGTGATCTGCTGCCTGAGTACATCTAGGCTGAGTGATGGTAGGCTTAAATGGCATTAAATCAAGTGACTTGTGAGGAAGGGGTGGTGATGTCTTTTGTCTTTGCATGTGGCTGAAGGGGATTGAATTTGAGAAAAGCGAGTGCTCAAATTTTCTGGATATTTTCTTCCCCCGTTGCTTAAATCACCCAGAGGGAATTAAAGCGTATCTTCTCCTATTTCAACAGGGACCAGCTCGCATGACATCTGATCTTGCATCTTCTCCCGCAGCAGGATATGTCCCTGTTGGTCAGAAACCAGAGGCTGTTGTGCATGCTATGAAGGTAAGGATACCGCACTCGGCTGTGCGGCGCGGTGTGGTGCAACAAACACCGATGGGACAGAACGGGACGTTTGCTCTTCTCGTGGTAACACAACAAGTAGAAATAGGAAGTTAGTACTCGGGCAGATTATTGGTAACCAGCACCTGTATCATGAGGAATAATCATTGCTTCAAATAGTTAAGCAGGATCATGCATGACTATTTTTTTGGGTGGGAAACCTCCAACAAGAGGTGCTGATGCTGAAGGTGTTGGTTACCCTTTCTTTTCATCAGTCCTGCATAAACTGGGTCTCTGGGGTGACAGCGGTGGCCAAAACGCTGTTTTTAAAAGGGAGAGAAAAACTGCAGTTCCTACATATGTTTTTATTGAAAATCCTGCAGCAGTCTTCAAAGGAGAAAGACTTTATTTTATGTAAATACACAGCAAACCGTGGCATCATACCCATGTAGATATGTGCATCATCAGTGGGGATTAAAGTCAGGACTGTCGGCAATAAAAACCGTGGGACATTGCTAGCTGAGTTCAAGGAGAAAACTTGCACAGTGATTTCACAGCAGTTCTCAAGTCCTAGTGACCATCCATTAGCAGGAAAAATGTCATACCCTGGTGTTACATGTTTAACGAGTTAAGTAAATTACTTCTGAGTATCTAAGGGACACAGAAGCACAAATCCTTTCCAAGGTGCCACGGGGATGGCTGGAAAGCAGGGAGTGTAGTGATAGGACGAGGGGTAACGGTTTTAAACTGAAAGAGGGTAGATTTAGATTGGATATTAGGAAGAAATTCTTTATTGTGAGGGTGGTGAGGCACTGGAATAGACTAATGCTTTTGGCTTTTTCTTCCCAAACTGTGGGGTCCGTACCTTTCTGCTCCTGCTCCTCATTGCATTTGGTGAGGGACAATATTAAGCAGAGTTGATAATGTTTTCAAGTTACAAGATCAAATAGTTATAAATTGATTATGAACACGTTCTGGGGGGAAATTAGGTTCCTATTTGCTTTAGGGATTATGGGACTGAATTTCCTAGTAAGGGCAAGAAACATAAATGGTTTTAAGATGCAGTTTGATAAGCCTCAGGAAAGGATTGGAAGATTAATAAGGAAGATTCTTGGAAACTGGAAATTAAGTTTGGAACGTCTGGCACAATGATGCATGTAAAGGAGTTGAAAGGAAGTTGGATGAGTGGTTATTTGCACTTATTATTATTATTATTATTATTATTGCTCCACTTCAGAGCTTTGTTGATCACTAGGAAGGGCTGGAAGAAATTCTCCTCTGCAATTTCATAATCTGGACGGTGGGGTATGTTTGTCTGTCTTGAAAACCCTGGAAAGTGCCACGGCTGGGGTTGGAAGCAGGTGGCATGGCAGGCACATCTCACGGGGCAGAAATGATCTCATGTGATGTGTCCTGCTCACACGCTTAGGGTTAAAAATATTCTCACATTTGAAGTGAGGAGGAAATTCTCTCATAGGCCTGTGTGGCAGGGAGGGATGAGAAGGTGTTTATTTTTCCATCCTGTGGCCCATTTCCAAGGATCAGCTGGAAATGTGAAAAGACTGAGGAAACTGGTCATGGTCTCAATCTCTCCTCCTCCTTTCTTGTGGCACAGTGAAAATGTGGCTGTTGATCTCCAGCTGTGGATCTTAAACTGGGTTTTGGACATGTTTTTTGGCCACGGCATGCTGTAGCATATGGAGTATGTCCTGTTTGCACCCTGCAGGACTGGGCAGCTTTTCCAGTGCCAGCCCCTGCATGTGGGAAACAGGATGCAGCCAGCAGTTTGGACCCTCACCGCCTGTGATAGAGCTCATGACCCTCCCTTGAGGAGGAGAAGAGAGTAGCCTACAAACAAGACTTCGTGCTTTAGCTATACCACATCACATATTAGAAAAAGCCCTTCTTGGTTGTTTAAAGAAGTCGTTACGGCTGTAGCAGGCTAGCTCCTTACCACGAGGAAAGGCAAGGACAGTTGGAAGCTGGCTTCCCTTGTCTTGCGGACTGCTTGAATGCAAGTCTGTCCAGAAGCCGTGTGGCTGCAAGGATGCAGCTCTGTGCCCAAGGGCCACTAAGGGACTGTGCTCTCTGCACGGATCTGCAGGGATTGCCTCCGTCTGCACCCATCTATGTAATGTCTCCTAGGCTTTTTCCTTGTTTTTTTCTGGCAGCTGAATGCTAGCTATGTGGCTGAAGCGTTGCCTGCCATTTAGGGTAAGTATGTTCTTCCTTTAGCACATTTAGGGGTTTTCTTTGTTTTTGCTTCTGAAATAGTTTTTGTTTATTTGCACCTACTAAATAAGGAGCAAGATGACAGGTTGGCACTCCTAACAGCTGTTTTTGCTAACGAGAATAAAAGGTACATATGCTACAGCTCAGTATCTCGCTGAACATCAAAGCACTTTTCTTAGGAATTGAGCAAACCTGCTAAAGACACGGGGAGGTGAGGAGGAGATGAATGTAAAAGTCGACGTTTAGCCTATAACCCTGCTCCCCCTGCAGCACCAGCCTGGACCTCTCCCATGTGCACAGGGCCACCGAGGGAGTGATCCATCACTCCTGCTGATGTTGGGTAAGGCAGGATTTGGCCTTCCAAAACTAGGGAAAAGTCCTAGCAGGACATATAGACTATTCCCTTGCCGAAGCAGGATGCCAAGTTCCCCAGCGCTTTGTCCAGTTGACTTACAAATCAATAAAATCAGTGAGGCTTGCACCCTTTAGAAAGCATCCCTTGAGCTCAGAGTGCTTCCTGAGAGTGCTACCTTAACTTTCAACTCCCCTTCCAAAGCTTTACTGCAGTCATTCCAAATCTTTGGTGTTTGTTTGGGTTTTTTTGTTGTTTGTTTTTAAATGTGCATTGCGTGGTCATGCCAGGCCAGTACAGCAAGTCAGCAGGGAGGTGGGTGTGATGGACCGGGTGACACTGCCTTGGTCACAGACATCAGTGCAGTCATGAAGAAGAACTAAATATACCCAAGGTGTTCCTCACAGTTTATGTACCGGCAGGGAGAAAGCCAGACGAGCCAGTGGGCTCATCAAGGGGAAGGTGCAGGTTGTCTTCAGGAGATGCATCCCCAGGCAGAAGAGCAGCGTTACCAGGTCCAGCCCCATTCCACCGCACGGGGAATTGTCCCCTGCCCGAGCCGGGCAGCTGCTCTCGCCGGCTGGTGTTTTACCCAGGGAGATCTCGTAGCTCCGGTGCGTCCACAAAGGGCCAAGTGCTCTCAGTGCAGCTCGATGGAGAGCAAAAAGGAGGGGACGGCGTAAGCCGCTGCCAGCCTGGGGTACGCTTGTCTGCCGTCTGTAGGCTCCTGGGTTGGGATGTGGCAGGAATCACAGGAGGATATATCCCAGTTTCTTAGATCCAGACTGAATCCACAGTCCTTGAGCTTCAGCAGAGCCATAGACAATTTATGTGAAGGCACATCTGTAGTCCCCAGTGGTGTAATTGGAGGAACACTAACCTGGGCCTTCTAAACAGCTGAGGCGGCGCCTGGCAGGATCTGAGGATGGCTGGGGCTGGGTCAGCACTAAGAAGCCTTCCTGTCTTTCTGCAGGAGGTGATTTCACTCTTCAGACTGTATTTTTTTTCCAGCGTGCCTTTCCAGGATAGGCTGTTGAGTTTTATCCCTCCGAATCCCTTTTTCCCATGACCAAGATGCTAACACATCTTTACAAAGTGCCTACCCAGACATGGGGTGGGCCTGAGGAGCAGGATGGTTTCCCAGGTAAATGAGTCCCAAGCCATTCAGAAAAGAAATGCAACCATAACTTTGTCTGATCAGCTTTCAGCTCCAGCTCCGTCTGGTTTACACCATTAAAAGACATTTCCACTGAAAGAAATGGGCTGCACCACCCTTCCACACCTCCTGGACTAGGGAACGTGCTTTTAGTTTAAGCACACGTTGTAGAAAAAACAGTTTATTTTTGTCCGCTGAGACTCTCGTGCCTGCAAGATTGACGGCTGGTGGAGAGAGAGGCTGGAGCTGATGTGATCTTTAACTAATCTAAACCATGGCTGTCCTTGATACTTGCCCTGTGGACAGAGCCGGCATTCCGCAGGAGGATGCCATCCTGCAGGCTGCTGCCTTTGCAGGCGGGCGTCGGAGGCTCGCTGACTCCAGACAAGCGAGTTCGATGTGCGAGTCCAGCTGGATCAATAATTAATTCCCTCCTCTTTAGCAAAAAATAGATGCTGTCTCTGTCAGCACGTACATGCTTTTTGCATCCCTCTTGCCCTTCCTCTCCTCTGAGAAAGGATGTGGATGATTCTTATTTGTGCAAAGATTGGTCCTAGCTATCTTGGTTGAACTAGCTGATGCATTTTAGAAGTAGGTTAAGGGCCCTAGGAGAATGACCTATTTTTGTTCATAACGCAGTTGGAGTACAGCAGGATCGTGGTGCCGAGGCAGACCGGGGGATAATCTACCCCCCGTATCTCGTTTCGTGGAGCAGCTGGTGCTGTTAAACCTCAGCAAAGGGTGAAACCCATCCTCGCACTGCATCTAGCTCTGCACTTCCCTAGGAGGTGTAGGAATATTTATGCACACAAATACACCTGCTGTTCAGCGTTATATGCGTGTGGGGGTATCGTGGTGAATCAGACCACGTGCTGTTTGGTGGCGTTGGGTGATTTCCAGGAGCTTTGGTCCTGCACACTGAGCTGAGCACGTTGCTTATCAGTGGCAAAGCCCTGGGTGGGGTATGTAGGTCAGCACAGATGCAGCAGTGAAATCTCGAGGCAGTCCTGCGCTGTGATATGCCCGACTGCTGCAGCATGCCCATCCAGAGGAGCCATCTGAATGCAGGTGGATGCTTTGGAGGAGGTAAGAGTTGGGGGCCTCTAACATGAGAATGACATGGGCCTGTTGGAGCAAGTTCAGAGGAGGACCACAAAGATGATCAGAGGGCTGGAGCACCTCTCCTCTGAAGACAGGCTAAGAGAGCTGGGGTTGTTCAGACTGGAGAAGAGAAGGCTCCAGGGAGAGCTTATAGCAGCCTTCCAGTACCTAAAGGGGGCCTACAGGAAAGATGGGGAGGGACTCTTTGTCAGGGAGTGTAATGATAGGATGAGGGGTAACGGTTTCAAACCGAAAGAGGGGAGATTTAGATTAGCTATTAGGAAGAAATTCTTTACTGTGAGGGTGGTGAGGCAGTGGCACAGGTTGCCCAGGGAAGTTGTGGATGTCCCATCCCTGGAGGTGTTCAAGGCCAGGCTGGATGGGGCTTTGAGCAGCCTGATCTCGTGGGAGGTGTCGGTGCCCATGGCAGGGGGGTTGGAACGAAGTGATCTTTGAGGTCCCTTCCAACCCAAACCATTCTATGATTCTATGATTCTGTGGATCACTGTGTTTCCAGCAGGAAGGGAAGGCTGCCTTTAGCCCCAGGCAACCTCACCTGTGTGATGGACGGGCCACCTGGCCGCAGCCGGGCTCTGCCTGCCCAGAGGTGCTCTGTGGGGGTGGCTGGGACAGTGCATGCCCCAGGCAGGACGTGGGGGACCAGGGCTGGCTCCCAGCTGCTACAGAGGTGCGGGGTGTGGGCAGCACGTGGTGGGACACAGCAACCACATGGACGTGCTGCGTCTTACCTGCCATGTGTGGCCTGGGGATAAGCGCTTGGGGGACATGTCTCCAGGTGCTATTTAAAAGGAAGAGGTTTAAAAATCAGCCTGTTTTCCATTTTCAGACATTGTCCACCTGAAATCTAAGAAAATAAGTCACAGGCGGGATGTTTCCAGTATTCTTTGCAGTGTCCTGAGCTGCTTTTACAGCCCATTTACTTGGCTTCCCAAGGCAAAGCCGCAAGCGTGGCCCAGCCACCAGGCTGAGAGGTGTCCAGGGGGCCCACCAACACGAGCACTGGACCTGCCAGGTCTGGGGTGTCCGTGCTGGAGCTGTAAATGCTCTGTCTCTGCAAGGAGACCTGGTTCTTCCCAGATCTGGGAGCACCTGCCACAGATGCCCTCCGAGCCTCCTTGGAGAGTCTCAAATCCCTCCCCTCTTCGCTTTCAGGCTATTCCTATGCTTTTGCAGCTATGTCTCCATTGTTTTGCAGTGCTTTCCTCCCTTTAATATCATGGGAAAGCCCCGTAGTCGTGAGCAGGAGGGGAAGGCGAGGCAATGCCTCTCTCCCCCAGAGGCTTCTGCTGCAGGGTGCTGAGGGCATGTCCCCGGGCCGCTGCTGGTAGCCAGGAATGAGAGGAAAGATGGCAAACCGGAGCTGCTGGTGGAGGACCAGGCAGGCCTGGCACCAGCACTTTGTGGGTAAGGCCGGTATTTATCAGCGTTTGTAGCAGCCGAACTCATTGCACAGCCGGTCAGTGTTACCCTGCAGGCATGGCTGCAGTCCTGGGGGTGAGGGTGTGCTGGGGACGCCCACGTGCCAGCCCCAGCCAAGGGCTGCCTCTTCCCTTACCTTTACAGGGCATGGGCTGTGGGTGGAAACAGTCCTGATGGAGATTAGAGGAAAGCGGGGGGAGTTGAGGTGATTATCTCCATCTTTGGAGGGTGTCTGTGGCACCGGGAGAGGGTCACCCAGATTCGCCACAGCACTCGGTGGGGATGGCGCCTTCGGGGGACCGCAGTCGGCAGGCAGGGTCCTGGGAGGCAGTACTGGGGGTTTCCCCATCCTGTTCCCATCCCCTTCGCAGCCTGGCTGCGTCCGGCTCAAAGAGGGAGTGGGTAAGAGCCAGGAATCAAATCAGGATCTCTGAGTCCCAGGCAGCTGTGCTAACAGCCCGTCTCTTGCTCACTGTCATCGTGGGCCTCCGAGAAGTTCCCTTGAGAAACTAAAGGGGTTAAAAACAATTTTCAGCCAAAAGGTGAGTGGAATTGGCTGTGTCTAAGATTTGAAAGTTCATGACTGATTGGAGGCCACACACTTAAGCTGCATGGTGGGTAATACTCTGCTTTTCTGTGGTACAAACCTCTGCTTGCCTCTTTCCCTGATGGCTAAAACCCCGTTAGACCGAAAAGCTGCTGGCCTGGGCTGACCACAGTTGCCCCGTGACTGGGATTAGTAGAAGGGAATGGAGAAGCTCCGCTCCTGTGAAAGAGGGGAATGGAGTTGCTGGGGGATTGCCCTGGGGGAGCTGCCTGGAAGGTGGAGCCACCAGCAGCCTTCCTGGAAGAGATGTGTTTGTGGGCACAGGCAACTCGCTGCCACTTACCACAGGGTCCCGCAGGACTGTGGTGGCAGCCACACCATGCAGGGGGTGGGACGGAGGCATGCCATCGCCAGGGAAGGGAGAGGATGGAGGCGCCCAGCTTGGTGTCATGCTCGTCTTCGCAGTGCTCTAACTCTCAAGGCTTTGTGAATCCTGACAAATTAAATACTGGTTAATGGGGTTGTTATTTATTGTTAGTTATTTGAGGAGCATAATGCTTTTGTAATATTGTTTTTTGTAGGTCCTTGAGGTCCATGAAAATTTGGACAGGCAAATGCAAGACAACTATGAAGAAGACCTGAGCGAAAAGGAGAAGGCGATCGTTCGTGAAATGTGCAATGTAATAACTCCTCTCAGCAACTCCAGGGGTTTATTTCTTGGTCTTCTGTTAGAAGTGTGGAGGAGCAGGGGTCTGCTGCATACAAGCCCTGGTTGATGCGAGATCCACAGGCCCAAGGGAAGGGTGGAGGCTCTGCCAAGCACCGCTTTGGGCGTCAGCAACCCGAGTGCCCCGTTCACTGCACGGAGCATCCTTTGCTCAGCAGATGCTTCCCACTCTGCTGCCTTCAAGGGTGCAGAGTCGCTAGTCCAGCTGACCAAGAGCTGTGCAAAGGGCTCTCCCTGGCTTGGAGAGTCCTCTTAGCAGTTGACTCCAACTATGTCATAGAATCATAGCATCATAGAATTGCCTGGAAGGGACATTTCAGGTCATCTAGTCCAACCATCAACCTAACTGATAAAAACCATCACTAAACTATATCTCTAAGCACTATGTCTACCAATCTTTTAAAAACCACCGTGTCTTCAGGGCTTTGGGCTGAGCGGCAACTGGTTGCTGTCTTTGAAGCTGTACAGCTTGAATGGGTTTGAGCCTAAACCATAAGGTAGGGAGGGAGAATATTCATGTCTGAAGCTGTTGAATAGCATCATGGTGTGTGGAGTGCTTTTAGCACTGCCAGCACGTTGGGCATCCACGCTGTTAACTGAGCTTGCCATGTCCTGTACGGTGAGTGTTTGTACCGAACCTCTGCTCTGCGGTGTCTGCCTCTGTGGCACGGCCTCCAGCTTCAAAGCACCTTGGCCACGCTTGGGCTTTGAAGGAAGAGTTTGGGATTTCTGCCAGAACATGGCTCGAGCTGCGCGTCGCCTGCCATTGGGGATGTGCTGTTCGGCAGTGCCAGCAGTGCCCACAGCAGGGAGGAGGATGCTTATGGAGCCTTCTCGTTGAGACATCCACGTTGGAGGTCGGCCCAAGTGTCATGGTTTAGTGCCTCACGGCAGCAGAGAGGAGCCGAACCTTCCATTTAAATTCTGAAAAGCACCTCAACTCTAAAAAGAGGGTGTAAAAAACACAAGTGCATCTTGCAGAGCTAAATTACTGCACCCATCCTTGGCAAGGGCGGAGGCTTTGGTTGCTGGATCCCTATAAGTAAAGCCAAGACCAGCGTAAAGGAGGGCCTGCTTTTTAGGATATTTTGCCTGCTTAATGCCGTGTTCCCTTGTAGCCATGCAGGGGGAAAGGTAAAAGGCCATCACTTCATCTTCCTAAACAGACTCATTACTGTTTGTGTATTATCAGCTGTTTTTTCTTTAAAATATTCACTTTATGTAGACTCAAGGCAGCTATGAAGTGCTTTGCAGTTTCTTATTTTTTAAAAAATAGGCTCCCTTACCCCAGTAGGCCCTAGATAAAATGTATGTTTTTAGAAAATCATATATATATGTGTGTGTGTATATATATATATAAAAAAGGTATAAAATTTTAATCATTATCTTTTTCATTATCATTTCTGTTCACAGTATCATAATTTCTGTAAGCATGGCAGGGCTGACCTACCATTGAACCTAACTTCTGAACCTAGAGTATTTGTTTTATACTATTACCCCAGGCAGAAATGGTTCTAATTTCAAGGGAGACTAATTAGAAAAATGCATCTTTTCCTTGGAAACTGGTGCACAGATGCCATCCAGTGTCTCTGATGAGAATTACAGCCTAGCTCTAGCACACTGCTTTTTTTTTTTGTGACGTTCAGGCTTCAATTATGAAAATATTGCAATTCATCAGAGGCTTTGGGTTTTGGGTTTTTTTACTTCCTGTATTTCTCTCACTCACCCCTTTGTTTTTTGTTACAGGTTGTCTGGCGAAAGCTGGGTGATGCTGCGAGCTCCAAACCCTCCATCAGGCAACACCTTTCGGGAAACCAGTTCAAGGGTCCCTTGTAGGAGCACCGTCCCGGAGGCTGGAAGGGATTGATTCTGTGAAGGCTAAAGAAGCAGAGCTCAGCCTTTCTGGCTGCCTGTTCTTTCGGAGTTGGGGTTGAGTTTTTTTCAGGGTTTCCTTTTTTCCTTTTTTTTTTTTTTTTGTCTTTTTTTTTTGTAACGATAGTGTAAATATGGCAGCTAAAGGCCTGATTTCCAGGCTGCGGTGCTCTGGAACTACTATTCAATGGGTAACCATCCAATAATGCCAGACTTGCATCATTTGTATTGTAGTTCGAACCTGCTTTGTTGTAACGGTCTGTTTGTAGAATTAACTAACTCGGGAGAATTTCTAAAAGGAACAAGAAGAACCCTTAACCTGTGGAGAAGTCACAGTTTGTATCGCCCCGGTCCACCTGCTTGTCAACGATCCCTAGCTGGGTTAGTGGCTCCAGGCAGCACCTTCCAAGGAAAAAAGCAAGTGGAATTCGTTGGGTTCCTGCCTGCCAACCTCCTGAGCTGCTCACACTTTGTTTTGGAGGTCCTTATTTTGAAAGAACGACACGCCACTGTGTTCACAAGGCGCCGTGTGCACTATTGAGCGGCGAGCTAAAAACACTGGTACCACCACGCTGCGCGTTGTGCGGTGGCACTCCTCACACCAGCGTACAGGAAGACTCTGCATCGGCTGTTAATGAACTATAGCTTCATGAACAAATTGAGACAGGATTTCTGCGGTCGTAATGTGAACGAAGCGAAGTCACTTAGCCACACGCCAGTACTCCCTACGAATATGGCAACGCTTCTCCTGTAAAGCTTTTACTACGAAATAATTCAGCAGAAAACTGCCATCCTAACAGTGCTTACGGCTTTCACGGGATCTTCGAGAGCAGCTCATCTTTCACGTAAGGAAGATTTGGGTAGGTTTTTTTTAAATATTCTTGCTGGATCCCTCACCTTTACTGGTTCCTGTGTAAGGTAACCAAACCACCACCTTGCAGAGCTGAATAAAAACTCCATAAACACGGGCTGTTGGGTGAGACTACTTCCTGCCGTTCAAGCTTTATTTTTGTTAATGAACCAAAACAAGTGGGTTTTTTCCTTCTTCGAATGGTTGTATATAAAACGATGGGACTTATATTTTGCTATTGTGGAGTAGCTGCTTGTATAGTTGTAAGAATTTGACCCCCTTCTTTTCCCAGTTGTCACAGCAGCTGTCCCTGTATTTTATTAGGTGTTCTTTCCCGATAGTCCAAGGAAGCGGGGCTTGGTTATTAAAATAATTGGTGTAAAGTAATTTTAAAGACAGACATGTGAAAAGATCAAAGCCTCCTCTTCAAAAGTTGTATCGGTTTTAGTGATTAGGTTGAAGATTTCATGACCTCAAACACCACCACTTTCTTTTTATTCTCTGTAAGAATCAGTCACATTTACAGACAGCTGGATGAGCTGGACAGGTTCTTCCTCTCAAATTAATTTGTTCTACCAGTTGAATTCTTGACTTGTGGTATTCTATTAACACAGAGCACCGACATAATATCCAGGAGCCCATGCTGCAAGTTATGAAAGGGAATCTGTCCCATGGTGTACAATAATCTAAGCTGCCGGGGTAAAGAATTTGGAGTGTCAGAGCCGAGATCAGTAACCAGTAAAAAAACCTGGAAGGAATACAACAACCACAAGACATACTAACCAGCAAGAGTAAGCACCGCTTCATTATTCATAGAAGATGAATGAAATAAAAATGTAACAGTCAAGATGAGTAAGTTATTTGAAAGAAAAGCAAGAACCACCCCCAAAACACACACGCTCTCACTCACACACTCTCCAGTAAGTTTATTTCTTACTACTGCTGTCAGAGCACACTGAGCTAGCTAACTCTGCCAATATTTACATCCAGTGCCTCTGGAAAAATCCATCCTAGAGTCTGACTGTCTTAAAATATGGCATCTTTAAAGGATTCCAGATTTCCTCCTCTTTGCTTTTTCTTTTGACCTCCAGTTTCTAGTCACCATTGATTACTTGTCTTCCCTCCCGTACAATTTATACCTTGAGATTTTCTTACCAGAAAAGGTGATGTAAAGCAGAGGCATCATTCTTCCTTAGCATCTCATGTCACATAGAGGGTTACTTTAATCTATCATCTGCTTGAAAGCCCATTTTAATTTTGGTGGCATCTTATCGCTGGATTAAGCAGAGATTTTAAGCATATTGGGAACAAGGTTAATTTACGTCAGTGAATTTTAACTAAAGCAATGCAAATGTTGCCAGCACTTGTAGAGTTAATTGTGTTGATGATGTGCTTGCTATTTTAGGAGTATATTAGACTAGCAAGTCATCTCAACAAGAGCTATAGTAATCAGATTACTAGTCTCACCAGCTATGTAATTCTCATTCAGATATTCCCTGTTATCAAATCTCTCTCTCGGCATCTATTCCGTGACTCCAGGGAAAGCTTGTTGTGTTCCACCTGTAGATCTCACCTACAGCTGAGGTCCCTTGGGGCTGCAAATCCTCCAAGAGTCAGTTGATAGGGTAGCCAGTAGTTCAGCTCAACGGACTTGATGCTCTTCGGGTATATCCCGTGTCTTTAAGATTCTATTTGGCAGCACAAATCTTCAGTGCAAGACGGGCACCATCGATTTCACAGAAGAACACGACAGCGCTGTACGTTGGGGTGTTATTTTGGTGGGGGGGGGGGTTAGGCTTGCTGCTCTTCATACTTAGCTCCATTTGAGCTATAAAGTGTCTTCCCGGGGTAAAATGACACTCAATGACTTTACAGGATGACTTGGGTGCTGAATTTTCAGTTGTCTAAAAAGATGTTTTATATGCATATTTAAATTCACTTACCTAAGCGCGCTAAGTCTTCAGTGAAAATTACCTGAGGAGCTTTGTATATTAAGTTGGAGGGGAGCATCCCTTGAAATTGCCACCATTAAATTGATATATTTGGGGCAACAGTCCAAGTTAATTTCCTCAAGATTGAAGCCCTGGGTTCTGCAATCCTCTGGCAAAGAGAACATCCACTGTTTACAAACGGACTTTGCTTGCTTAAGGAAAGTAAAATCACATCCTTGACTGTTGGAGCAACCGAAGCGAATGGCATTTCCAGAAGGGTTTCTGAAATGCTGCGGTGTGACCAGCTTCAGTGGGCTCTTTGCACTTTGCTAAGACTGCTGAGCACAACCTTGTTTTGAGAATGGCACATTTTTATCCAAATATTAGATATTAAAAGAAATCAGTGTTAAAGTGACCTTTTATCTTTTTAGAAACCGTGGGGGAAGAGTACTACTGATCTTTTTCAAAGTGCATGACTGTAAAGTGATAAAACTGTATATTTTTCATAATGTGGGGAAAGTCTATTTGTGCTGCTTTAGAAATCAGTTTAAAGTTTGATTTCTGTTAAACCTGTGATCTTACAGCTCTGCTATATTTTCTGTATATGATTTACAAAGAACTGGAAAAGTTAGCACCTGCTGTTGTGTATATAGCAAAATTCTTTAGACCTTAGCACGCGTTTTTACCTATTATTGAACCACTCTGGCTTTTTGGGAGGGAAAGTAATAGTACAGATTTTTTTGATAATGTGTGTAAAACATTCATTTGAAATATTTTAGTAAAAATGAAGTAAGAGATTGATTGTGATAGTGTATACTTCTAGTTGAATAAAATAAAAAAAAAAAACACATTCTTTTTAAATAAACTGATGAATAAGATCTGGGAGACCACTGCTGAAGTATCTTGCACTAAGCACCACAGTTATGAATTCTGAACTAATATGAAAAACCTGGAAATCCACTAAATTCAGAATCAATTTTATTTGTGTAGATCTGAACAAAGTAGTCCCATTTATAACCAGGATGTACATCACAGTAGGTTGTTACATTCAGACTTTCACACTTAGAAAATATATATATTATGTACAGGAATTTGCAAACAGGTGTAAACATACAATACTTTAAGATACCAGTACATTCCAAAACAAAAATATCAGCAAGGCAAACACCTCAAAATTATTCCAGTCAGCTAGCATTCAGAATCTCTCTTAAATAAAGTAGCTCTTATGCTTGACATCGTGTTTTAATTATTACAAAAAATGAAAGTTTCTATAGATCAAATTTCATGGTTTCTGGCTCTTTTGATACTCAAAAATAGGCACTGATTTCTAGAAGGAAATTTTCCTCTTACTGATATAATTGAGACAATATGGCTGGTTTTGCTAGTACAAAGTAATCCAGTGCTGGAATAAATCAAGACAATTTAAACTTAGGTCAAATGTGTAAAGTTAGAATAGATACTGCAAAGCTGATTAAAACCTAGAAGCCTATATAACTCACCATAAACAATACTGCAAACAGATCAGCTAAATTTTCATTTCACTGCCTCATTTCTTCATCTAAATTATACAAATTACCCTCCTCTTCGTCTTTACAAAGTAGGTTTTGGCTAGCTACTCCTGCCTACTCAACATAAGGGGATATCGTGCAAATTACCTCATGCTATCTCATCCATGTAGCACGTCCAAGTCCTGCTACAGGTGGCATACCAGGCGGTGGGATTGGAGGTGGCACAGGTGGCTGTCCACCTGGGGGAACAGTAGGTGGGGGGTAACTAGCCGGTGGCATTCCCAGCCCTGGAGGCGGATGAGGTGGTACCGCATGAGTTGGAGGCAGTCGAGGAGGTGGGAAGTTAGGGTTGTATGTAGGTGGAGGAGGATATCCAGGAGTAGGAGGTGGAATATTGGGCGGGGGGAATGAAGTAGGGGGTGGAGGTGGAACCGGTGGTGGAGGGTTGGGAGGATAGACATGAGGATGATACGGTAGATGAGTTGGTGGTCCGTAGGCCGGTGGTAAAGCTCCGTAAGTTGGTCCTTCTGTTTTCATCATTGACTGAAGACTTTGATAACCCTCCCCTGACATGTAAGAATTTGTAGTAGACATCCCTGTAATATAACTGGTGGGGGGTGGGGGTGGGGGGCGATGCGGCAGAGGAGGAGGTTGATGCACTGGGGCAGGATGAGCAGGGGGAGGGATCTGGACCTTTGGCATATCTACTGAGTCCACAGTAGTAGATTGCTCTGCTTCTCCCATTGAAACTGCAGTTGTCAAAGGAGGCTTGCGCTCTGGAAAAGAAAATTCCATTTCTTTTTTTTGAAGGATAGTGGCAGTAACAGCTTCTGAATACTTCATATTTTTCTTCCAGTTAATGTGTCAAAAAGAGTACTCAGTTCTCCAAGTCTCTGAATGCCATGTGGTATCCAGTCAGACCTTCCTACATCACTAGGAGATAACTAAGCTGCATAACAAAGCTCCAAGTTCAGCTTTCCCCATTCTAAAAGTTAAATACATCTTCCACTCTCATTAATATTTTCTTAGAATTTAAATATTGTTCTGCAATCAGCAGAAATTAGCAAACTGGATGGACAGAATCACAACTAGCAGATTTAAAAAGTGATGGGACACCAAAAATCTTCCGATCAGTGCTTCAATCCTCCCTTCTACCTCTCTTATACTCCAGGAAGTGGCCTGGGATTACCTTCTACACTTCACTTGCCTCCCATTACTTGAGAATATGGGCCAAAGTCTCAAGTCTTTAACACTCAGTTCTAAACCTGTTTACTAAATAAAAGAAAAAAGAAAACCAGAGGGTAAGTAAGAAAGTACAACAGATTGCTTGGGATGTGAAATTGGATAAGCTTTGTTCCACTGATTAGTTTCAGGGAACTCAGTACCTGACAGTCTGGGGAAGTTCATAAGAAGGTCAGAATTTTACAGCACTGTACTTGGCCATTTCTGGGAAGAATGTGCTTTAAACTGTCCTCTCTTTAAATAAGAATCTTAATTATTATTATTTTTTTTCCCTCTTAATGCAGACGTTATAAAGTAAGGAATACCACAATAAGACTGACCTAATGGTAACATCTCTGTGTGGTCCTACAGTCAGTATTAAAATGCCCAACAAAGGAATTTGGGGCATCTTGACATCCGTCCTGCGTGTATATATAGAACATCTAAAACATTGTTCAGTAAGAAAAGTTATTTAGAAGCAGATATAGGGCAGTCATTTCCAGTGGCATGCACAACTAAACTGACAATGCTAAACAGTATTTGAGATAAATCCACCTTCTAGTACTTCTGTTCATTTGGTCAATGAACATTCTTAGTTTTCACCTGATTTTTCCTCAGAGCCCCAAAAGACAAGAGTTGGCCTCTAAAGACAGTTCTTAAAACATTTCAGTGCTTATAAAATTATTTGCTTGCATAAACAAATTCTATGAAGAAAATTTTAGATAACGAGGGAAACAAATTTGTTACCTGCCTAAGTAGGATTTACCTTATCTAAGTTATAATTTTAACAGCAAAATTGTCCCCTAGGACAGCTATATAGTTAGATCATGCAAGATGGGCATGCTGGCTGTGGTACCTATTGATTCAATGACTCTTTCCTCCTGAATTATAGCAGACAATAATTGCCCCATTTGCTCATTTTCAGAATCATTCTGGATGCAAGACGTGCATTCAAGATTTAACAACTGAAGGAATAATGAACGTTATTTAGAAGAAACTCTTCATTCCTAATTAGATTTTAACAAACAGGAAAAAAATGGTCCTACTATATTTCAGAGCACTGTTTTTCTCTCTTGTAAATTCCCTGTTAGAAGCTGTCATCTTCCAGTTACATTATGGACCATGCTCTATAAAATATTTATGTCATATTTATGGGTCACTGGAAGGACAGCTAATGCATCAAGGCCCTGAAAGCACATTTTTACAACAGTAGAGTTTATTTTGCAAACATAAGGCATGTGTGCAGTGTTACAGTTCTCTGGCAGATGAAAGTCCTCCTTTGGGACAAAGTATCACCCTTATTGTTCAGAAGTTACACACCTGCAGAATTTCTACACTAATAATGTAACATGGAGGACTTCTATAGGTTAGTTGGAAGCTACTGTAGTAATATAAGGTGGCATCTGCCATCCTTTTGAGAACAGAAGTCCCTTTTTGCCTGCTAGTGACAATTAGTTTTAGTCTTCTAGGCCTTTAAGAGTCACAGCTTTGTTTTGCCTTTGTCCACCTAGTATAGTCTTGTTGCCATTTTTTTTTTGCTCCTGCCTGGAACTTTTTTGCTCCTGCCTGGAAAAACCTATGCTACTAAGATGAAATGCGCTCTAGAGCTTATCTACCTAATGCTTTTACTTGCCAAGCTGATTAATCAAGGCAACAACCTCCTCCGCCCGCCACGCCTCTAGCACCGTTTGAATGAAAACCAAAGCAATTAACTGCAGGAGTAAATGTGTTTTAGAAAATAAAAGCGTACCTGGAGGTGGATGTGCAGGAGGTATTGGTGGATGTGAAGTTTCAATTTTAGGAATTTTAGATGGTGGTGGTGGTTCTAAAAAACATTTGGAAGTTCCTAATTAGCTATTGCTCTGCAATGTTTTCCGAAGTCCATCTCTAGTCTCAGACTAATGATTATCATATCATATATTACACTATGCAAAAGTAGACTGGAAATCCTATATACTCTGCATGTTTAATAAAGAAAACTAAAATCAAAACCTTTGTATAAATAAAGTGGCATCAAGTATCACACACGTCTTCCAAAAACACACATGCCTACAAATTCAAGCTACGTATTTTATAACTAGAGACAAATTATGCCAATAATGCTATGAACGTGCAAATGAGCACACATACATTTTCTAGCATAAAACTGTAACTTGTAAATAGTTAAAACGAATCTTGGGAGAAGCTGAACTATGCTCTGCAAGGGGAATGTGTCTAGAAACCAAACAAAATGGCAAATGCACAGGAGAGAGGAGGGAGAACAGACAGTTCTCTGGAATCTATCTGCAGAGCCAGGGAAGGAGATGTGCCAAACTTGCCTTGGAAAAGGTTACAGTATCACATCCTAGCTATCCTAAAATACATTGTTCCAAACCAGCAGAGCTAAGAAAAACAAACCAAACCAAAAAAAACCCCAACAAAACAAATCAAAAAACCAAACACGAAACAACCAAACCAATGAAAAAACCTAGATGTGATCACTGCCGTGAAGCATTTCTTAAGTTAGGCTATATACATTGATACAAAATGCCTTTTACTGGCAGCCATGCCAACAACCAGTTACAAATCTCACTGATTACCAATAGACTCATTATTAGTGCAGCTATTTAGTGACATGATACCTTGAGTCACTTCAAGGTCCCGCAGCTTACTGAGGAACTACTCCAAATGATGCATGGAGTTATAAATTGAGAGTTGAGTAGTTTAGCAGGACTTCTACTGAATAGTCTGTATTAAGTGACTCTGGGGGCACAGTTACACTCCAGTTTTTCAAGTTTCGCAGTCAGGAACATTTTAAAAATAGTTACAGTATATATTCAAAGACATTCAGAATAGTTGAAAACTGCCAAGCCTGTAAGCAAACAAACTAAGCACATGCCAGCAAATGACTTATTCTTGTTAAAACAGTAAAATGAAAGCAATATGAATCAAATGTTAATATTTACCTGCTGTCTTTGTTTCTTCTTTTGGAGATACAGCCTGTTTAAAAAAAAAAAAAAAAAGGATGGAATTAAAACCACTGCAAAATACAAAGCATTTTTAAATAGTAACAAGAAAGCAAAATAGGAAGCAACTTACAGCCTGCTGAAGAGCTTTTGTACAGATCTGACTAAACCAGAACCAGTTCCAACTCAGAACCAGTTTCTTCTTCCCTCCCCTAAAAGGAGGCAGGACAAACCCCTTATTTGTTCCTATATTTTTATTAGAAGGCTAATAATGTCCAATCTCTAGACAGATGCAACACAAACACTGAACAAAGTCAAATCATATTGGGAAAGCCCAGCTTAACTGGCAGAATGAAAAGACAGAAAAAATAGCAGCTATTTTAGAGACAGCATTTCCTGCTGTTCTCACTGTTGAGTATTACATCTCGTTTAATTTATTTATCATCCGCTGCACATATGTCATGGTTCGGTACACTGCTCACTGAGCTGAAAGCAAGAGACTTGGCCTCTGTTCCCAATTCTGCTTTGACCTGTCATTCAACCATTGCCAAAATCACTTCAGGCCTTTATGCTTTATTTACCAGGACAGGAGGGCAGTAAAAGTGTTGCTCAGTGTAAAACACTGCAGAAGGCTTCAGATGGAAAGCATTGTATAAAAGCCAAATGTTATGCTAGAAAAACTTTATGCACACTGAGCAAAACTGACAAAACCTCACATCATCCTTCCAATCACAAGTTTTTGGCTTTTTTTTTTTGTTGTTGTTTTGTTGTGTTGGGTTTTTTTAAAGAACCACACACAAGGGAGTAAGAAAAATCTTTCCAGGTTACTTAGTGCAACTCAGATGGCTTTGAGAAAAGCAGAAAACCTAACTGAAATTTTAAGTACAGTAAGTTTAGTTACAAATGTATTTAAAATTAATGATAAAAGTCCGAGGGGTAGAGTACATAGCTCCTCTGTCTTTTGAATAAAAGGTGGGTTTTTTTAAGAGACTATTTACCTCTAGTGGCTTTGCCTTCACCAGCTGTTTCTCGGTTCCCATCAATTTACTTTCTGCCTCAAGAATGGATTTGCATTTCACTCCAATTTGAACAGTGAATTTTCCTTAATTCTGATGGGTATTCTCAAGATTTCTGCTGTCCATTACAAAGGTACCCAAGGCCAGCTTGAGGCTACCTCATTCTTCTATTCCTTTGAGAAACATTTCAATTCAGCTTCAGCCACCTTCTGGCTGCTTTCCTGCTTTTTAAGGACAATCTTTATCTTCCCATTCCAAACACACCGCATTTCTTGGCGACTCTCACAGACTCATCTGCTGCTTTTATTTTACTTAAGCAGTCTTTTCTCAATTTTCTAGCACTAAATTCCTTTTCTGTAAAACTGAATGTAAATATCAGATCTCCCTGCACTTTCAGACAGAAGCAAGCCTCCGCTACTTGCAACTTTTCCAAGAATCACTCATTCTGTGAAGTTAGTTGATTACTTCAAGCAGCAAGCAATTTGATTATTGTGCATTTGTTAACATGGAGCAATGTTAAGAAAGTAAGGTCATTGAGATATATTATTAGAACACAACAAGCAACTGGAGCCAAATAGCTCATGTGACAGAAAACACAAATATCAGTTTAAACTCTATTTATGCTAAAGAAAAAAAAAAAGATTCAAGAAGCAACAAAAGCCTCTAAGAATTTAAATCACTTCTCGAATAATGGCAGCTGCTAAAATATGGACCAGTTGGAGTGAGTCCAGAAGAGAGCAAAGATGATCCGAGGGCTGGAGCACACGTCCTCTGAAGACAGGCTGAGAGAGTTGGGGTTGTTCAGCCTGGAGAAGAGAAGGCTCCAGGGAGACCTTATAGCCCCTTCCAGTACCTAAAGGGGGCCTACAGGAGAAAGATGAGGAGGGACTCTTTATCAAGGACTGCTGGAAGAAATTCTTTACTGTGAGGGTGGGTAAGGCACTGAACAGGTTGCCCAGAGAAGCTGTGGATGCCCCAGCCCTGGAAGTGTTCAAGGCCAGGCTGGATGGGGCTTTGAGCAACCTGGTGTGGTGGAAGATGTCCCTGCCCATGGCAGGGGGGTTGGAACTGGAAGGGACCTTAAAGATCATCTAATCTAAACCATTCTATGATTCTATGAATACAGATGAGCTTTTTTTTGGTCCTTCTACTGCACTGTAGTTTGTATTGCTCCAGTCATGACATCCCAGGGTCAACATTACCAGTTTATTAGTATGCTCATTGTTATTTAATACTTCCATAATAAGCTCAATCCATACCACAATGGAACTGTTCTTTCAGTGCTGTTTCTACGTGCATTAAAATTGTTCCCACTAACAATTTTTAGTATAATCAAAATGAATATACTAATTACATCTGATTCACTAGTATATTTTTAGTGAAGTCAACTGAACATTCAAGAGCTCTTCACCACCAGAGATGTAAAGGATGTGCAGATGCTTCAGACATCTGGTATGGGTCTGTAAGTCATGGGCCAATGCCTCAGCTGCTTGAAAGTATCTTGGCTCAGCAGAAGGTAATGGAGTTATAAGAGTTCACGTAAATGGAAAATCTGGACTCCAGGAAAAAAATGTATTTATGTTCTGCACAAACCAAAGGAGAAGTCATGCAAAGCGCTATTTATAGAAGGAGGCAAACATTTTAAGTAAGGTTTATGTACATCTAACTGGAGAACATTTCAGAAGCACCAAGTAAATCTCTCAAACACTACACATCTTGTTCTCCTAGACTGCTTTCTGAAGAAAGAATTATTTCAGATCACATTTGCTTTTCTCAAGTTCATGCTGTTGTCCTACAAAACTCCTCCTGTGAGTCACCCTTTGCTTCATATTTGTTCTGGATGCCTACAGTGTACCAGGACTTACCTTTTTATCTGTACTATTCACTTCCTTAATTATTAGGTAGTGGACCTCAAACTCTTAATTTCAAGAAAAGGTAAGTTGCTCTGAGGGCTTGACCAGAGGTGATTGTTAAAGAACAGATACTATTCATGCAAAAGAGACCACTTTTTTTTTTCCATGAGGCAGTTCATTAACAGATGGGGGGGTGTGAAATCAGTGGTACTGTAAAGGTAGAACCTTCACCTGAATGAACAAGCATTCATAACAACTTACAATCAGATGGACACACAGAGAAAAAATCCAAATTCCTAATTTACAGTATCTGATGTGCCAAACTGTCCCAGGCATTTTTGTTGAAGAAAAATAAGTTCCCTGTCCGACCAATCTGACAGCTCAAGCTGAGTTTGTGCTGATGGTAGAAAAAGTATGAAAAGAAATACACACTACCTATAAAAAGTTCTCCCAATTTTCAAGCTAATTAACACATTTTATCAGCTTTCTATCCTGAACAACTCTATAGTTCAGTGCAAGAACTGTATATTTCACTGCAGATATGTTCCTCTAGTAGTAGGCTACATCTTGTAATTACAAGACCAAGGTTTTAGAGAGTTGCATTTTCTCATTTTTGCGAGGCTGCTATCATGAAGATGCTGCACTCTTCCAATTCCATTTCATTCTAGCGTTTGTTGCTTCTTCCTGGGTTTTTGGTTTTGTTTGTTTGGGTTGTTTTCCCCCCTTGATACCTGTTCTCTAGTTTGGGCACATTAATTACAAGTTAGAGCAAAAACTGTAAAAGCTGTACAAAATTTACTTCCTAAATGGACTTGTTCCAAAAATTTTACTTTTGCAAACACTCTTCTTACTAAGTACAAGCAAGAAGATCTGGGTAACATTTTAACACTTTTTTTTTTTTTTTTTTAATAACTTGCAAGTGAAAAAAGCCCACAAAAAGTGTAGATTAAGGTCTGAAAGCTTCATTTGGACTTGATGACTGTGGAAAAGCACTCTGAGTACTTGTGATATTATCCAACTGCCAGTGTACTTTCTTGTTTTCAATGACGAGGTGATAACACAAAGTGAGACTTTAATGTAGGATGCATTTATAGGCTTCTACTGTTATTATTTTGAAAGACGACTTGTAAGAATTTTTACATACTTTGAGAACCCACCATCCTGTTAAATTTGTAATCAAAGATGAGAAAGTCAACTAATGTCTTCATCAGCATTGTCTGGTATGCCACAAGAGACCTTCCCTAAATCAAGCCTGATTAATAGCAAAAACAACAAAATTTGATAGCACAGAACCACAACGAGAGTTAGAGCCTCAATAGCTCATGCCGACTTAAAAGTCTCTCTGCTGGTTTTGCCTCAAGTGGAATGAGAATGTGGTATCCCAGAACCGTAAAGGCTGTTCTACACTAACATAATTGCCATATAACCAACAGAAGTCTACCATTCAAAATTAATCACCAGGCTCATTCTTAAAGCTCATTTTTAAAGCAAACTCAAGTCTGCTGCACGCTGCAGTCTTTAAATCCAATAGATACCAGATCAGCCTGAAAATAAAATGCAAGTGAAAGTTCAAAGTCAAACTTACTGCTGGTCTTTTAATCTGTCTAGGAGGACTTGACTGGGGAGAGGGCTTTTTAGACTGCTGTGCTTGTGTTTGTTGCTGCTGCTGCTGCTGTTGTGCTGACTGTTGCGACTCTTTTTGCTGCTGAGTCTGTGATTGCTCTGAACCCTGGGATTGCTGGGATTGCTGTACCGCGGGTGCCTGGGGTGTAGATTGAAGAGATGGTGGCTGCTGCAACTGGTGAGGAGTATGATGAGGCATTTGCTGTTTTCCTTGTGAGTATAGATCCAGGATCTGATGACAGATGTCTAAAAAAAAAAAGTCCAGAATATTATACACCCATAATGTACAAGTGTACATTTAATACACAATAATCAATGAAGCTGTTTACTAGAGATCAACTTCAGAAAAATTCACTGTAAATATTACTCATTGTTATAATGACCACAGATTTGATTTTTGAAACCCAAACGTTTTCAATTTGGACTTGCATTTATGAGTTTCTTCTGTGTATGCTAACAATGGGTAGATATATATGCATACCTTCGAGAAGAAGAACAAAGTGTCTTGGTATTAATATACCATATATTATTATTGTGTGCTTGGAGAGCCAGGTAACAGCGTAACAACAGGATAGTAATATAGCAAGAAAGTGAGTGAAGGAAGATTGTATGTTTTACATCTAGTTAAGCCAGTCAAAAAAGTTTCAGGAAACTAAGGACTAGTACTAAATTCTTCTTCCACCACATTAGGAGCTAAATGATAACCAGGTGCAAGAGCATCACTCAAGGAAAAGAAAACCTTTCTAGAAAAGCTAAACGAGTCCTCTCCATGAGCATTCACTGATGCAGTAGCAGAAACTGGAGAGACTCCCATTCTATAACCCTCTTTGGCAGGGAATCAGCAGAGATCCATCTGAAACTGAAGCAACTCTGAAAAAGGCCACAATACAAAACAGAGCAAGTAACTATTTAAGAAATCATCAGAACTGTATGGTATTCACCTGAAAGTTCTAAGAGCAACAAAGGCTAAACCACCTGAACAGCAACGCATGCTGTTTCATTTAAAACTGCCTTAGAACCAAACACCAGATTGTGACAAGCATCAATTTTTAAAGAAGGTTTCTAAAGCAATTTATGGAACTAGAAGTAAGCTTAGCCTGACATCTGTACCAGGTAAGTTAGTAAAAACTTTAATAAAGACTATTAGTTGCTACATAGCCACAATTTACTTAACAAGAGTCAAGAGAGGTCCTGCTTTATTTTATGAACTTCCTGGGGTTCTCTCAAGAGGACAAGCAGCAGGTAAACATGAGCAATATATACACACAAAGGGAATAGTATTAAGATATCTGTATTGATGAAAAAGATCCATAATTCATCCCCTACCAGAATTCACCACCCCACACACCAGAATTCATCCCCCATAATCTGTTGCTCTGGTGGTACACCATAAAACGTGATTGCAACCCTAGTATAATTTGGTTGAAGAGTTAAACCATCAACGAAAAAACCACTGGAAACTAGGCTACATTAGTTCCAGTGTTTGTAGAGCTGATTATTTAAAATGGGGAGAGGGATCATTAAAATCATTTCAAAAAAAAAAACAAAGAAAACAAACACCACAACAATTCAGAGCTAATTAGCTGTCTAATAAACTAAACAAGTAATAAAGCAAATATTAACCAGAAGACTAACCACGATAACTAAAGACTAAGCCAGTCTTATAAGTTTAATTAAAAACCTGGTTAAGGCATAGCACATACGACCTGAGTTACATACCCCAGATATGTTTATTTTGACTAAAACCCAGATAGAAAGCAATTTGCATTTACCAGTGACCTAGATCACACAGTTAAAGGAAATACTTCTCTGCTTGTGGCAAATGTTTTTCATACCTTCCAGAACATCAACGGGAACATCTTGGACAAATTGTTCCCACCATCGTCTGTACATTGGTTTTGACGTCCATTCCTGTATTTCAAACTTACACAAACGGCCTGCTAAGTACATAACTGCAACAGCTATGATCTCAGGTTCCCACTGCAGTGACAGTGTAGTGCAGAGACTGGAATATAAAAAAAACAAACCAAACCAAAACACAACCCTAAGGATAATTCTGATTGTCAAAGTACAACACTTTTATGTACAACAGCTACAATTAACAGGGTATAAAAATCCCACCACACTTTAATGTCTCAAATTTAATCAAGAGCTTTGTTAAACAAGAGCTTACAAAGCTAAACTGTTTCTGCACTATTGCAATCATGATACAATGTAATTTTACACAGATAATACAGAGGGCATATACCTACCAAAGCAATACACCACATGCGAACATAAAGTTTGGAGTTTAAAAATAGAAAACCTTACACTATATGAGTGTGGAAGAGGAGCGAAAAGAGCATTATACTGTAACTACGAGCAGCTACATTCCACTCTAGTCTCATCTGTAGTGTTAACTAATACAGTGTTTGTGTCCATTGCTACAGAAGCGTGCCGTTGCTGCATTACACTGGTTAGGGAATGATGTGCACATCTGGATTTTAGAGTTTCCAAATGTTTTTCAACAAAATGTAAATAAATACTAAAAAAACGCCCACAGAACAGCCAACATCAACTTGTAAAGCCATTTGTCAGGCACGATGCTTGTTTTAGATCAAGCTGTAAAAACTGTAAAAGATTCTCTTGAACAGGCTTTGTTAAAGCTAACGCTAAAATATTATTGGTGTTATTGATATTAACTAAGTTCCTGTCATAATCAAAGTTACTGTTTTCTAATATTAATTTTAAATTTCAAAATTTGTTTTTTCTTTTTTCTTTTCCTTCTTTCTTTTTTTTCTCCATAGATTCTGTAACACAGGATCTGCTTAAAGAATTTTAGATCCAGCTAGCTAGCTAACTTTCTGCACATTCACTGATGAATTCATTATAATGTCCTTAAATGCATCAAAATAGTAGCCTAGACAGTGGTTTAAATCCATTTTCTCTTCCTGTGGGCTACACGTAACCGAAGGCCAATGGGGTACTTAAACACTGGCAGAATCAGGTCAGCAGTAAACAGAAAAAAAAGACACAAGAACTAGCTCCCGAAACACTGATTTCTTATTATTACTTCAATGAAATTTACTTGGGGGCTGTACTGTGGCTGCATAACAAAAGAACTCCCTATTCTAAAGGCCTGTAGTGCAAAGTACAGAATTATTTTCCCAGGATCCTAGAAAACAAGTACATTTCTAATATGGCACCTATTAAGTAAACACAAGACAGACTCTCAAGAAGAGAGATAATTATTATTTGAAACAATCACTCCAACTTCTAATGCTTTCCTGAAGTGCACTTTCTTTAATTATTGAATTTCTTGAATTATTAAACACCATCTAATTCAAAGTACAGTACTGCCCAAAGTTTGATGGATACATCACAGAAGTTTTCCCTGACAAACTTAACAGTGATACTCAAGCCTGTAAGATCACCACCTGCAAGACTGACAACAGCTGAAGTAAACTTATCTTGACAACCAAATACGCTAAGCAACCTTTTGCTCAGATTAATTTGGAGACTTTAGGTGACCCACACTGGGCTACTTCCAATTAGGCATACGAATAAAAATGCATCTCTTTTTTAATGGCGTTCTACTGCCATAGGTATGACTGAAAGCAATGTACTTAGCATTTCTGAATAGTCAGGGCACTTACACATTTTCTTAAGGGTTTGCTATGGAAATTAAAAATTACATTCAACCGTCCTTGGTGTATTAACCTGCCCAGCTCTCTAGAATCCTCCTTAACAAGACTGAAGCGTATCAGGTTGCTTTGGTTTTGTTTTCCAATATCACACTACACATGAAAAGCATTTCTACACACACTCCTGTTAACTGATGTGATCCTCATACTGCAAATCCATTCTCTAAGCAATCGTAAATCTAGTGCTAAAAACTGTATTCCTCACTGAACATAATGGCTAGTTTACTATTACCAAAATATCGCTTTAAAAGAAAAAATGGTTGACAAACATGATGGAATTGGGAAGTGATTTCTTTCCTCAGAATGTGCCACGTACCTGAGACTGGGCAAGAAGCCAGCTTCTATCCCAGAGATCTATGATTTGGTTTGGCGCTCTCAAACAGTAACTTTTTGTTTAATGAAGCATTAAATCATTACCACAAAATTACAAAGGTCTTAATGGTCTACTTCTATACTCACCCTCGATTCCCTACTCAATGGAACTATGGCAATGATGGAAAGAAAAACTGATGAACGTGATCAAGAAAACATGTAACAAGCATTTGTCAAAGAAATATCTCAACACAGAACAAACTAAGCAACAGTAACTATTTCACACTCAAAAGGTTTCCTAGAAGTATCTTACCTGTCATTGACAAACGTCCATGCCATTTGAACCAGTTTTTGAATTTTATTTTTGTCTCCTGAAAATCAATCAGAAAAATGGTAAGAAATAAAGTCATTACAAAGGACAAACAATTTGGAGTAGAATATTCTTGCACTGTCAATGTAAATTAAGTTCTGAAAAATTAACAACAGGCATTACTTGCTCACTCTGTAACATTTTACCTTTGAGTTGTTTGGCATATTTAAGAAGAAATTGGTATGGATGTTCCACTTGCAAATCAAACTTTATTGTTTGTAGTAAGATTCTTTCAAGGACCATCACTTCTTCCTAGAGAATGTAACAAGGTAACCACAATATTATTCCTTCTTTTACTTACAAATATTTCATGCTAGTATACAGCATGACTACAGAGCATCTCCAGGCAAACGTGTTTGTCTGCTTTTGCTTGATCCGGGTCTGTCTCCAAGGAGAACACAAAACTCTCCAACTTAAAACATTATTTTAAACCCAGATAGTTTTTCTTCACATTCATTTGGGGCAGGAGATGGGATGTGACATTTATGATTCCTTTTCCTCCATGGAGGAGATAACTGAACCAGATACAGCATAGAAGTGCCAAATATATAAAAATCACAACAAAAAGAGAAACTCTCACCACATTTCTCTCCCAAGTTTCAGATCATTCTGCTATTTATAATATTCAAATTTTGAGAGAAGCGTAGTTTTGCTAAGTCAAATACTCTAAACAGGAAGCTTCTCAATACTTTGAGATGTAGTTCTCTTACTTGACTTAAGATTTGCTATTAATTGCTTCCTAAAATGACATTAAAACTGTCAAATATGATTTATGCTTTGATGATATTTCTAGCTCTGACTGGAATTACTCAAATTTACTTTAATTTGCAAAATAACATCAGAATTTACATGAAATCAAATGTAAACTTTTTATACAATTATCCCAGTAGGCTCCCAAAGCTACTTGTATTAGCAAGAGTTATTTTCATAGTTACCTATCACGTTAACCAGAAGAGCTATAAATGCATGCTGAACACATAATTTAATTTAGAACAACTGAAAATCAGCCAGTGCTCTAATAAATGTGTGTCACTGCTGGAGCACAACAGGATGAAATCAATTTCAACGTGAGTATCTTTACCTTTGGATCATCTCCAAATTGTCCAAACTGTACATCATTTAGCAAGCTACGAGCTGTTTTAATTATATCTTTACATTTCTTAGGTGTTTCTTCAACTTTCCCTGCCAGGAAGAGACAGCAGGCTCCTGTCACCTAAAAAAGAAAGTGCTTTCAAAAAGTTGTCTGCATGTAGATATGCAATGAAGTAGAGCATTGTATAAAAAGCACTGTCAGTTTCCATTAACAGTGCTGTTGAAGTTTCCCAGGAAAAACTTAATAGCATATTAATTTCTTATTTTATTACAGTGTTAAACTTTTACTTTCTCAAAGGAAAAATACAGAATTTGGAGGACTGTCCACTTTATAAAACTTTATTTCAAGGTCAGAAACTCAAAGCAGAATTTGTACTGGTTCAGCATGGTCTGTCAAATAGTTATAAGATGGTATTGCATTTTTTTTTTTTAGCCAATACAGGAGCACCAGAACTACAACTGTTACTCTTTCTAAAGAACAGTATCAGCAAAACATAACTGCAACGTCAATATAAATGTTTCTAAGCATAAATAGAAGTCTGTAAACAAGCAAGAATAGTGTATTTTAAGCCATAATAATTGAAAGATAAAATGCTTATTTTGCATCATTCGGAGCCATGGACAGCAGTAGTACCCAAGGAACTTACCACCATTTCAAACAGTCCATGCCTACTGCAATCACTGTATTAGGTCATCAATATTGTAAATACTTACGTATCTTGGGAATTGTTTGAAGGAATGAAACATATAAAACCGATGGAAATAAATTATTCCTGTTGCCAGAGTATCATAATGTCTGTGGTGCAGAGTAAGGACTTTCAAACAGGGCATAAAACAAATTAAAAACCAAACATGCACAAAGGAAAAGACACATTCTGCTGTATCAAGTACCTCAAGCCATTGTCCATTCAGTGACCAGTTAGAAAACAGTGCAAGTAAAACAGGAGCTTTAGAAAAATAAAAGCCACAAAAACCCCCTAAGGCTGTGTAAATGCTATGATTCAGCCCAGATACAGTTGGTAACTAAAGGATTTATTGGAAGCGTGCAAAATCCCAATTATGTTTACAGGAGGACCCACACAAGGTCATCCTCGTGTTAAGCCATACCTGCTTCAGAGAAGGTCAAAACCAGCAGTAGGTACATGAAGGAACAGAACAATGATGACTTCACATTAAAGTGTTGGTGTGGAGGAAGGTTAATGATTATTCACACCTACAAATGCAAATAATACCTGAACATGTTCCCCACTCCTTTCTTCAAGAAGAGCGAAATTTCATCTTTACTAGGGTTTTATTAAACGAAGAACATTAAAAGAAGCACAGAAATACAGGAAGCAAAAAGTTTAAGTGGCAGTCTATGACAGAAGGACAGTAGAGAGAACTTACTAATATTTACAAAGTTGTAAATGCCAACATAAACAGATTTAAAAAAACCCAAAAACAAAAAGTGGGGAGGCAGAGGTCAGAAGCCTCAGATGCGAAATACATAGACAAATGAATGCAAAATTCAAAGTTTTAGAAGTTATGTAGATTCACGTAGTAAGAGACCAAGTCTGACAACTGCCAAAAGTTATTCTTAATTGGCAAGTCTGTATCACTTTACTTCTCTACTGACAAAGGGGTTCAGTTGAAACCTTGTTTACCCAATGAATGGACAAAATTAGTGTAGGAACGCATTACATCAAAATGCAAGTAAGCTCAAAAAAGATTTTTGATTAATGATTAAAAAAACATTTGAACACCTAACTAAGCACATAATGCCATTTCTTGTACATTATATTCTGAAAATCCCCATTCAAAAAGACATTTCACACCAACATGAGTTAAAAGGATACAGCCCTAAACGTGTTCCCACATCAAATATGAATCTGGCCCCCTCCCTGCGGTATCGTGCCTCAGTAGCTGGATCAAGCCCTTCTAGCTGCGACGGTGTATGTGCCAAGTCTTTCTTATCCCAGTACCAACATGGCTTTGTATGGTCCAGGTTTGCCAAGTTTACAGAAGGGCTGGAATTTTCTTTATTCTCCTTCATTTATTAAAACAGAATTGTTCTTGCTTTTTAAGTTTTCAAAAAGGAAGTCTTCAGATAGTCGCTTCAGAACCTTTAAGAAAATAAAAAAAAGAAGGGATTTCTTTATAAACGGAGGGGACTTCCCCACCCTACCCCCACACTCAAAGATGAGTAAAGAGGAATAGTATTTAACCTTGCCCATTGCAAGGGACTTTTTCATGCTCAAAGACAAGTAATATTTAACCTTGCCCTTACCTTCCCCATATACTGCAAATTCAATTCAAAGAAATAGACAGAGGTTATCTTTGCTATTAGCTGTTCAATAAAGAAACTTCAAGAATGCATTATCAACGGTATCTGCTACTTCTTAGTAGAACAACTTTCACCTACTTTGTCCACAAAATAGTCCACAATTCAGTGATGGTAGCAGCAAGGTTTAAAAAGTTAGGGGGGGGAAGGTGGGTGCGGGGCGAAACACGGACACAATACAACAAAAATCAACTCACTATTCATAACTACGAAACACACTCATTAGGTCAGTCTCAATGGCAATTTAAATACCCAGCTGGTCTCCCAAATATCCCTGGATGGTAAGACAGCAGCAACCACTTGGTAAAAGAGCTTTGTAAAGTGGTCTGTACTTGCCTTGACACTTGCAGAAAAAAGGTAACAGAAGTAGTATTCTTTCACATATCGAGATTAAGACAAGTGATGTGAGTCTCTAGGATAAGGTGCCATCTAAAATTGTCCCCAAAACAAGTCAGTTGATCACATTCAAATAGTGTGGTACTTTGCTGTGTTGACCAGCACTTCTTATACATATATTTACATCACAAAGCTCTGCAGACAACTTTCTGATATTTGAGTACTGACTGATGTTCAGCCATGCCTCGATTTAAAGACCGAATGAAGATTGTCTTGCTGCCTTTATTTCTTTCAGCCACAAAACTACTCTTACTGTAATTCAATAAACTACATATACTATGTACAAATTACTGCAGTCACCTGCAAAGGTTTGCATAACAAATAGTGATTAACGTATGATGCAATATATTTGCTCAAAGCAAAACAGTCAGAAGACGACCCAAACTTAAAAGTCTTTAAATTAAGCTGTTAATTTTCCAGATGTTTCCCTTCTGAAAATGGAAGAAAGATCACACAAACTGCCAGAAAAACCATGCCTGCAATCACCATCTCGCTCCACTTCAAAAGGTTTCTCTTTTTCAGAATAAAGGAAACCATTTTTGTTCCACACTGGTTATGAAAAACCTTCAAAACTAATGGCACCAGTGACAGATCAACCCAAACTGCCACAAATAAGTGAATAGCTAGTTAAAATTATTTTCAGCGCCAACAAAACAGCTCTGTGCCACAACCACACACTCCCACCATATTTACCAAGGAATTGTTCTTTTTATAACTCTTACGGTTCTTCTTCTTTACAAGTTGTTTGTTTGGGTTTTTATTTTTTGCTTCCTAACGCTCTAAACAATTTAAAACCCAGTTAACACTAAAACCGCCCGAAGCGACGAGACCTGGTTCTATAAGCAGTGAAAGCACTTCCGAATAAAAAAAATCAGGAGGAAAAACCATCAACCCGAACACATCCTAAACGAGCCACCCCAAGCATCCCCAATGCAAACCGTAACGACGGAAAAGATTCTCCTGCTTTTTTACGCACCCCATTAATACAGGTAAGGTTTCAGGAGCTCGATCTCGGCTTTTATACATCCTACCTTAGACGAACCATCCGACCAGGAGCCCAGCTCCATCCCCTACGGTCCCCAAAACCGGCGGGGGGGGTTTCAGCTCCTCCCAGACCCGGCCCGCCCGCCTCAGACGAGGCTGCCGGTGCCCGGGGAGGCGCTCGCTCCCCACCCCAGCCTTCCCGCTCCCGTCCCCTCCTCCCCAGGCGCCGGTTCTCGCCAGCGGGCGGCCCGGGAGGGCGGGCTGCCCCGGCGGCCGTCGCCCCACGGCCCCTCGCCGTCGCGGCGCACTCACAGGCCGGGCACGGGCAGAGGGAACCCTAGCGGAGCGCGGAGCCTCTAGCGACGGCGCTGCCTGCGCGCCGCCATCTTGGGAGCCAGGCCAGGCCGCTCACTGCGTCATCACGTCAGCGTCACAAAGGGCGCCCCTACCTCCCAGGGGCCAATGAGAAGCAGCATCCCCACAGCCCC
>VWZL01005584.1:1533739-1569751 GCA_013396915.1 Stercorarius parasiticus
TTCCGACCCTCTAACGGGGCAAAAAGCGAAGTTAGCTGACCTTGGTTGTTAAAGCAGTAAGTATAAGCAAGAGCCTCTGTGCATACCATTCCTTTGTATAATCAGGTCTTATCACTCTGAGAGCGAACAGTTTCTGAACAATATGCTGTTAATTTCAGACTTCAGTCAGTTAGAAGAGGCCCAGCTAAAAAGTAAAATTACAAATCAGAAAATGGGTTCTGTTTTACCTCAAACCAGGACAGGTGGAGAGACGTGTACCGATATCACCTGCAGCACGATGTCAGGACCGGCTTCTCCATGGTAATAGTCACGGTGTTGGTGTTCGTGTTCAGTTCTGCCCTTTGTGTTCCATAAGGAACAATTGGTCAGAGTGAAAGTCATCTCTCTCTATCTAGAAATTTGTCAGACTAGTAGATAGTGGTTCTATTTGTGGAAGCGGAAAACTCAGCTACAGGAACTAGGAAGCAGAATATTAACAGTACCAGCTACTCTTGTCTGGAGTCATGCTGCTGTTTTTTCCCTTGTTCTTGAGATTACATTACCTAGGAAATACCAGAATTTTCATTCTGGGCTGATGGATATAAATGTCATCCTATAGGTTTTTCAGATGTGGCTTGCTGGTTAATGCAATGTTTAGTTCATGGTCCTTTACTGCAGAAGAAGAAATGGCAGTGTTCCTGGCAAAGGAGACAGGGCTCTAGCTGTGGCAGTGGGCCTTAAAGCTGCTTTTTGAGCTGTGCCTCTTTGCTGTGGCAAAGGAAGCCATGCAGGTCTAAAATCAGATTGAAAGGTGCTGGGTCTCCAGAGGCCTGGGACTGCTGAAAGTACAAACCACTGGAATCTGAGGCAAGGGGATTCTCTATGGTGGCTGTACAGGAATGAGATAGCACCCAGGAAAGTAGTTAGAAATAAGAACATTGAGTCTCAGTTTGGAGGGGTCGGAGCCAAGAGATAGCTGGGGTTTGTAAGGGAACTATAGAAATGGTTGCAGCTCCTTATCTGAACACTTTATCACTCGTAGAGTCTGGTCAGCCCTACTCATGGTTTTGATGCGTGGCCTGCCTGCGGGTTAGACAGGTACGTCAATGACATGGCTAATTTTCAGCAGGCACGTTAACAGTGCATTAGTAGACTGGAGGCAGTTCTCTTGTGGAAAGATGCTGTTCAGTCTTTCTCCCTTAAAACAGAGAAGGTGGCTTTGCTCAGAAAGTGGTGTGGTCATCCTGTTTGTATTCTAGGACTAGAGAGTGCAGTGCATTTATTCTGTAATGGGTGTGCTAAAAAAATGTTAAAAGTAGTTCTGCTTTGGTCTGTTTTGTCAGCTGCGAACATACAAAATAAATATGCTACCAAGCAGTTCTACCATAGTTATTCTGAAGTGCGAGGATTAAAATTTCTGAGAAGCTGCTGGCAGTTTACAGTGCCTTGTGGTCTGTGTACATTTTGGTTATTATTTTATCAAACATTTGAAAGCTTAGGGGTGAAGCCAAGTAATGCTTACTATTGCTGCATCTTTCTTGGACCTGACAGCCCAGTAAATGCCTGTGTTAAAAGCCTTCTTATTTCAAACCACTGCAGTGTCAGTAGTTTGAGTAAACATGGAGAGACTCTAAGGGCTCAAGTTGCCAACTATGAATGTCAGAAGATAAAAAGGGGCTTGGAGGAACCTGCTCCTTAACTTTCAAGGTCTATAATAAAAATGTCAGAAACTGCTGGTATTTTACCTGAAACTTCTGGTCACGCTTTCTAAAATAGTCACCACTTTAACCACTAGATGGGGAGTGGACTTAAGGCAAGTGGGTTTGGAAAGTTTTCCAACTGTTAAGCTCTCAATTACATCACTTATCAGGCATTCATAGAAGAAGCTTCTTAATTTTTATTTTTTTTTTTTACAATACACATAGCACTTTAATGTTGTCAGAATTTCCTTTCTGAACTGTCAAAATAGTATTCTTTTGAGATTTAGAACTGCTAAGTGTATGGTCTGCTCTGGGTGTTTTCAAGGATACTAAAATTACAGTATCTTGAAGTGTAATCATAACTGGGCTTAAGGGCTGTCATCTCTTCAGTGAGGGTTCCCCAGCAAAAAAGCCCCTAATCATCAGCACCTGCTATGGGGCAGGTCTGTAATAATTTTGTTGGGAAAGTTTTTTTTTTTTCTTTGAGCTATAAGAAAAGCTCTGGAGGTGCTCTGTTTATTGATTGCATTGCAGTAAATCTGTGCGGTGCTACAACTTTGATGTTGGCAACCATTGCACTACCTTACCATACAACGAAGAGCTCAATTTTCCACAAACTTCACATGGATACATATGAAATGAATGATAGTAATGCTGATCCATTATTTCCAAGAATGACCACTGATTTATTATTTTCTTTTATATACAAGCAGCTGATGTCACTCCACACCCAGAGCAGGAAAGTAGGCAGGTGTGTACTACCTGGGTGTGAAAAAGTGCAGCATGCTCTCATGGAGCTGGAGTGCCATTCCAAATGTCTTTTTTCCCCTCCCTACTAGCATGAAGTCAGTCCTCATTCAAAATGAGCTGTCTGCTGTCTTTCAGAATTGTATAAGACTCGTGATATCATTTAACAGCAAGCATGTTACCTAGTGTTGATATTCCCATGTGTCCTAGAAAGGTAAAGAAAAGGCACGCAAATACACACTGCAATTCTCCATGCTGTTATCTTTGCCTTGTTCACACTAGTTTTTATTGTGATTCCTGGCCGCAGCCTGGAAGTCCTTGGCATTCATTATGCATCGAATAATACACTTCTGTACTGTTCAGGTGTGTTTTGTTCTTTGTGGGCTGATAGTGATCCCAAGCACTGCTGGTTGAGGTGAAGTACCAGCAGTGCTATCTCATCCCTACACTTTCAGGGATTTAATCTGCTGCGGATAGAAAACTGATGGAACAGCTGTGCTTCACTCATAGCTAGAGAAAAATACAGCAGTTATTTTAAAACTGCTTAGATCCTCTTCTGTAAGGACAGGGTATTCCAGGAAACAACAAAAAACTGTAGCTGAATTCAGATATTTATAACTTCAAGCACAATTTAATTGTGCATACTGGCTAGTGTCAATTCAGTGTCCAAATATAGGTCCTCAAGCTTTCTTTTTTTTGGTTCCAGCAGTGGTATTGAAACATTGAGCCAATTTAAGTTGTTAGAAGACACGAATGTATGATGAAACTTGTTTTGAGGGCAAGAATCACATATGCTGCCACATAGCATAGAACAGGTCTTAAAGCTTGTGGAATATGTGTTCTGTGCTGTGGATATCTTCTTTCCTTCCTCCTTTTCATTAGGTTTGCAAGATGGTTTTTGTCACTTCATGTAAGTATTGCAAGGACTGTGTGGGTAAGAAGTCCTTTTGAATAAGAGGGATGGTGGCGTATCTGATGTATGGTTACATCTGTATCACGTAGCAGCTTGGAGGAGAAACTTCAGTATGTGGATTAGTGACATTAGAAGGGCACAGAAATTGTGGCGGGCACTTTTATAGGATCTGCTGCCTATGCTGTGTTTGGAGATGTGGATTGTCAGTGTGATGGCCCTACATAATTAACTGATTGGAAAGGAGCAGCCTAGCAGGCAATAGTAAATCATATTGGAGTTGCAATATGTGTAGAAAGCAGAGGGTAGGCAAAGGTGTTAAGACAAAAAGTAAACAGAACCGATAAGAGAATTTTTCAGTGCACAGAAATAATTGTGGGCCCACTTGTTACTTGGTTGCTTGAGGGCATTTCAGTTAGGTGGAATTATTGTTGTGATTAAACAGTAATCCTTGGCATTAAGTATCTTCAGCTTTAAACGTCTTCCTTGGAGACAATCCTATTAATTGGAATATATGTTTTTGCCTAGTTTTGTATTATTTATGCCATTGATTATAATGCAATTTAAGAAGGACTTAAAAAAAAAAAAAAATCTGTGCAGGATACCCAAGGAAATTTGTTTGCTCTTCAGTCAGGCTCAGTTTCTTCTGCTGTAGCTGTGAAGCCGATGCAGTAATATATGCATCCAGTCTTTTCTGCGCATCCTAGAGAATTTACATACAAAATATGTATCTGATGTTATACATTTATTTTTTTTCAGTAACACATAGAAGAATGGGTTAACTTTTTGTTAGAAGTTTTTCCACCCCTTTAAAGAGTGCTGCCTCTTTGGTGGTGGTTAAAATTATGATGATTCTTCGTGACTAAGAAGCAGTTGCAGTAAGGGCTGACCCATGTGAAATGTACATTTTGAGTTAAAAAACTATTCCCATTGAAACGATGTCATATATACAGTCATCCTAAAGCTTTCAATTGCATCCAAGGCTCTGTCAAAATTTCGAAGTGCATCGGCTGTCTTGAATGGGGACTGAACTTCTGCTCTTAGTTGTTCGCTTTGCGGCAACGTAAGGAGTGCTGTACAGTTTTGTTACACCTCTATTAGCATAACATTGCTGAATTTTAACTCTTACTCATGCCTTCATGGTCATCAACAATGACTGATTTTCTTAGTGTTGTCACTTAGTCTGTCTCTAAGCAAAACACTAGAAATGGTGATAAAAGGTCCTAGTTCTTGGTCACATCGTTGATATTAAGGTTTACATAAAGTAGTTTTAGTGACTATGCTGTATTTACCCTATGAAGTAAGTACACTGAGTGCTAGCATGGTTCAAGAAGTCACCATCTGAAATGATGCACTAAAGTGATTTTGAGCATTATTGGTACATTGCAATGGGAAGTAGGACAGGTTGTGTTACGCCATCACAGGAGCTATTTTGGAAATTGATGGAATTTTTGGATCTTTACAAATCAGTTTAAGTACAGGCAAAGGTAGCACAGAGTTACTAGTTCATGTTCTAGCATATGAACATTTGAAATTAAAGATTGTACAGTATGTTATTTCCTCATGTATGTGCACGGGATAATAAATATAAACAAAGTAACTTTCTAACTGTAAGTCTTGCATAGCTATGATACACTGGCTTATGAAGATTTGGGGCAGCATTAACATTTCCGTATTTATGGTTTTACAGTTCGAGGAAATTTTCTTACATTAGCATTGGGAGGGTAGCTCTTGACAAAAACTAATTTCATTCCTTTTGTGGACCAAACCTTTTTAAAGTTTCTTGTATATGTTGAGGGGGTTGCTTTTGGGATTACACAGTCACAGCAAACGGCTCTTCCAGCATAGAACATGTAAGCAGTGTTCTCACAAACAATCAGAATGTATTTTACATCTGGGTTTATTGAACCACAAGTCAATCATGCGACTGTCTTGTGCCTTAGTAAACAGCCCGGCTGTAGAATTAAGTAAAAGCAGCATCTTGTTGAGAAACAGATGCTTTGCATAAACTGAATTCTTCTGTATAAATACAAAAGCAAAAATGTTATCTCACAATGTTTTTTGTTGTATTTAGTTGAGGTTATTTAAAGTAGTGATAAATGTGTATACTGTAACTGTACTCAAACCCATCCTGTAGGATGAGAAATGAAGCATTCCTTTGGAAGCATTAAGAATATCGGCATATATTTCTAATGATTTTTTGACAGTAAGTTCTTTTCATTAGTGAAAACTTGAGAAACACTTTCAGTATCAGTCTTTTTTTTTCCTCTAGCTGTTTTTGCTCATTCTGTGTTTAAGAATTTATTTTTCATCAGTTAATTTTGGATGATTGTACTTTTGATATGATACTGCACCTACTCTAAGGAATAGCAAAGCTTACAACCACTGGCTTGGTAGATTTCTTGAAGAAAAGAGATGTTTGGGAGGAGCAAGTAGCCCAGAGAGTGGAGACAGAAGTAAAAGATACCTGCCTCCTGAATGGGATAAAATCCATCTGCTAACTGATGTGAAAGAAGAGAAGAGGTGTGTGGAGGAATACCTGGATCAAAAAACATGAGGCTTGCAGAGAGCCTATCTCAAGAAGATTTTTCGCTTAATAAGTGACAGGGACATTTGCTTTGCCTGAGAGAGGAAATGTGCGGAGTTCATTACAAATGGGTCATGTGGCTAAATCAAGTCTTTGAAAGGAAAATAAAACTGAAATTCTTTATGAAGTAGGAGAAGCTGACCTGGGTAATTTCACAACCTCATGAAGAAGGGAAGCTTATTGCATTGCAGCTTGGACCACAAGAAGCTGGGTGAACATACTGGAGAAAAATTCCTCTGTTGTGCTTTTCCTGTAGCTCTTTAAGTACCTGCTCTTGGCTGCTATCGCTACTACTTTTCCTCTGGTAAAAGACAGGGTAGGGGCGAGAAGAGAAATAAAGACTAAGATGAGGGTGAAAACCATGGACTTTAAAAAGAAACAGACCACAGCAACTTCTGTTCTCTCTATTGCTCCAGGAGATAGTGGATGCTTCTCAGTGCTGTTCTGTTTCTGGAGACAGGAAGATACTAGGGGATGTGGTAAGTCTGTTTTAATCAGAAAGACCGAGGAAGAAGCCCTGTGACTTTATGGGGTCTTGATTTTGGGGAGCAGACACTAGAAAAAAAAAAAGGGAGGAATGGTAAGCAGCATCTCCTAAGATGGAACTGGAAGAAAACTGCAGTGTGTACCCAATAGATGTGTGCCAGGATCTCCCTCTTCCTGCAGAACATGCGTTTCTGGGACTATGGACTGCTGCTGGAGAATTCTTGAATTGATGATCAGATGAAAAAAAAATCTGAACATGGCAGTCCTTATGTTATATTTTATACAGGAGAGAGTTTATAGTTTCTTAACTAGCTGGAAGGAACTGCATTTGAGGGGTGCAGGTTGTTTTGGGAGAGCAGAAGAACCTAGGGCATTCGGTATTAGTTGGGCTGTGCATTGAACTGATTCTGGGTACAGCATTTTGCCACAAGGAGCAAGTTTATCAAAACTAGCTCTTAAAGAAGGAAATAGTGTAGGTTATGGCTAAGGGAGTTCTTGGGAAACATAAATTTACATTGTATGTTAAGTGGAATGCAAGTGGCTTTTCTATCATTAAACTTATTAGTGTGTTCTGTAGGTTATTTTTGTCAGCATTGTCATCAGTGTTATGGCAATACTTCAGATCCTGTTTAAAAAAAAAAAAAGGCTGCCTTGTTATAAGCACTCTGTAATCACAGGAGGTCCCACTTCCAAAAGAACTTATAACTTAAACAGAAGAACAGAAACATGCTGCAGAAGGAAGGTACACACAGCGCACTGCAATGACACTGTATTTCATAGAGCTTTTGGGGAATAGAGGAAATGAAGAAATGGAAGAAAAAGGAAAGGGCAGTGGTGGGAGAGAAGAAGTAATAGCAAGAAGAGAAGAGGTGGAGTACAGAGTAGGTGAGAGATTGAGAGCTGGGGCAAAGGGATTGAATCAGTAACTAATCAGTCAAGATTAATACTTTAGGAGTGATGAGAGTGTTAATGTGGTTTCCAACTGACATGACGTAGGTGGTTTTCACAAGCAAACATAAGTGTTCATTGTAAATGTATAAACTGAATTTTTCTTAAAGATCACAGATCTCTTCCTCCACCCACACTGTTCTTACACTTCTTGATTTCATGCTTTCTATTTGCTATAAAATGTATTTATCTTTTTACCCACAGTCATAAGATTCAAGTTTAGGAGGAAAAAAAAAAAACTTGATTGGTGGAAGCAAAAGATCACATTCCCTGTAAACCTGGTCATATCAAGTGTAAAACTGTGTTCTCCTACATACAGCTTGGAGAACTTCTGTCAATTGCCTATAAGCATTAAGCTTGTCCCTTAAGACCCTGGCTGCTCAACATATGTTCATACAAGATGAGATACACTTCCCTCTCTGAAGTAGAGGGGAAAATGACTTAGTCTAAGGCAATCAAACTAGAAAAAAAATCGCAAGCCTGGTTTGTGTGCATCCTACTCATCTGTCCTCCTTCTTGATGCAGCCAAGGAACATATCCCACAACCACCTACTATACTCACCTCTCCGTGCTCTTTGCATGGCTTGAGAATTCCCTTGTCTTCTCCTTGTCTGCCCTTGTCGACCTGTATCTGTCCTCCTAATACTGATTCTAGATCTGCGCCCCTCACCTTCTGTGCTAGTCTATGCCAAGGAGATGCGTGGGGTGGAAACTATTATGTAATGAGAACATAATGTAATTAGCATCTATAAGGATCTGAATTAAAGAAGATACAGTGTTAAGAAACTGCATTGGAAATATACTGAGTCCTTGAAGCAAAGTTAAACTTGAACGGATAACTCTTGCTGTGGGAATTACAAACTTGGTTGTTACTGTGAAAACTCAGCGAATTTGCGAGTAGCTGGTTTGCTACTCTGTAAAGTAAAAAATTACAGCTGAAGCAAATAAGGCTTATAGGAGTGTGTCAGTTCTGTCTGCTGGTCAGTTCTTCCTGCTTCACCCATCAATTGGTTGGATGTTTTTAATCAAATTTGACGGAGTGGGAGAACTCAAACATAAGTTGATCTGCTTGCTAGAGGAAAAGCTGTGTTGAGAATAGTTTATCTGCTTGGCCTGTTTATTAGTCAACATGTGTGCTGATGTTTTTGCCCAACGTGTGCAGTTATATTGAAACCTGCAAAAGAAGATGCTGCCTGGTTAGTAAAGTCATGTGGGTGTCACGTCCCAAGGTTGGGGCGACTCAGGTTTGCAGAATTCCGATGTCAGAATTAAGGTGAAACGACACCAGAGGAGTCCAAACAACAATTAACATTTATTAACCAAGCTAACCTTGCTTGAAGTATAAGCAAACCTATGAGTGCGAGCCTTGCATCGTGTCATTAAGCCACCATTTGAAAAAATGAGGTAGTTAGAGAGAGAGAACAGAGAAAAGGAGAGAGAGAAGGAGGGGGGACCATTGGAAAAGGTATGTATAAGAAGCGTAGATGTATGTCCAGAAGAAATCAGACTTCATATATTCTGCATCATGTAGGATAAATTCTTTAAAACTAACACAGTTAAATACTTAAAAATTAATGTGATGCTTGCTTAGCACAATGATTATATTCATGGTGTTGCAACAAAGGTTGCGAGCTTGTATTTTTACACGATGAGTGAAAGGTAGGTATCTTTATAGTGCTTTATGATAGATTTTATTTTTTTTTTTGTATCAAGTTTAACTGCAGCTCTATGTAGTGCTACATGGTGGTCATGTGAATGTGAAAAGCTGGGGTGGGTGTGTTAATGATTAAATAGATTATTTTTTTTCTGAAGTATTGTTTGGGAAGATCCATATTTTATCATCCAAGCTTGGCATTGCTTCCATAAGGAAATGCAGTCTGTGATGTGGTCAATTTCACTAATACCATAAGTATTAGCTTTCTTAAATGAAATGTTTAAGCAGTCATGTTTTTTCAAAAACAAACAAAAAAAAAACCCCAAACCCAAACATACACACACTTGGTGCCAGTTCTTTAGTACTCTTGGGATTTTTGTACAGACTTCTCATGGTTACCTTCAAAAGCCGTTAGGTGAATATACTCACTTTTTAAAGTTGTAAGTCAAAAGGAGGCATATTTTACAGCTTATTAGAATATTATTTGTGTGTGAGGTGGCAACAAGTTAAAAGTTTGACACAACTGCTCTTTGATAGCAGTATTAGAGGGGGGAGATGGATCATTTACACCCCTCACTGCCAGCTTTGGCGTGATTCTTTTTGCCAAGCCAGCTGATACACTATATTTGGAAATGTGGCTGTTGTGTGTTACCAAGCTTATTCATCATTGCTGTCAGCATACTCTCTCTTTGCAGAATGCTTTCAGGAATTTTCAACAACCTTCACTTGAAAGGAAACATGGCATAATACTCAAAAAATACTCACCAGAAGACAAACAGAAAAGCAGACTTGCAAAAAAACCCAAACCATTTTTTTGGATATTTATGAAATCTGTAGTTCATCTCAGTCCTGGAGGATTTTTTTGTTTTATTTTTCTCCACATGTCATGCAGCTATATTTTATACCGCTTCTTCTGTTGTCACGCATGTACTGGCAAACAGCCTGTCCTTTCATTGCTGTGTTGAGAAGCACACTCATACTTTATTTCTTTCTAAACAATTGTTTTAGTCACTTGCAAAAAAAAATGCTTCATATCTGAAGTTTTATTTCAAATTAAAAAGCACTTTTCCTGAAGTTACAAATCTTTTTGGGATTTCAGGGATTTCAGTAGAATTGAAATCTAACTCTAAAACTGTTTCATGAACTGTAATTTTATTAATGTAATTTTTATTACAAAAAGTTTCACAAAGGACCCGTGCTTACTTTCTCCATATTGGGTCTCATGTTATCAGTATTACTCATCATTTGCTGGTTAAATATGGCAGAGAATATTGCTCCATTAAACTGCTTTTTATCAAGTGTGAAATTGGATTATATGTTGTGTGTTAGTTTTCAGAAATTTTGAAAAAAGTTTCATAATCTATTTTTATGTTATATGAAATATATTATGTGATTTTTTATTTTTTTTAATACGTGGCTGCTCCACTAGATTGGCATTTGGAATATGTTTTCTGGACAACCATGTGTAGCAGTAATTCCTTTCAATTTATGGCTTTTACTGAACAATGCATCTGTCAAATGCATTAGGTTTTAAATAGTTTATGTCTGTTTCGTGTAACTGAGCAGTGAATGGAGATAAGTAATGTAGGAAGTGGAAACCTATTTTTTTGCTTGAGAATTAGATAAAAAAAAAGAAGTACAGTTTTGATTAAGATAGGTTGATTCCTTAAAAGGAAATACTTCCAAACAAGATATCTCAAGATATCAGTCTGCTGGTTTTGCTTTTTTTGTGTGAGAGAGACTTGCTGATTTAATCATGCATGCAGAATATTTTCCCTATAGAAATTCTGATGACGAAGAAACAACAGTTTAGACAAGACACATGCATCAAAGGAGAGAGTGAAGATACAGAGCTTTTTTCGCGTTCCTATGCTGGTAGCATCCTACTGAAATAATGCATTTCTGATTACGGTGACATCAATCTAATGAGTTGTGTTCACTGAACTTGTTTTTCCTATGATAATCTTTGCCGCATGTTATCTGAGCAGTAGGAGCTGAGAAAGATCTCATATTAGTCTTGAATTTCTTACTTGCGTAGAGCAGATTTCAGCTAGAGATCATTTTTTTGCCTCTAAAACAATATTCACCTATGATAATAATGCAAATACTTAGCAGTGTTCAAATTTTTATTTTTTGTCATATTTGGGAAACTGAAGTTCGCATACTCTAAAATCAACTTTATCTTTAGACATAACTCTTGGCAATGCTTCACTGTGAAAAATTGGTGCTCTCTATTAACATGTTTCATACAGGGAAAAATTCAAAATGCAGTGCTAACCGTGTACTGTATTCATACAGCTTCATGTATTGGTGTATCATTGTTCTGATCGTATGGTGGCACTTCTCATGTCTCCATGTATAATACGCACGCATTTGTCTTTGGATATTTTTTCCTCATAAAATCTACCAATGGATGTTTATATTTCAAGCAGATTCTTCCTCTAAATACAACTTTAAAAAAAAAAAAAGCCCACAGTATTTTGGTAGTTGTCTGTACAGAACATTTACTTAGACTGCTTTTCCTCGGTTTATTGGTTGATAAACAAACTTTGTTCTTAGAAATGAGAAACCAAAATCCTTCAAAATAGTTTCAGTTGTTCAACTTATTTATCTTAATATTTATGAGTATCTTGATTCATATAAACTATATGTCATCACAATTTGTAACTTGTAACATGGAATATACTGTGGGAGTGCTTTGATTTTCTGATGACTCTAAGATGCAGGGGATTGTGCTTAGCGGGAAAGTAGAAAACCATTTGTGTGAATCAGCACAGAACTGTATTGTTCTTGGCCTGAAGATTTTGGACTCTGTCCCCAAACCTGCTGTTGGATCCATTACAGATCTGACTTGATTTGTCTTAAGAGCAGAAGGGTCTAAAATAAATGTAACAGGATGGCATATGGGAGAGGGGAACACTCAAGTGAATAGATGAAATTAATAAAGTCTTTGTGAAGGTAGCCTTGTGTACAACAGCTCTATTTATGTTCTTACAATTATGAGAGCATTACGGGGCGGGGGAGGGGAAGTGTATAGTGGGAAGACCATGAAAATAAACTTTTCTAAGTTCTTTTTGTTCTTCTATGGCTTTGTGTTACACTATATTATGGCAGGTTGGCCATTTATATTGATCCTGTTTCCAATTCGCACTATAAATGCAACATGGATCTCATAATGAGCATTACTCCCTGCTTCATATGAGCTGCAAATCTTGTGTCAAATATAATTGCTTGTGGTAGAGCAGTGTCTTTCAAGAGGACGTCCAGTATTCATTTACAGACTTCAAGGGCCTCGACCAGCCAGTGTGATTACATTGGATCTGTGGGATCTCCCCTTACTAGACTGCATGTGTGGGCTTTTCATGGTAGAAATTGTATTGGGAAAGTGAGTTATGTAACTCAAGGGGAACTGATAAAATTAAGCAGTGCAGGTGGGTTATTTGAGCCTCTGATACCTGCTAGAGAGAGCTAAAAGGCAGGGGGATGCCCCTGACACCAGTCCCCACGTACTTAGGGATAGTCTTGTTCCTTGCACTGTGTTTAGTGTCAGAAGGTGAAAGAATTTGGTTTTGCCTTCCTTTTTGAAAACACCTTATCGTTTTGCCTTAGATTTTCCCATTTTGTTATGATTCAGTCAGTTTTGAGCTCCTTTAATTTTGAGTTAATAAATTACATTGTTAACCTTAATTTCCTTCCTGATCATTCAAAGTTAGTATTTCAACTAAGCTTTGGGCTTGGCAGTTTCTTGCTTACTCGAGTCATAGTGGAAAATGAAAGCAACCAGATTATGTATCTTCCCAGTAGAAGTTTTTTAAAAGATAGCATTTGTTTTTAAAAGATAGCATTTGTATTTAAAAGATCTGCCCTATGCAGTCACTTAACATGTGGATTGCAATTGTTTCAGCCTTGATCGGTGTGGAAAAGCAGCTTTTCAGCTGCTGGTTGATACATTCCAGTGTTAATACCAACTGAACAAAACTTTTTGATAGAGTACAGGAGGAAATGTTTCATTTTGGGTAAACTAGCTACACTGACCAGGGATAAAAGGACCCCTTTTATATAAACAGAGTGCTCAGAACACCTGGAATCCCAAGTACTACTTCTGTACAGTGATTTTTAGCATTTTTATGGATTTTACTGTGCAGTGTGTAATAACTTAAAGCTGCTATGGCTGAAACGGTCTTGATGGCCTAGGGAGTAGAAATCCTTCAGATGTCTAAAGTTACCTGAATGTGTCTGACTTCGCTCTCACTGCTAAGTAATGACATAGAATCTTCTATACTGTATAGAAAGATACTATATACCATACAGACTACCTGCGCTTCCCATATAGAGGTGAAAACATCAGTTGCAGTAACATGTAGAATCATAGAAAGATGTAGATGGGAAGGGACCTCTGGAGATTGAGGGGCTCAATTTTCTGCTTTAACTTCAAAGTTAAATCAGGTTGCTTAGGGACTTGCTGAGTCAAATTTTTAAATTCTCCAAGGTTGCTTGGAGATGGAATTAAATCTCCATCCTGTTCCAGTGCTCAGCCACCCTCACGATGAGGAGTTTTCTTATATCTCTTTGGAATTTCCCATGCTTGTCATGTGGTTGTTGCACGTTGACCTTTTGCTGTGCTTGCCTGAGAAGAATCTGCCTCCACCCTTTGTATAATGCCCCATTACACAGGTGCAGGCAGTAGTGGGCTTCTTTTATTCTCCAGAGTGAACAAACCCAATTCCCTCATCTTGTCTTTCATCTCACATGTCAGCTAGCTCTTTCGCTATTTTAATTGACTTCCTCTGGACATGCTCCAGTTTGCCAGTACCTCCTGTGCTGCATGACCCAAAACTGTACAGTACTCTAAATGTGGCTTCACCAGTGCCAAGCAGAAGGGAATAATTACTTCCCTTGACCTGCTGTTTATGTTCTTGCATGTGCAGCTCAAACTACAGTTAGTTTTCATTGCTTTAAGGGTGCACTGCTGGCTTATGTTCAACTTGCTGTCAGCTAGAGTCTCTAAGTCCTTTTCTGCAGAGCTGCTGCCAGTCCAGTCTGAAGCTGTAATGCTGTATAAGGTTTTTTCCTTCCTAAACGCAGGATGCTTAACATTTGTCTTTGTTTAACTTTATAAAGTTTCTGTTGGCCACTTCCTCCAGTTTGTTGGGTCCCTCTTAATGGTGGCCCTGCCCTCCAACATGCTGACTGCTTTCCCTGTTGTATATAATCTGTAAATTTGCTGAGGATGCTTTCTGTCCTAGCATCCAAATCTGATGAAGATGTTGCCCAGTATGGACCACTGAGGATTACTGCATCTAACCAGTTGGCAGTTACTTACAGTTATTGACCACAATTCTTTGAACCTCATGGTCCAAGGAATGTTTTGCCCACCTTGTATGTCCATCCTGGTTGTCAAACTGAGGATACATGCTATGGAAGATAGTGTTAAAAGCCTTGCTTGAGTCAAAGCAACTGGCAACCACCAATTCTCCTTGGTCCTTAGAGCCACTTATTTCTTCAGAAGGCAGTCAGGTTGGTTGTACACGGTTTGCCTTTAGAAGTCTATTGTCTGATCCCAGTAACATTCATGTTCATCATGCCTGGAAATAGCTTCCCTTTAGGACTCGCTCTGTTTTGTACAGCAAATGAGGTGAGACTGACTACTGTCTAGTTTCCTAGATCCTCTATCTTCTCCTGCCCCCACCTTGCTTTTCAGTTGTGTTTTGTTTGCTTGTTTTCAGTTGGGTTTTGTTTGTTCGTTTGTAAGTTACCTGTTTCCTGTCATAGGCAATCACCAGGACTTTTCAAAGACAATAGCCAGCAGCCTTGCAGTGACATCAGCTAGCTTGCTCAGTCCCGTGGATGTTGGATGTTTCCTATCTGGTCCTACGTACTTACGTAGGTCCAGCTTACCTAAATAGCCTTTTAACTTGATAGCTCCTCTCCCTCAAGCTTTGCTGCTAGATGCAGAAACCTGGGAAGCCTGATAGCAGACCTGGCTGGTAAAAAGACCATGCCCAAGGTGTTGGGTACCTCAACTTTTTCTGTACCTTTCATCACTAGGTTGCTTTCCAATTTAGCAGCTCAATTACACTTTCCCCAATCTGTCTGTTGCTGATGGTGTACCTGTAGAAGCATTTCTTCTTGCCTTTCACTTCCCTCTTTAATATCAACTCCAGACAAGCTTCAGCCTCCCTAATTTAATCTCTGCTGGCCCAGACAGTGCATCTGTTTTCTCCTCCTGTTGCCTGTCCTCGCTTACGCTTTACATACGTTTCTGTTTCATTTGAACTCAGTTGGTGAGGAGTCCCATGTACTGGGACTGGCCCCAGCAGCCCTCCTGCTGTGCCTGCAGATTTTCTTGCCTGTTGGGAAGGCTTGTTTTTGTGCTCCAAGAAGAGAGTTCAGGAAGATGGCTGGCTATCATGGGCTCCTTTGTAGCTTCCCGGGGCATTCTGCTCACCATTCCCTGAGCAAGCCCCAACTCTACTGTTGTGAGTCCAGAGTCTTTAGTCTGCTTCTTTCCTTCCTTTACTCAAGATCTTATACTACCATTTCACAATTACTTCATCCAAGGCTGCTGTTGGCCACCATATCCATGAGCAGTTCTTCCTTATTCACAAGTACCAGGTCTTGTGCAACCCCTCCCCTAGAAGCCTGTTCTGCGCTAGCATCAAAAATTGCTCCCGGTGCATGCGAGAAATTCCCTGGATATTTCACACCCTGCTACACTGCCCTTCCAGTAGATGTTGTATGATTTAAGTCTCCTATGAGAACAAGGGGCTCTGAATATTGGAAAACCAGCCTAGGACGATATTCTATTTAATGTGATAACTGAAAATAAGTTTTCCTTAACTAGTTGTATTGAACCACAAGAAGCTGCTGCTAAGATATACATATGATATATTGATTTTATTTTGAAATGGAACACTTAATTTTCTATTCATATTACTATTTTACTATTTTAGTGCAGTTACAAATACTAATTCAGCTAATGTCTGCATTGCAGTTGATGAGGTAAAATAACGTGGTTTTATATAGCATAGATACTTTGGTATCCCTAATAGTTGTTTATAACTAATTAATTTGTAAGTGATCGGAATTATTTTTTTTTCTCTGCAAGATTTCCAGTTTCTAGTTACCCTGAGGTAATTCATGTGCAACTACATGAAATGTTCCTTCTGATTGCACTGAATGGTTGTCTTACATTGAGTCCATGCAAATAATACTTGCCTTTATGTATGTACCAGAACCAACTTCTCATCCTCTTTTTTTTTTTTTGAAGTGACTGATAAGAGAAGATCTTGTCCATTCATCATTATTGTATTTCGTTTCTTAGTAACTGGTGACAGTGTGCTTCTTAATCTGTTTTAGTTGGAAGATGGGGAAGAAGAGCCGAGTAAAAACTCAGAAGTCAGGTACAGGAGCCACAGCGACAGTATCTCCAAAGGAAATGTTGAATCTAATTAGTGAGTTATTGCAAAGTAAGTTTCATTTTTATGCCTCTCTGGGAAAAGGGATGGTGTATAGGCCGCTCAAACATGTTCTCTTGTTGAAGTCAATGAATTCTCTTCGTTTCCTGTAAGTGGCCAAGCTTGCTATTTCAACTTGCTTAACATAGTATAGTTATGTATCTCATAGTATCTATGTCTGATAGTATATACCATTATTGGTTTATTTAATTGCCTGTGTATTGGACATACAATATTTCTGGCAGCTTTTGGCTTTATTTCTCAACAGAAGCATAAATACTGGGTGAGATTAGATAAAAAAAACTACTGTAGAGAACTTGACATTGAAACTTTGTAAAAAATGTTTTTTCTTTAAGCCTCAAGAATTGCGTATTTCTGTTTATCATTTGAACAGTACTTTGAAGAGATATTAGAGAAATTAACTGTGGAAAGCAGGAATACAACTCAGTTGAACTGCACTGATATTTTTGTTGCTTAAAATTTTTTGTTGTTGCTGGTGCTTGGAAACTTTTTGTGGTGCTTAGTTCTTGTGTATCGACAAAAGGTTGTTTCACTTTTTGAGGAACTTGGAACTCATCCATTATTTCTAGAAAATATGAAAAGCATAGCATAATTCCATATGATGATGCTAAAATACTGTTCGCTCTTTCTACTGTCATTAGTAAGTGTGCTGAGCTACACTTTTTGTTGAAACAGAAGTCCAGATTTTCATATCCTGGACACATCTTAACATTGCCTTAGAAAATTAGAATTTTTCTTTAGCATTGCTCACAAAGAGGAGACAAGGAGTTGGCAGAGCTGTTTGATGCTTATGATACAATTGGCCTCTGCTTTACTAACAAAAATAAAACATAGATCTAATTTTCTAAGCAAAGACAAGTATCAGCTGTTCTTTTTGTCAAGCTTCCATATTTTATTCAATGAAAAGATTTTTCAAATCAGTTGAGCAAGGTAATCTTCAGCCGTCCACTTGGATTTATGCAGCTTAGATCAAGAAATCCACACACTGGCATTTAGCATATTGTCAGAGACACTGTGGACATAATCTAAAGCTAAAGCTTGGCTAAGTGTTCCTTTGCTTGTCCTTCCAGTACACATGCTTCTATGAAAACCATATTGACTAGGCAGGTCAAATGTATGTCCCAGCAAATTTCTCAGTTACTTAAGGTAAGGTCTGTGCTATTATCTGCTTTCATTACAAGAACAACGGCAAGCAGGCTAGTGCAAACAGAGTGTTTTGTTTGGATTATTGAAAACAGAGACTATCTGCTTAATGGTCTGGTTGTTTACCTTTTTTTTTCTTCCGAGCTTTTCAAACATTTGATGCTTCTTAAATCTGAAGGAATATTAAAAAAAAAAAGAAAAGAAAATAACTTGCAGCAAGTTATGCTGTGAAAATTTTAAAAGTATCTATTAATTACATGTCAAGGAATGGGATGTTTGTAACAGTGGAGATTATAGTGTTTACCATGTAAACGTGTTTGAAGGACAAGCAATACTAAGGTTCAGTTAAAGTTTTTGTGAAACCATGACGTTTTCTCTGATGTTAAAATATCTATATATATAGCGTGTGTATATATACACACACACACTTTTTTAAAGAAAACATTTTCATTTGGCATTTTTATTTCCAGAATGCAGCAGTCCTACCCCAGGTCCTGGTAAGGAATGGGAAGAATATGTACAGATTCGTTCACTTGTTGAGAAAATTCGCAAAAAACAAAAAGGTAAATGTGAAAGACTGTAAGATAAGGGTGGCTCAGAGTATTGATTTGCCTAAAGAATTGTCTGTTGACAGCTAAAAGGATTATTTTCTTTGTTGTTGGTATATAAATATCATGCAATCATATTATTTTGGGATAAAAATCTTACTTCTCTGACATGCTGTTGCTTTTTGCACTTGCAAGTGTTTCTGAAATATTCTGATGGGCATGACTACTGGCATTAACCATTTTAATACTTATAATTCTGAGTGAATATCACAGACAGGTGATCTTGTGATAATTCAGTTCGATAAGTAGAAAAAAGAGCTTGAGACTATGATAATACGACAATCTGAAGGACTATAAGTAAAAACTGTTTGAGAATATAGGCCTTTTTGATTCCTGATGGCATAGTGTGCCTCTGCCTCTATAAACCTGAACATTTTTAATTTAATTTTATAACTGTTTTATTTTAACCTGAACACTTTACTGGATATGTAAACTGTTTCTGCAATTCAACATCATGACATTAAATTATACTTAAGAAAATATATACATCAGTTATCTATCTTTCTTCTGGTATGTTTTGCAACAACTTACCGTTGTTGATACTTTATTTTCATAGTAGCTTTGTTTTTATTTGGAGATATGCTCTAAAAAATGCTTTTCCTGTAATTTTAGTAAAAGTGACCTTTTTTTATGACTGTTGTATTTCAGTGGCAGAGAAATAACAATTCTTTCTTCTCTGACGTTTATATGGTGACGGTAAAAAAGCCAGACTGTATTTAAAATGGAGCTTGAATGTTCATGTCCTTGCTTGAAAAAGCAGAAGACTGTACTTAGATGCTTGAAACATCCTTTTCATACCTGTTTTTAATAATTTTGACTAACACATAAGAATCTTACTTCATGAAAGGGCTTATAAACCTCTGAACATCGGTTACTGGCAGAGCGCATATGGAAGAATAAATGATACTGTTTGAGTGACTGCATCCTGTAGCTCTGTAGAGGTGAACTTGAGTCATTGTTTTGCTGTCCTGTGACTTCTATAAACGTATGGTACATGTCCTGGTTTTTATGATGTAATACATGTGTTATGCTAAAACATAATTCAGGTTAACAAGAACAGAGTTAGCGCTGGGGTTGGGCTATATGCTATATGTGTCTTCTGTGCCCCAAATATCAAAACATTCATGGTGAAAATGGCTGCTGGTGGAAGTGGTAGAATTAGTATAATAGTATTATGTTAACAGAGCATATTTTTTTCCTTGAAAGATGCAAAACCTACTAACTACAGCACCGTTGACATACAAATGGCTTTTAATGTAACATTTTTACAGACGCTGTGAGTATGAATACTATGGTGTTCTTTCAAAACTGTTTTTAATGGAGCATAGTAATTTATACTACAAGGTTTTCAAGATTAATAAAAGCTTTAAACAATTAGAAAAGGAAGCATAAATTGCTTTGGGGAACTCCAAGATGTATAATTGAATATATGTTGCCTGAAGTGTCATACTTTATGCTTTTCTTGAATAGCACACTGGGTTGCAGAACATGAACTAAAATGATCTTGATTATAGAAAACTCTTAATTTGAAAACTGAGTATTTTTACTTTCTAAAATTTTTCCTTGTTTAGCTCATTAGCAAAATTTTAAATAAAGCTAATTTTTCAATACAGATTTTCATCAGTATAGCTGTATTTTGTTCAGTATAGAAATAAATCGTTCCCCAATAGTGCTTGTAATTTAAAGGAGTTACTCTTCTCTTTGATTTGGAAAAAAGTAGGAAGTATTGGACGACGTCATATATGAGGAACAGAGGTAGAATTTCAGAGATGCTTACAGAATGTTTCCAAGTACCAGCTGGCTGTTAAAAGCTTCCAGTAGCCCTATACAGTAGTCAAGGTTGGAAATCAAAAGAGCAAAGTCCTGGACAGTATAAACACCTATCAAGTTCTGTAGAAGCTATGAAACTAGTCTTACTAGAGTTTTGAGGCCTTAGCTCTGAATATGTTCCACAGGAAATAGTATACTGAAAGGAGTATGAAATAAAGGAGAAATGCCAGCTTTTCAAAAAAATAACAAAACAAACACCAAAACACCATGCATCATATTGTCATTGCATTCAAAAAAATACTTTATCAATAGCAAGTTTTTATACTGCATCATCAAAGACTGTTCTTTTAGATGATACTTGCACTTTTATGTTAACTGCAGATTTGATTGGTTGTGGGGCTTGAAATGCATGATTTGGAGAGGGAGGAATATTTTAAATACACCAATGCTACTTTCTCAAAATCCTTTTAATCAAAAGATATATTTATCACCTGTGCTTAACCAAAATATTTTTGAATGTAAGCAACTTGCTGATGATGTTTTGTCACTCATAAAATGGCCTGAGGATTCCAGGGGTGTGTGGACACTTTTAACGTGATCTGAGACTAGAGTTTGGGTTGAAGAGAACACAGAGGCAAAGAGGTAGGAGAGGAGCTGGCTGAGTGTAGCCGGAAACTATAATGCATAGGCTCAAATCCGATGACAGTAAAGGGGAAAGCTGAGGAGATGAACGAGGTTTGCAATTTCACTGGTGGACCACGTGCCTGTTGGAAAAGCAAAGTGTAAAAATTTGGGCAAACTGTGATGTCAGGAGGATGATCAGTCCTTAATTTTAGTAGATCAGTACGCTACAGGAAATAGCTAACTGCCTTGTACGTGAGAGAAGGAGCTTGAGATCTGCTTATCATCGTTTCCAGGGCTGAATTAATGAAATTGCAGCTTGCCTCTCAAATTCCTCCTTGTGTCTGTATTAACATGTTGTGGTGATTGCATTTATCATGACTATTAAGCTGGGAAATATTTTCGCTCAGCTTATTTAAAAGGGGAAGAGGAGGGGAGCTTCCTATTTCATCACAGCTCACTTTAGGTGGCTGTGTTTTTAAGATGACTGGTAAGCCAATTTGGCAGAATATTTAAGTGGATGAAAATTGGGTATGACATTTGTGTACTATTGAGTAACACTTAACAAAGACCAGTTCTGACTCAGCTACTTCAAAGTAGAACTGCTGTGGCATAGCAGGTAGCTTTTTACATGTGGTTTTATATTGAACTTCTTTATCTTTCTAGATCCTCTTATTTCTGCATTTGTTTTTTAATAAATCGTGTACATAGGTTTGTCTGTTGTCTTTGATGGAAAAAGAGATGACTATTTCCCTGAACTGATAAAGTGGGCAACTGAAAATGGAGCATCCACAGAGGGTTTTGAAATAGCTAACTTTGAAGAGGAGGGGTTTGGTTTGAAAGCAACAAGAGAGATAAAAGTGAGTATGTGAACATTTGACTTTGATTAGAAAATTGTGTTTGAAATGTAACTGCAGAGCTCTGAAACACCACCTTTCCTTTCCCCTTTGACTGCCTATGAAACTGCTGTTCTGAAATGCTCTCAACTCTGCATACTTGACAAATAAACTTATTGATAAAATTGGGTATTATTTTTGATGACTACTGGATAGTACTGTGAAATTTTTAATCAGTCTTTTTCTTTCCTCTATGTTGCCTCTACTGTTTACCTAATCACCAGAGTATTCTACCACATTGATGTATCCCTCTCTTCCATGATTTTAAATTACTTAATCTCTTATGTGCTTCTTTTATGTCCCTTCTTCTAAAGCACTGGTCTTTTTGCCTCAGAAAGAGGTATTTGCAATACTTATTTTCCAGTGAAAATGAAAAAAACCAAAATTACATGATAATTGTAAAGATCATCAGGTAAGGAATATAGACACGCAGTTAAAAAGTACGGATTTAAGATTGCCTCTTACCATTTCCAATTTACAGATGGGGAACAGCTTCGAAGAACAATCAGCTGTTGTAGAAAGAATATTAGAAAACATACATATTACATTCATTTTAAGGCTTTAGTAGCACATAGTTAATGAGTCTAGCACTACTGCTTGATAAAAATCCTGAACAGTTCTTCTGAAAGAAGAATGGGCAATGTGAAAAAACCTCTATTGTGGTAAAATATTTGATCACATAATTAATAGCAATATAATGTATCAGTATAATGGTAGCTTTGAGGTTGTGTGGGCAATCTACATGTTAGCAGTTCCAAACTGAAGCACTTTATTTTGCAATCTAAGTGTCATTGTTTTAAGCTTGTGTAATGCCGATTGAGACATTTGGTTACCACAATATGAAACATACCGTGTTTGTTTGATTTGCAGTGAAAAAGAAAGAAGATTTCTGATTCAGAATAATTTCTTTTTTTTTTAAATGAAAACATGTAATTTAAAGACAATGTATATTTGAGACATTTAGTATATCATATAAATGCTAACTGACCCTCTGTGCATTTTTTCCTTTCTGTAGGCTGAAGAGTTGTTTCTGTGGGTTCCTAGAAAACTGTTGATGACAGTTGAATCAGCTAAAAATTCAGTATTAGGTAAGAGCTTAAGGAAGTTCTTAAGCAAGAAGTTGATATGGATGGGATCATGCAATAGGAGACTTTCTTTTTTTAGCTCATCTCCTTTATTACAGGACTTGCTTATCATGTTGACCGTCACGTTTGGAATACCTAGAAGCTTGAAGTAGCAGTGGAAAGAATTTAATTTTCCTCTTTGTTTCTGGCTGAGCACACTAGATATCTTCCAGAAGTGTGTGTGTTATTTTGAACACATGTCATGTAGCTTGTATAACACTTGGAGATAAAATGTTCTGAGGCACTGAGAGTATTATTCTAGTTTCTTCATGTCTTCCATCATGCAATTATACAAGAAGATTTTACTGTGTCGAATAACTTCCAGCATAATAAAGTGGGCAGATAAATATTTTAGAAACCTGAGAAGCCTTTTTTTTTCTTGAAAATTCTTACACATTATCTCATTGTGTTCATTTAAAGTTAATCTAGGATGATATTTTCCATGGACGATTAATTTAGTGCCTCACCTTTCTGGGTTAATCCAGGGTCCCTGTATTCTCAAGATCGAATTCTTCAAGCCATGGGCAATATAACATTGGCATTCCATCTTCTTTGTGAGCGAGCCAACCCCAACTCTTTCTGGCTGCCCTACATCCAGACGCTCCCCAGTGAATATGATACTCCTCTCTATTTTGAAGAAGATGAAGTGCAGTATCTTCAGTCAACTCAGGCCATACACGATGTTTTCAGCCAATATAAAAATACAGCTCGACAGTATGCCTATTTCTACAAAGTTATTCAGGTAAGCATCTTAAATGTAGTATATATGTTGTTCTCATGATGATTATTGAGGAAGGTGTGGAAACAGTGATGCTGAATAATAGAGCAAGTGTATTGCTCTTAAAGGTTTGAATCATTAAAGCAATTTCCTGCTGTTTTTTGAACTTCTGTTAAAATTTCACAGTTCAGTAGGCCTATGAATATCTAAGAATGTATTTAGTTGGTTGAGAGGAGTGATTACTGCCCTTTGTTTGGCATTGTGTGAGGCTTCATCTGAAATACTGTACAGTTTTGGGCCCACCAGTACAAGAGACATGTTGACAAACTGGAATGAGATCAGGGGAGGACTATTAAGATGTCATTTGCTTCTGCCCTTTATCCATACAAGGACAGAATGAGGGAGCTGGATTTGTTTATTCTGGGGAAAAGGAGATAAGGGATGATCCAATTATTGCTTTCAAATTGCTACTGGTAGCCAGACTTGAGAAGTTTGCCTGTGGGAAGCTGGGCTAGATGACCTGCAGAGATCTACAACCTGTGCCTCTAGGACTCTTTTTGAAAAATGTATCGTTCACAGTGAACACAGTAAAATCATAATTGTTTTTTGACTTAGAATAAAACCATTGCATATGTTGTATTTCCAATGACTGTGGATTAACTGTTGTTTTCTATTCTATGTAACGATTATTTTGATTGCTTTCAAATACAAAGGTAAACCCATCTGGTAACAATTTCAGTGTGGGGAGGCTTGAGGTGGGTGAACTTTTCATCATGTTCTGAAGTAATGATTTCAATTGAGCTTCTAAGATAGAGCTGTTACTCTGAGTGATGTTTAGATATAATTGATGTTGTAAGCGAATGGTGATGTGGTGTTGTCAAGGTAGCGCTCAGTGTCCAAACATCCAAAGCTTTTTGTGGCACAATCTGTGTAAAAAGCATATGACTCTATGTACTGGATTTCCACAGTTGTATGATCTTGGGACGTTTTTTTTGGCCGTAGGAGAGGTCATAAGACATAAAGCAATTCTATTCTCCTTTAACGTTATCAGAGTTACAAAGCTTTTCTATTAACTATTTTAAGTACATTTTGCTTAGCTGTTTAGTGTTTGAAGAACTTCCTATGTTTCAAACACAGTGTCAATTTACCAAGTATAAAGAGCGGGGGGATACGTTTTGAAAATTAAAGTCACTGAAAATAGTAGGTGAAAACCAAATAAGATGCACTTCATTTTGAGGCAAGGAGAGTAGGGTAGGAACAATGGCTTTAATATCAGGAAGGAACAGAATTCTTCCTTCCAGGTGTCACAATTCAGGAAATGATAGTTTAACCCACTCTCTTTTCTTGCCATGTGCTATTCTAGGCTGCCAGTCGACAAGTGACCTTCCAGCTTTCACTTTTTTTCTCAAAGCATACTGCCTGAGCAAACAGAACTCCTAAATTTTATTTATTTAGAATATCTTTTTACCCCTAAATAGTTTTACTGTTTTTAAAGAGTTATTAGCAGAATATAGTGTAACATTATCTAACTCTTCCAACTGCTAGCACTCATGCTCTTGCAGTACTTAATCAGATAGCTAAGCTGTCACTATGACTAGTTCCATCATTTTCATTGACTAACCCTGCAATAGGAGCATTATGTGAGAGGTTATGTGGTCACAACATTAATTCGAAAACCCCTGAAATACAGTTTTACAATGACACCCTGGATTTTGACTGCCATGTGACGACTACTCAGTCATGGATTAATAAATGTAGACTGGTATTAAAGTGATGCAAGCACAACTGAAGAATGTATATAAAATGGAGTGGTATAACATCAGTTGAAGCTTTATGTGAAAAGCAGCTTAAATATTTGACAAAACATTTTTTGTTTATGAAAGTTTCATGCGGCACATAATCTGTTTAAGGATGGCAAATACACGCTATTTCTCTTACTGTCACTTAAAGCTAATCAAAGATCATTTGTATAGCATTTAAGCTAATGTGGTCAAAGAAATGTCTCACTAACAAATAATTTCTATTCCACATCAAAGTCCCTGCTGTTGACTCCTAAGAGTAAGAAAAGCTACACTTTGAGCAAAGAAAATAATATATGTGAGATGACTTTAGGGGCAGACTGTCTTTAGAACCCCAGCAATGGTGATGTGTTGTACATCGTAACAAGCCTTTAATACTCTCACTTATATTTGCTGTTTTACATTTGCAATTTTATGGAAGCTGATATGGCAGCTGATGGAGAAAGACTTCTTGGTCTGATATTGTTGAGACTGATTCAGTTCAGTTTGATTTGCAGTGATGGGAGACCTTTGTGGAAATAGCGTTTAAATAAATGGCAGTCTTCGCTTTGAGCTTTATCTTGGCATACCCAATAAAGTATTTAGTACTGTACTGTTGCCTTCTGTATGAATTGTTAAAATGTAGGTTCTGATCACTTGTGGTCAGAAATCTAGACTAAATTTTTTTTTTATTCTCCTGACAAATGCTTTTATTGCTTGGTTTATGTTCTTGTATAATATAGCCATTGTTTCATGTTAAATGTGAGCATGAAGGTAGATCAGGTAGGAATCATTTGCTTTACTTACTTTTTCTTTGGCGAATGAGTGGTAATAAATATTAGGTAAATTTTAGGTGTGTTCTGGTTCTTTGCTGCCATGCTTCAGCACTGCCACGTAACCACAATTTCAGCTGAATGTTTCTTCAGTATTCAGCAAATGTCACATTAGGAAGATATATCATTTCAGCTGGCTCCAGGAGTGCCAAGTGAATGTATTGGCTACCTATTATTATGCTTTTGATAAAAACTCATGGAAAAGTTTTAAAACTTTTTGATTTCTGTTTCTGCTCTCAAAAATAAGAGCTTGTAACTTATGAAATGGTGGAGAAAACAAGTTCATTACAAAAAAAAGCCTCTTTCTTCCCTAAAACAAAGTACCATTTTGCATTATTCAGAAAAGCTGAAATGAACTTTAGTATCATCTTGCATGCACTCATATCATTTTATGAACAAAGTTGACCCACAGAATACTAGTGCTAAGGGTAATGTTTTTGGAAATTGATGAACCATATGGAAAAGGGAAGAAGAGGTGGGGAGAGAAAAATTCATCATATAAATGAAAAAAAGCAAAGCAAAACCACTTTCCTATGAAAGGCAGTATACTCTGTAGGCTTTATGAAAATGAAAGTTAGATTTTTGTATACCATCATTTCATTTAGTACTACTACTGCTTTAGCGTAAGCCTTTTAATGAAAGCTGACCTACGTGACCAGGATTTTGATACTGCTTCAGGTATGCAGACTAACATTTCTTCTAAATTTACAAATACGCTTTTTTAATACAAAAATCTCATATTTACTTTCTTGATAGCTATTCTACTGCAGAAAGTAAAACAAGTAGCATCCTGAAATAAAAAGTTGATATTTGAAGACACTGAAAAAGGGAATATTTTGTGCAGGCAAAATACTTTAATTCCTTTGCAGCATTTTTAGTCTGCAAAACGTTTCTAATGGCCAGGAAAATAAAGGGTTAACAAATCATTTATTCAGATGCTTCATTTTTTCAAAAAGGATTGCTAGACTGTTATTAAAATAATTTGGCTTCTGATAGGTGTGCAGTTTTAAACAGTTTGACGAGCGCTGGTCTGGTTTATTTCCCCGGCTTTTCTGTAAGGGTGGCTTTCTCAGAATGCTGCAGTTCTCTCTCTCCAAGTGCTTAGTCTGGATACACATGAAGAATGGGCAGATTTATGCATTTCACAGCTGCTGCAAGCGAAACTGTAGTCTGGTCTAATAAGCAGAAACAGGTGGCATGTTGAGTAGACAAAAATAAACCCTTGAGCATGTTAGCCAGGCTTTATAAACCATACTGACACCTTTCTAAACATATGTAATTTAATAACTAAAAAATAGTTAAAAGTTCTTACAGATGTACTTTAGAGGCGTATTTGGCCTCTGCATTGCTATCAAAATACAGCAAATGGTCAAAGTAGTACTTTCATCGCAGCAGACTTGTAGTTTGCAAGATGTTTTTGTAGTTTGTTCCAGAGAAGTTTTGTAAACTGCAGGGTTTTCTTTTCCCCTAGAAAGTATGCGTGTGACTTCCATTAACATTTATGGGCATTGCATGCTTACTGCAGGTTGAACAGAGCCCAAATATTTATGGCTTAATGTAAAACCTTTTGCACACTGAAATGTGGTATAATAAGCACAAGAGGGAGCCATATAGTTTGCAGACATTCACAGTGAGTTTATATTCCTGAAGAAAATACAACCAAGTTGGAACCTTTTTTAAAAGAATATGCAACGGTCTTTGTGTTCGACTTTCAGTTGCACCTGGATGCCTGTTTGTAGTCTACTAGAGAGAAGTTTTTGTAAATCAAAACAAGACATCAAGACAAGGAGTGCTCTTAGAGAAGGTGGAAGTGCCTGAACTCTATTTACGTTTTGCATGCTATGGGTCTGAAGCAGCGTTGTATCTTTCCCCCATGTATAGTAAAGGCTGTTATTAGCCGCCTTACTAAAAGACAATTTTATGATAATTTTAGTGAACTTTTAAAATCTGTTAAGTTGTAGGTCTGAAACTAGCAGAGCCCATTAGCTAGCCCTAGCTTTTGGTATGGTAGCCAGCTGTATGCATTCAGGGGCAGTCTAGGTGTAAGTAGTATCTGTATTTGGCTGCTTCTCATGGGCTAGAAAAAGCCGGTCAGGCTCACTTGGATCCCTGGGAAGGGGCCATCCAGTGGGACCTTGACAGGCTGGAGAAATGGGCTGACGGTTGATGAAGTTCAACAAGAAGGGCAAAGTCCTGCCTGTGGGGTGGAATAATCCCATGAATATGTTGAGGTCCAAGGTGAACATGGGCCAGCAGCATGCCCTTCCAGCAAAAAGGGGTAATGGCATCCTGGGCTGCATTAGGAGACGTGTTGCCAGCAGGTTGAGGGAGATGATCATTCCCCTCTGCGCAGCACTGGTGAGGCTGCAGAGTACTGTGTCCAGTTCTGGGCTCCCCAGTACAAGAGAGATTGGGAAGTAAGAATTTTAGAATTAAACCAGATGGAGAAAGCAAAGTAATCTGTTTAAGTAACGTTTTAGCAAGTAAATTTAATTTTCTTTGATTCAGTTTTATGTTTCTTTGCTATGTTAATAATCAAATACTTGCAAATGCTTTCTTTGCCTTCTCTCAAGGTACTGTTACTCCAGAAGGCAGAAGCAGCCCCATGAATCACACCTTTTTTTTTTTCTAATAGAAACTATTTAGTAGAAGCCATATTTCTAGGTAGTATTTGTAGTCTGGTTTGTATCCAGCGTTCCACAGGAACACTCATACCAGCTTTCTTCCTAGTGTGTATTGACATCTGGACAGTGCTTGTGAAAGTGTTATCGTAGTCCCATTGTGAATACAAACCTTGCAGTAATCTATTCAAAGACGTTTTGATCTGTTTGTTTGCACTATTGGACAGAGAACTTAATTTCCTGGAGGCTGTAATCCCTTTTGATCAGATACTAAATTTAATTTATTATTCATATAAAATTTGACTAATTGATTTAGCGTGAATGAAATTCTAAAATCCAGTTATTAGCTGTTGGGCACTAGAATATCATTTTAGCTAGGACTTTTTAACACATTAAGTTCTAGATCTCAAAATAATATTATAGCATCTTTAAAATCTGGTATCACATTTGACTCTTCAATATTGGGTATATTAGGTGAGATTTCACATCTCTAGCTTAATTTTGACACCAGTTTTTGAAGTTGTGATGATACTTTCAATATGACTTATGCCGCTTTTATATTATTTTTCCATAGTTTCTAATCTATCATATTCCAATAAGCATATGATTTTCCAGGTCAGTGTGAAGGAGAACGTCTGGTCTCTCTCTGTACTTGGCTTTAAGATACCACCATTTAACTCCCATGTGCTAAATAATGTTTGAGTTATGCAGACAAGTGTACTCCTTAACACTCTAAACTATTCATATGTTTGGAAGTTGTTTATTATTTTTAAGTTGATATAATAGAGAATGTTTTAATGCTTCTAAAGAATTCGACTAATATGCAGTCAAAAGCAAACGTATTTGGGAGCAGAATACAGTTTTGATCATGTACCAGGTAGGTCCTTAGGGTTCTCGGTTTTCCTCCCTACTTGATTTATACTTACTGGCACGCCAATCAAATAGCTTTTTTCAGAAGTGATGTCCATGACACTGTAAAAAATGGGTGGAAGAAAGATGGCACAGTTGTAAACCCTATCACATCTTTCGCTTTTGTTTACTTGTCTACTATACGTGTCAGCTTAAGGGGAGATTTAAAATTCCATTGAGTGGGCAGTTACAAAGGTAAAATAGTGTTGCCGTTTAGATTTGCTTTGTCTGAATTTCAATGCCTGAGTAGTTCTGCTTGATCAATAATAAATCAATAGGCACTTAATAACGGAATATATTTATGCCTTTCTGTGTTTTTCCTCTCTGTGAGGGCCAAAATATTGTATTAATCTGTTTTGCTGGCAGCAAACTGAAGATTGACTGTATGCTTGTATGTACCACTTAGTGTATCTACCGTAAGGTGGTTTAGACTTTGCAAACAGGCGCCAAATTCCTGACTTTTTTGTGTCACTTCTGGTATATCCCGCCCCCAGCTATGATGACAGTAGCGGCAGATCCTGGGGCTTCGTTGGGCCATTCCTGTGGCTGCCCCTCTCCATCGCAGAAGCAGCTCCAGGCTTCGCTGGGTTGCATCTGTCCATCTGAGACAAATGAGGAGCTCAAGTCCTTGCGTGGGCAGGAGGTCTGCTGCCTTCTTCCCCTGTTCCTTCCTTGCCTTCCACAGGAACACGGCGACAGCTCTGGGCTTCGAGCCAGCCGGACACAGGAGGAGGTGTTTGGCTGTTCGGGCAGCATTTGCTCCTCAAACAGCTGTTCCCTATCTCCTCCAAGGAAAAGGTGGCAGGCCATATGGAGGCATCCTGTGGTCCAGATTCAGCCGATAGGCGCCAGTTGGACTGTGCTGGCCTAGATCGAAATACAGGCACGTCCCACTTGGTGTCTGCTATTCCTTACAGTGAGAATATTTTAAATTCGGAGGAGGACAGATAGGGTAAAACATATCTTTCATTTTAGATATAGGTGTTATCTTTCTTTGGACATTCATTGTTAAGATCTCCTAATCAGTAGGTTTTAATTTATTTTATGTTCTGAATGGTTTGGATTCTATTATACTAGCCTAAATGCCCTCTTTCCTCTAGAGAAACGGAGACAAACTTCAAAGCGTGTATGCCAGTGCTAAACAAAATCTGTTTCTGCACAGTGTAAACCACGTTTGGGAGGAATAATACGTTCTCTTGTTAGTATCACGGGCTTTTAAAGCATTTTTTTGGAAGACGGGGTTCTCAACCACTCTCCTAGTTGAGAATGCAGATAAGCATCTGTTTTTACAGCCAATAGAGTGGAGAGGGGTTTTTTGTTTGCTTTTCTTTCGTTGCTTTTATTTTTATTTTTTAACTGAGTTGCACTTTCTGGGGCAGTTGAGTTTATCCCCAGAGATGTTGCCTGCGTCTTTTGTGGAAGTGAGTGCCTCAGCAGACATCAGGAGATCATCATGCACTTACAAGTATACTTTCTCATATAAAGTTTGTCCTTATTGTGCAGATTTAATATTTTTCTTGATATAACAGCAGTTACAAATGTTCCATAAATTTAAAATATGATAACAAGCTGATGTTTCTTAGAATGGAATACTCAAAGGATGTATTCTTTAAGTGCCGCAAAATTATACAGGGGACTTATCTTTGTTAAAATTAGTAATTTAACTAAATTACAAAGTGGATTATCCTCTTCAGTCAGACCCAATGCTAATACTCCACACAGTAGGAGATTGATATGTTGCTAAGTAAACCAAAGTTTATTTTCTTGTACTATGGTTTGAATGCAAGTTGAAGAGGAAGTGATAAGGTTTTTAGCTTTAGATGTGTGTGCACTATAGTCCCAGTACATCTGGTTTGGGGACTTACCGTGCCCCATGTTCCATGCTGGTGGTGCAGCGCAGTACCTTGGTTATAAGATGATCGTGATCCAAGCTTCCACCTAAGTGGCTCCTGGTATGATTTATCTGTAAGCTTGAGTAGTTGATTCACTGGTAACAAAACTTTGGCCATACTGCATGATATTCATGCTTGTTAGGAAACTCTTTGGATGTGGAGTGGTTGTGAATCGGAAATATCCCTGTCCTTTCAAAGCAATTCAGGCTTTCCATCACAGCGTTTTATTTGTGGCTTGTGATTCACTGAATTAATGGTAGAGTTGTGTGATGAATTTGTGCATGAACATAGTGCACATGTGCTGCACTAAACAAAATGAACAAGGTAAACCTTGTACCTCAGGAGGAGTCTGAAGAGTAAATGATAGGTCCTAGTACGCAGGCATAGACCTTTGCAGGGAAACTCTGTACTGTAGCTCTCTTACTGGACCTGTGTGAATAAAGTACTGTGGACTGAACCTATCACTCTAAGGCTGAACATGAACTCTTAACTCATATTTCATGAGATTTACCACAGGTGATAATGGACCTAGTCTGTCTTTCTGTTTGCTGAACAGGGACGGGAGGGACTGGGGAGGCTGTCTCATTGCAGAACATGTCCAGTCTCAGCCCAGCTTGCTCTCCCACTTCCGCCCTCCAGCCCTTAGCAGAGCTGCATTCCACTGTGATTTTGTGGAAGGATGGGAAAAGGTATAGAAAACTTGGTCACGGATTTAAATGTCATATCTGAGTGCCTTCTTTTCTGGGCAAGATTAGTATTTTAGAATTCTGTACGTTAAGAAGTATTTTGTAAATGGAGTGATCAAGAAGTGGCTGTTAAAAAGTCTATCACTGTCTTGGCTCTATTTAATTCTTCTCTATTGCTGAGAAGCCACAGGATTGTAGGCAGGTACTCGTTTGCAGTCAGTTCAAAATTATTCCTGTGTAGTCTGTCAGACAAATGCTAATGTCCACTTTGCATGTGAAGTGGGTTGTCAGTCCTTCAGACCCTTGAGTTAGTTGATGTCATGCTTTGAGTTGTCTGTTATGCCACTGCTGTCTCATTAACTTAAGAACAATTTTTGCAGGTAGAAGGTACGGAAAAAGGGACTGTGCAGTTAAATTCCATTGCACCAGAAGGAGCCATTCCGCTCTGCTTCCGCTGCATGAATCCCCTAATAGTCTGGAACAGTGCTTTCTTGTGCATATTGGCAGAAAGTAAATAAAAATTGCTGACATAAAGAATAAGCAAGAATGTTATTTAGATTTAATAAGTTTCAATCCTGTGGTACCTTTTTAATTTTAAGATTCATTCTATTAGATTTTGTGAAGTAGGATGATCTTTCTTCCACTGGAAAAGTCATATAACAGCACAGGTTTGTGGTCGCCATTCCTAGTGCTTCATGAATTGAGCTGTTTGAAAATTCCAGAGCATGCCTCTGTAGTTATAAACTGTTGTTACAAAGTAAAATAATCTTTGCCTTTGTCTCCTGTCCTATACAGTGAACTGGCTTTCCCTCGTTAGGTTAGGCAGCGTATGTCCAATGGAAAAACTGAATTCTTGTTTCCCTATGGATCGCTAGGATCCTCCATTCTGAATTCTTTATTTTACTTAGCTTTAGGGCAGTTAAAGCCTCAGCAGCTCCGCAGAGAGGAGTTTCTCTTCAAGGCTGCTGCTTCAAAGGATTTGCAGAGCTAGGAAAGGGACAGTAACCAGTAAATGCTGACAGATCTACCTGCTTCTGGCCCTGAAAGTGTGTGTGTGTGGTGTGTGTTTGTGTTTTTGTACACCTACACATTGGCCTGAAACCATCAAGTAGCATCCAACAAGGCTCGTAATGAAATCTCCCCATGTTAATGAGTACGTTGGAAAGAGGGGAGAATCTGCAAGAAGGGGAGGAAAAAAATTGTTTGGTCAAAGGGAACCAACCCTTGGGCTTTATGTTCAAAGGAATGAAAATTAACAAGGTGGAAGCTTAAACTGGTTTTGGCTTTAACTGTTTCGAGTACCCTTAGTGTTTTGGGGGCTGGGAGGGGGAGTGGAGCGATGGCCTCAGTGTAATCTCAACACTTGGCATGTTGCTTTTCTGAGATAGAAATGGAGCTGTTTCTATTTCAGTGGTGCACAAGAGGTTTTTGAGAATATTGAAATCTGATTTAGTGATATCGATGCAGTGATTGCCCACAGCTTTGCCTTGGACTTGTGAGTACTTGAAATACTCTTCACAGAAATCCAGCCATTTCTGTGTTTACAAACTCAGGAAACCAAAAAAACAAAACCAAGGATTTTGTTGTTGTTATGTATTCCAGTGGAGTCATAGATGACTCCAATGGTCAGCTTGTCCCAGCTGAGAGGTGATGTCTTTTCAAAAAAAACTGCTAACTTTGATCACATCCAGTGATTCAATTAATTTTTTCTTACTCATAGAGTACAAGGGCTAATGGTACAAAGGAATATGCTGGCCAGTATGGCTTCACACCAAAATACATCAGTTCTTTTGAAGACATCTAGTAGCTTAGATATGAACACAAATTTAACACTAGGTAAACTTTTATACTCTAGTTTTAACTTCTACTCAAGACATTTTATTGCATGTTACAGTAATAGGACTTGTACTTTGCATCACTTGGTAAACAAGCAAATATTAAGCTAACTTTAATGGAAATTCCTTGCCAAGATTAGGAGCTCTGATAAATGAGCTTTGGCATTTTGTGATTGAATGGGGTATGGGGTTACTGCCTCTAATAGGCTGTCCACCGTTTTACAGGAGGTTGATGCCCTTGTAGGCTGGATAGCAGAAGCGCAGGTTATGATGGTTCTCAGATGGAAAGGCCACCACCCTTTCTACATTGAAGCCTTCATGCCATCCAAATAAAAACAAGCCTTCTCAAAAGGGGAGGAGTCCTCTAGCATACAGTTTGTCAGGCTTAAGAATCATTATCTTGTAATGTCCATCCAAAAATACGATGGAGAAATTATTAGCGCAAAGGCCCCTATGCGGGCATCAGGAGTTGTGCTTTCTTGTCAGACATTGAGCGTGAGACACGAACCACTGGATATTACTGCTTCCCAGAAAGAGAAAAATGACTGAAAGTGCAGGTTTTGGTTTTTTCTTCTCCCCCCCCTTTTTTTTTCTGGTTGCCATACTGAGTAACTGGCTTCTAGTCTGATAGTGTTTTAGGTGACTAGAATAACAGTCTGTCTCTTTCCACAGTGGCTGCAGACAATCTGGCAGCAATCACTGTTACTTTTTAATATTTCTGGTTATTTTGAGATATCCTCCAAATGGCTCGAAGAAGGCTTGGAACGCTGAAGGGGAAGAAGCATTTTTTTTTCTTTTTTTTTTTTAAGGAATAGCAGCACCAGGAGGAAAATGAAATTCAGAATGCCACTATTTGTTTTTGCAGTGGTCATCACCCTGATTGCCAGCTCTGACAATATTTTCACAGAAAGGGTAACTAAATAGATGGTATTTGTTCTTTATAATAACTCTTTCAGTAGAATGTCAGAACCTGCATCTAAATGAATAGATTCACGTTTTCGTGTTCCCATTTTTTATTTAAAGCTTCCCCGCCCAACTTTCTGAAACTACTTCATACAGACTTGGTAAGTTAAAATCAGGGTGTGTGTAGTGGATAATGTCACGTTTCAAAGCTAATGTGTGGAGACCTAGCTGTGTGGACCTATAAAAGCTGGATATCCGGTTTCCTTTTTTTATGTATTAAGTGTTTGTTTAGTTTAAATACGTCTGTATCTTTTTTTGATCAGCCTGAGCAATTTGCATGCTATGCAGCAGTCATCTTCTATACTTTATTAAATATCTGTCAATTATAAATATCAAGGTTTTACATTAATGTCAAGATAGTACATCAAAAATTCATGGAATATGTGACTTTTTTCAAGGGTATTTAATACTTAATGCATTTGTGTCATTTTTCTTTCTAGATATATTGACAGGTTTTATTAAGTGTTTGTTAGGGAGATTTCATTTTTTACCAAGGGACTATAAAGAGAAGCTGCATACTAAATCAATTTTTTAATCAGAATATTGTTCTTTTTTTGTGTGTCTTTGGATCCTTGTAATCTCTAGGGTTTTTTATGTTATGTAGTAAAATAGTCCAAGTCAGAAATCTAACATGCTGATGTATCTTAACTTTAAAATAGCTACTAGAATATTGTACCACGGAATGGTGTAAATATGGTAATTACGTACACTGGGATTTTATTCTGCCTTGTGCCTTTTAAGACCGTGTATGTTGTTCTTTATTGTAATTTACTAGTGGTTTTATGTGAATTATGTTTATAGGGGCAGTCCCCAAGTTCCACAGATTTACGGAGCGGTTGGTGGCATCGGAACCCGTGGGTTGTGTGTTCGAGTTGACTCGTTACAGAGGGACTGCTGACGTCAAATGCGCAATCTGATGATGTAATACACGTTTCTCAGGGAGAGGACAATAGCAGGATGTATATCTATCTATCTCGCCTTCCTTTAGGCATTTGCTCCCGATTAGGGCTGAGCGTGTTGTGTCGGGGGCGGCCGGCAGGGGGCAGTGCCGGCCCGCGCGCAGTGCGCGGCGCCGCGGCGGCTCCAGCAGGGGGCAGCGTCGGCCCGTGGTGGCGGCCCCGGCGCT